>JAWWEW010000023.1:1329518-1420865 GCA_035583185.1 Anabacerthia variegaticeps | reverse complement strand
GAGGATGCTGGAGGGAGGGAGGGAGCTAGGGAGGATGCTAGAGGGAGGGAGAGAGCGAGGGAGGATGCTGGAGGGAACGAGGGAGGATGCTGGAGGGAACGAGGGAGGATGCTGGAGGGAGCGAGGGACGATGCTGGAGGGAGCGAGGGAGGGAACGGGGGAGGATGCTGGAGGGAGCGAGGGAGCGAGGGCACGAGTGCGGCCGCGGGATGCTGAGCACCCTAGGCTCGCTCTGTGCTCGCCCCCTCAGCTCTGCGGGCATTAATTCCAGCCCAGGTGGCCTGTGGAACGGGGGTTTGGGTACGCCGAGGGGCAGGGGTTGCAGCGTGTGCCTGTGCGCTGCCTGCAGGCTGGCGCCGGGGATGCACACCGTGAGAGGCTCCTGGGCACGGCATCCCGCGGGCACAGAGACGCCAGGACCGCGCTTTGCCCATGTGAGGGTGTGGCTGGGCTGAGCTGTGCCCTGGGTAAGCACTTTGCTTTGAGGGGATGCCGTGCTCTGCGGAGCTGTGCGGTGCCCGTGCAATGCGTGGCGGAATGCCAGCTCTGATTCAGAGCGGAGATGCCATTGGCTTCACATCAGCGCTGGAGATCTGGGACAGTGCTAGAAGAGGTTCAGTGATGCATCAGTCCGGAAGCCAGTGCAGCCTTTGTGGCCGTGGGAGTCTGTCCCAGTAGCCAGTAGAGCCACCAATGGGGGCTATTCAAGCTCTGCTCATTGCTCTGAACCACCAAGCTGTCAGTGCAGGACACAGCCCCCACCTGCCCTCTGGGGCAGCAGAATCCCTTGCCAAAAAACTCAGAGGTTTGTCAAGTGGGACCTGTGATAGACAGAGCAACCACAGTGCCTGGATAAAGACATGGAAAGCCCCATCTCTTGCATGGAATTGAGAAGTAAGGGGGAAACAAAGAACCTGGTCTAGGACCCATCTCCAACCCCAGGTCCATCCCCCAACCTTTCTGAGAGCCCCCAGGCTGATGGACCCAGCTGGGAAAGGGGACAGAGAGCACGAGTCCCCTTCCCTTTGTATGGGTGACAGTTAATTTCCCAGGTCCTGGCCAAATGGGACTGGTGCCAGGAGTCCGGGTCCGTGGCCACAGTCACGTCTCTGCAGAGGTCCAGTCCCCTGCCTGGAGTGGGCTGAGGGTAAAGGGGCCCTGGCCCCGCCACTCAGCCCAGCATGAGGGACACAGAGATCAGGGTGGGAGCAAAGGCAATGCCTTGGCTCCAGCACAGGCAAGATTTTTAACCCTTAACACCAGCGGTTCCAAGGGCTTAATGCAAAAAATAGCAGGGGCCACCCACTCAAGTGATGGGTGCCCAGGGTAAGAGCTTTGGCTCTTAGAGACCCCCTGATAAACATTTGGGACTGAGGTGCACCAGCACCTGGGGTGATGGGGCTGACCCATGAACCAGTGCACAGCCAGCTCTGGAGACACCTATCCCTGCTGCCAGACACTGGTGTGATGGGGAGCTGAATGGGTGCTCAGGGGTGCTGGGGGTGACATGGTGACATCCTCCAGCCACTGAGATGGGTGGGAAGGGGGTCCCGCTCCAGGACCCAGGCAGTGGGAGGTTTGGAGCTGGCTGCTGCCGTCTCCAGTGGTCTGGGGACTGTTTTTAAAGGCCTGTTTCCAGAGCTGGGTGGCTGCAGCCAGCTGGGAGGAGGCTGGAGCTCCCCGCTACAGTGAGGGCTTGCCAGATTTACCCAGGGGCCCGGGGCGGGATTGGGAAGGTTATGGCTGGCTGGTCCCCAAAATGCATTTGCAAAGAGGCTTTCGGTGGATGTCTCCATATGGATCCATGGCAGGATAGAGGCTGTCAGCAGAGGTGACCCCACTTTGGATGGGGAGCATGGGGCTGTGTTCTGCCATGGGCAGCCTGGAGGGTCACCCGGAGGATGGCTGGGGCAGAGGCAGCACAGGCAGGGCAGGCTGGGGACCGTGTGGTGTCCCTGGAGGTGATGGCAGAGATGAATTGGAGGAGCCCCTGGCTGATGAAGCAAGTGTTGGAAGTAAAGATGGGAATTGTGATCCATGGGCATGGGGTACGAGGGATCCTTGATGATCAAGGAAAACCCTGTTGCATCCCCCAGTGTCAAAGGCAGTGTCCCCTGCAGTAGTGACACAGACAGGAGGTTTTTCCAGGCTGCAGCATCAAGGTGGGGCTCCTCTAGCTTCAAAGCACACCAAAGAGCAGCCCCAGGCCAGCAAGAGGGCAAACCCAGTCACTGGAGTCCTGGGAAACCCCAGCTGGGTTGTACCTGCCCTGCCCAGCTGGGGAAAAGCTGAGCCTGTGCACACTCACTGCACCTGGCTGGGCACAGCCTCGGTGCCCCTGCACCACCCTGTCTGCCAAGCTGGCCATCTCCACCTCCAGCCACCCTGGGGAGAGTCACAAGGGTGGGATGTGACATCTCAGGAGCTTGTTGGAAACCAACCTGCGTGGGGACACAACTCCCCCACCCAGGCAGTTTCTCCAAACACTGGCTTGCCCAAGGAGCAAAGGATCTGTTCAACCCTCTCTGGTCTCTGGGCTGGGCAGCCAAGCAGGGATTCCTGGAGAACAGTGTCTCTATCCCCTTAGATCTCCCTGCCATGCTGTGCCAGTACCCCACACCTCCCCATCCAGGAGGAGAGCTGACCCCCCACTTGGCATGAGGATGGGCTTGGGGGATGCTTTGCTGCCCACCAGGATGGGATTGGCCTCTGAGCACGGACCAGGAGGTGTCCCAGGAGGTTTCTTAGCCTCTGCATGCTGCTGGTGGCCCATCACAGGGCACACTGAGCTGTCACCTCCCTGCCATGGGAACACTCCTCCATACCAGCCCCACTTCTTTAACCTCGGGTCCCAGTGGCTGTGCTCCCTGAGCTCAGGGAGTTAAGGCTATGCCTGCAGTGGAAACAGCCCAAAGCACTGCTGGGAGCCAAACCCAGGCCCCATCCCTGTTGCTGCAGGGCTCAACAGTCTCCATACAGGACAAGAAGCTGCTCCTCCCATGCCAGCACTGCCCTTGCCACAGCCACCCTGCTGACACCATGCCACCACAGGTAGGGACAGAGAGAGAGTCCTCCTTCAGCTGAGGATGCCAGATCTCCCCTCTGGTCCCCTCAACAGTGAAGCCTTCAGCTGTGCCAGACCCAAAGACGACTGCAGGAGGTTTCTCCACCCAGCAGCTGGAACCAGGCCTGGAAACTCAGGGGCTGCCGAGTCATCACATTTTCCGCGAGGCAGCGAAAGCTACCGCAAGGCGCAGGGGGATGGGGACGCCCCGCCGACTGTGACTGTGCCGACTGGAGAGCTCCGCTGGCCGCAGCTGGGAGGGGACCACGGGACTGGGAAGCCAAGCCACCACCTCTGGCAAGGGGCAGAGCCTCAGCACGGGAGATTGTCCTTGCCCCGTGACCCGAAAGGATCATCCAGGAGCAGAGATGGGAAAGGGGATTCCTGACGGCATCACTGTGGTGTCAGGTTTTGCTTATGCTGAGGAACAAGAGCCATAGTGCAAAGGCACTGCCTGGCAAAGGTTCTGGGCTGTTCTCCTGGGCAGTGCCAACCTCAGAGCACAGCAGGGTCCAACCCCTTCATACTCCATGCATTGTTCTCCTCTCCAGGTGCCCTGGGTGCAGAGCTGGCAGTGCTGGGCTTGTCCCTGCTGAGGCATCTCCCTGACTTGATCATGGTCCTGCACACCGGGCAGGACTAGAGACCTCCCTGGGAAGCACTTGCTGGGGTGAGGGTGGGCAGGGTGGGCAGCAGAGCGTGTGCCTGTGGCATCCAAGGGCCCCAGTTGTGTCACATGGCCTGTGCAAGGTGACATTGGCAGGTGATGCTCCTGAGGCAGGGCATGGGATAGCCTTGTGGGGTGCCTACTGGAGGGACAGCATGTGGGTAAGGACGCTCCCAGAGGGACTCAGCCTGTCACTCAGAGGGCACAGCCATGGCCTGGTGCTGTGAGCAATGCTGTCACTGCACAGAGGAGCCTCTACCCCTGTCTGGACGTGCAGCCCTGATGTCCCCATGGGAGCTCTGCCATCTGTCCTTGAGCAGGACCCTGTGCATCCAACAGGCACCTTGTGACAATGTGTGCCCAGAGGCCTCCTGATACGGGGCACTGGTGCCACTGGGTTTGGGCTGGTTTTGAGCAGCTCTGGGGCTCCTGTCCTGCCTCTGCCCAACAACAGCATCCCTTCAAACCCATCCCTTCTGTACCTCCTGGTGCCCACCAGGGCTGTGAACTGCCCCAGGCCATGATTTCTCCCCTCTGCCACCTCTGAGGTGCCTAGTGCTGCCCGGGGCTGCGAGTGAGGAACAAGGGGAACAGGCTGTTCCCAGGGCAAAGCCTGCAGAGGATGCAGGTGCTGCTGGGACTTCTGCTTTTGCAAGGTTCACACGCCACGGTTCTCCAGCCCCAAACCCTAGAGCACTGGGATGCTCCTGCTCCAACCCCTTCCAAGTGTTTAATCATTCCCACACGGAGCTCTGCCAGCTCTGCTGCCGCCTCCTGCCCCACGCTTTCAGACCTTGGAGCTCTGCCCGTTTTTGCTGGTGGGAGGAGGGCAGGCAGGCAGTGGGGAACATCACCCCTCTGCACAGCAGGGCACACCCACGCTGCCTGGGCTGGGGGACAGCCAGCAGTGGCAGGAGTGACTCTGTCACCGTGACCTGGGTGATGCTCTCTGCTCCCCCCGCTCGCTGCCGAAGCCCTGGCAGCGGAGCCCGGGATGCCTGTGGGTGCGAGCCAGGCGCCTGCGGAGCTGGGAAGCGCAGGGCTGCGGTGACTCCAACACGCCCAAAGCCGGCTGAGCCGGGCAGACCTGCTCTGCACCCCCGGGCTGCGGGTGCCGCCCCTGGGGCTGAGCAGGCTCAGCACTCCTCTTCCCCTGGCCAGGCAAGAGGCGCTCAACAGGGAGGGCTGAGAGCAGCCTAGACAGTGCCTGCCCCACATCTTCTGCAAGCAGTGTTGGCAGCACCTGGGTGGCCCCAAAATCACCCACCCCATCGCCGACAGCCTGTGGACCCCTGTGGGGCTCTGCCCCCACCCTGCGACGCAGTGCCAGCCCAGGCTGGCAGCAAAGGTGCCCGGTGCTGCCAGGATGCCACACTCACAGAGCCAAGAAGTAGCTCTCGGTGCCCACTCGTGCATTCTAAAGAGCCCACGCACTAGATCCCCCCGTGCAGGCATAGCCGCGGGAGTGCCAGGCTCTGCTCCTTGGCACAGCCAAGCTCGGGGGCTGCCCATCCCCTGCCACCCTCCCGGGGCTGTGGCATTGGGTCTGCCCGCACTGTGCCAGGGCACGGCACGGTCCACGCTCCTTCCCTTGCCGCAATCACGCATCCCGGCTGCAATCACGCATGTGGGAAAAGGGAGGGGGACAAGGAATGCGAGCGGTACCTCGGCTGGTGGGTGTCCCCGGGGTGGTCCACAGCCCGTCCCTGCTCACCTGGCGCAGGCGGTGTCACCTGGGCACGCTCGCACTTGCTGTTCGCTCTGCCCCACGCTCAAGTCTGAGCTGGTCGGGTGGGAAGGCCCGCCCGGGCTCGCCCAGCTCTCAGCTGCAGGATGCTGGGGAGGAGGGATCAGCTGGACAGGGATGGCTCCTGTGGCCCCCTGAGAGCAGGGCTCAGCCTGCCCCGCTGCAGGTTGGGCACGGCTCACACCTCCCGGTTTGCCCCGCATGCTGCAGGTTCAGCCCGGTGCTGGGGACCCTGGGATGTGGGGAGCATCCCCTTGTGCTGCTGCTGCAAAGAGGGACAGGGAGAGCCCTAGGTCTGTGATGGAGCCAGGCCAGGCATCCAGCCCAGGTAATCAGCCCTAAAGGTGTCTGTGGGCTGTGATTGCTCAAGACTTTGCTGCCCTGAGTGCCATCAGACCAGGCACCATCCCAAAGTGAAGGCATCCTGGCCCCCTCAGTCCCACACCAAGAGGGGTTGAGAGGAGCTGGTGTGTTGGCTCAGGAGAATCCCAAGAGCTTGTCCAGCAGGGCACTTATGCTCACCCTGGTGAATGGATAGCAGCTGGTCCCACCAGGGAGGGTCACACACGGTTCAGCCACCAGCCAAGGGGTTCAGCCTTCTGCAAATGGACACCCATCCTTGCCCGTGTCCCCCCTGCCTCAACTGGGCTAAAGCTCGCTGCAAACAGCAGGGAGAGGGATGGCAAAAGCCCTGGACACTGCTGCCATGCTCAGCAGTGATGTAAAAACCCAGCCTCCAAATTTGGAAAGCGGCTCAGTTTCCAAATACTTCCATGTCCTGAAAATCCCATCTCAAAACGAAACAAGCTCCAGCCTCTGGTTCAAAGTTTCCTGTATAAAAACAAGCCTGCAGACAGCTGCACTTGCACACAAAAGGTTTTGTTTTCAGGAGGAAGGTCTCTTTCTTGGAGGAGTAAACACAAAGCCTGCCCATCCTCCATGTCGCTGGGTGGGAGGGAGATCTGTTTGGCCACTCAGGTCGCAGGCAGGGCATTGTCCTGTCTTGCTGCCCGGCTGCTTTCCCTCTCCCACATCTCCTGTGAGCAGACTGCTGCCTGCCCCAGTGCCAGCGCCAATGTCACTGCCACCACCACCACCACCACTGTGCCCAGCTGCAAGCCCTGGGCTGAGGCTTACACAGCCTGTCCACACTTGTCCCCATAGCTGTGACACCTTTGAGGGTGCCAGGGCATGGGGAGGGGTCTGTGCACCATGGCAGTCCTGAGGAGTCGTGATGTGGCACCCAGGGCTCCTTCTGTCCCCACAGCGTGGCTGCAGCTTGGCAGTCCCTGCTTCTGCAGCTCCTCAGCTTCCCCTGGCATCTCCAGCAGCTCCCGGAGCCAAACACAACACGATCCTGTCTCGTCCACTGTCAGCAGTGCGTGCTGCTTTCTGCATCCAGCCCCAGAACAGCAGCTCTGCTCCTTCACATGAGCAGCCGGGGGACCCCTCTGGGCTCTACTCCCCCAGCCCAGCTGCAGGGACCCCCAATGTCACCCTCCCCAGGCAGAGGCATGGTTGGGGCTGGCACAGCCTGGCTGCTCCCCAGGGCACTGCTGAAGCCATCCAGCAGTAGTTGCTCCCTGGGACGTGTCTTGGCCACAGGCACGGGTCCCACAGCCGTCGATTGCCAAAGGCTTGGCTGGCACAAGCTTGGCCTCAGCAGGCGGGTGCTGCAGTTCTGGAGCAGGGGTGAGGCTGTTGCAAAGGGATGCAGGATCAGCCCCCTCCACTGTTGCCTGGTGACAGTTTTGTCTGTCCCTCCAGCCAAGGCCTCTGCTGCTTGAGTTGGGATGGTGGGACCATTTGCTGGGTCTTGTAGGGTGACACACAGATCAGCCTTGTCTGTCCAGGGGTCCCCAGTGAAGTGTCCACTGAGTTGAACATCCTGGCTTGAGTGAGGGTTTGGGGACATGGAGAGTCTGTGGGGTTTGGAGACCTTCACAGGTGCCAGACCTGGAGAGCTGGTCCCTACCCAAAGCACTGGCAGAAACTATTTTCACTTCTGAGCTGGAACACACCTGCCTTGCCTCAGTTCACCATCCACACACAGAGGTGCTCTGCTGCTGGAGGGGAGGGAGGGAGACCAGCCTGGTAATGGGAGCATCAAGCTCTTCTGAGCATTCTCATTCTCTCCTGGGCTTTCAGTAGCAGTGCATTTGCATCTGGGCTACAAAGCCACGCTGTCCTGCATCTCCTGTGGGCAGGACAGCAGGACTGGGCTGACGGTGGGGCCCGGAGGGACGACCTCAAGGCTCTGTGGGATCAGCCTGGCTGCTGCTTGGCTTGAGCCGCTTGGCTGGGACAGCCTAAAACAACAAACATCACAGAATAAGGGGAATGTTCCACGGCTTTTTTTGGTCGAGTGGTTTCCTGTTTTCTAAGGAGCTCTTCCAGCACCTCCGGGGCAGAGGACTTGCCTGCACAGAGCCTGGTCCCAGAGCAGACCCTCACCCAGGAGACACGTTCCTGCTGCTTGACATGTGGCAGAAGAAGAGGTCAGAAAAGATCAGCTCCAGGATCAGCTGTGACCTTTGCTGGAGACCTGAAACAGGACCCAGTGCTATTCCTTCCCCTCTGGGCCGAAAGCATCCCTGAACCTGTGCTTGCACCCAGGCCAAGGATACCACTCGCGTACACAGCCTGGCTGGTGATTCTTAACAGGCATCTTGCCATGGCCTGCCAAACTCCTCACAGGCATGGCCAGTGGCTCCACAGGCTGCCCTGCCTGGGAAGAGGGCATTGCTGGGCTCAGTGTGCTCCAGCTGGTGCTGTGGCAGACAGGAATGGCCTGGCACTGCTGATCTGTGGGATGCTGCTGAAGGCAGGGACAAGGGCAGGGTGCCCTGTGGCACATCCCTGCTGTATCTCCCAGGAGTGCAGAGTGAGTGTCTCCATCATTGCCATCCCTGTTGTTCCAGCCTGGAGTCCCTCCCTGCTCCCCTAGAGCCTGTCTGCAGTGGTGCACACAGGCAAGGTCACCTGCCTGCTGGTTCCCACAAACTCCAGCGACCGCTCCTCTGCTCCAGCCCAGAGCCCCCTGCCCAGCTCTTCCCACTTCTTCTCTGCCTGTCACTGACCTCCCCTCTGTCCTGGAGGGTACCAGGGCTGGTGGGACGATCCCACCAGGTCTCCAGGGAAACACACAGATATTTTCTCCATTGGCAAACACCACCTTTGCCCTCCTTTGCTGCATGTTGTTAAAAGACACCATTGGCACAGTCTGTGCTGACAGCCTGTGTCAGCTCCTCGAGCCTGTCTGGTCACTGGGGAAGAGGCAGCAGAGAGGACACTGACACACAGGGTGGCTGTCACTGCTCAAATCTGTCCTGGCTCCTCGTGGGAGACAGGATCCATCTGGACCTCCTCAGGGTCCATCCTGGATCCTTACAGGCTCAGCCGTTCCTGACCATGACAGAAACACAAACCAGCCCTTTGCAGGGGTGGAGTAAAAGGCAGATATGGGGGTCCTGTCAGGGCTCCAGAGCCAGCCAGCTCTGCAGGATATGGCCCCAAACGTGACATCTCCTGCCCAGCTGGTGTGGGCAGAGGGTCCCTGCCTGGCATCTGTTGCAGGCTGTGGCACCAGGGCTCTGTGGGGCCTCTGGCTGGCCTCCAGCTCCCTAAAGTGGAGCAAGCCCAAAGTGTGCTGAGGCATCCCCACTAATGCTTCTGGGGAGAGGCCCAGGAGACTCACAGCAACAGGACAGTCATGATGCCAAGCTGGCTGGTGGTGTGCAGGGCAGGGGTGGCCTGTCCCAGCTGAAAGCAGAGCTCACTGGCTTTGCACCCCTCTCTGCAGCCCTGTGAGTGTTCAGCTGGTGCTTCCCCATCCTCTTCCCTGCTCACCAGCAGCACAGATCCCTCCTACCCTGTCCTGGTATCACAGACCTGGGCCCCAGCACCACAGGCAGGTGGTGGCCCTATCCTGCATTACAGAGGCACCCACCCTGTCCCAAAATACCTCCCATAAACAGAAGTGGGGTATGGGGAGAGAAGGACAGTGGACCAGCAGCTGCAGCACTGCACAGTGACCTGCCCACCAGGTATTGATCTGCTGCTGTCCCCATGTGCTGGCAGACCCAATGCCTTACTCAGGGTCACTACAAACACCACCCTGGTGCCAGCCCTGTGGCTTGACCCTGTGTCCCTGCTGGCAAGGAGCAGGGCAGGGTGCTCAGCAGCCTTGGGTGATGGAGCAGTTGCTGTCTGGCAAGGCATGGCTTTCACAGGAAAGAAGTCCAACTCCTGTGCTGTACCCCAGGCTCTGGTGACACCAGTTGCTGCCTTGATTTATCCTCCAGTGCCAAAACCTCCATGGCTCCATCCTTTGACTTGCTGGCAGAAAAGGTGTCCCTGGCCACAGAGCAATTAGGGACTTCCCTCAGCCCCAAGAGCAGAAGAAAAGAAACTAAAAAGCTCACAGTTGGTTTTCCTCCAGATCTGGGGCATCTGTGGCTCTGAGCACCATGGCTTTCCCATTGTGAGCTGACAAGAATAGTTCTGATGCCTGGAACTGGGCTAAAACAGACTCTGTGCCCTGTGAGCTCCCGTGGCTCAGACCTATGGCCACATGAGGGACTCTGGAGCATGGCACAGCATCTCCCAGCAGGAGCAATGCACAGCCCTACGTGACAGCTTCCTGAAGGTCTGAGGCCAGAAAGCACAACCCAGAACAGCTTTCAGTAGAGGGCAGGCCCTCGTTCTTTCGTGTCCTGAGCTGGAGGAGCAGCACTGGGCAGATCTGCATTCTGCCTCTGCATTGCTGCCCTCTGGCTGCCTCTGCTCACACATGGCCAGTCCTCCAGCTGGAGAGGTGGGACCTGCCGTGGCTGGCAGGGGCTCTGCCACTCGCTGTGCAAGAGTCATCACAGAATTGTTCACGTTGGAAAAGCCCCCTAAGATCAACAGGTCCAACAATTAACCCAGCACTGTCATGTCCCCAGGTGCCACATTCACACACTTTTTGAACACCTCCAGAGATGGTGACTCCACCCTGGGCAGCCTGTGCCAGTGCCTCATCACCCTTTCACGGGAGACATTTTTCCTGAAATAGAAGCTGCTGGTGTATCCTCCCTGGCCCTTTGGCCCCAGGCAGCTGCATCCACAGATCCATCCTCTGCTGGGGCCACAGGGTACAGGCAGTCCTTAGAGCACAGTCTGTCCTTGGCCACGTTAAGAAGCTTAACCCCTGTGCAGTGACCAATTTGGCATTGGTTGGACTCAACCACACCTATTTCTGCACGAGGTGTTGTCTGATGGATATTTCAACAACCCCTAGTTTATTATCTTCCTTCTAGATGTTATGAGGGGCTAGAAGAGGATCTGTGCCTTCATCATAAAACCCCACTGGTGATCCCAGACCAGATCAGCCTGAGGAAAGGCAGCACTGTTTCCCCAAGCCCAGTGGCGCATGGGCACAGGCTCCCTTGCTGCAAAAATGGAAATGAGTGCTTTCTAACCACTTCCTTTCTTTCTGGGTCTCTCTCTCCCTCCTACTCCTCCTGCCCAGCTCATTTCCTGTTATTGGTAATGTCCCCTGCACCCGGTGAGAGGTAACTGGGCTCAGTGTCCCCTTGAGGGAGCAGCCTGAGCTGGGGACAGCAGGGTCGTGCAGGGCAAACCCAGCCAGGCTTGGCTGGGCTGGGCAACAGGCTCAGCCCTTGTGCTGGCTGCCAAGGCTCCCACTGCTACAGGGTGCCAAAGGACCTGGGATAGGAAAAACATGATGGGGCTTCAGGATTTTCAGGCCTTTTTGTGCCTTTTTTATTGAGAGCTGCTTTGCCCTGTGTCCTGTGGGGAGGAGCTGGGGGGGTTTTCCTGTTCTTGGGAGACTTCTCCTTGCACAGGGTTTTGCAGGCAGGTGCTGTGGTCTGGAGCCCCCCAAGAGGACATGTGTGTGTCTCCTGGCCTGGGGCAGCTGTTGTTGCTGCCACCCCACAGGTGTCCCAAGCAAGGCGACAGCTCAGCTCACTCCCCAGGGGAAACTGGGGCACACAACGTTTTCCAGGCAGCCTTTTCAAAAGCACAGCTCTCTTAGCAGAAGTCAGAGAAGCAAAGAACAAGCCCAAGTGGCAGGTGGATGAGCCAGGTGCTGCCACACATGCTGGGGCTGTGTCTCCAGCAGTGTGTCCTGGGTGACCAAAAGTTGCTCAGTGGCTCTTGCTGTGCCTCTGTGGCTTCTCCACTGGTATTTGTTGGCTAGAGAGGTCAAAGACTCAACACCTTGGAGGTTTAGTCCCCTCTACTGGCTTAGATCCCCTCTACCCTCACCCCTTAGGGACATGGTTTAGTGATGAACATGGCAGTGCTCAGTTAACAGCTGGATTTGATGACCTTAGAGGGATTTTTCAACCTTAATATTTCTGTGATTTTATGGTTCTATACGCTCGACTTAAGAACAATCCCCCATGCAATTACTCCATTGTAAAATGAATGGGGAGAGCTTGTTCCCACATGAGGAGAGGAATAAACCAAGCTGATATAAAGCACTTTCCCTCTGGGACACCCATCCCAGCAGGAGCTGTTCCTGTGCCAAGGCACCCTCTTTAGTCCACAACAGCACCAGTTCCACATCACTGTTAGCCCTCCCCAGTGGGGCTGGTGGTTCACCTGCTCTGCCTTTCTGCTGGCAAATTTGCAGGAAAGCTCAGCTTGTTTGCAGGAGATACGGGAGAATGCCTAGTTCCAGAAATCAAAAGTGATTCTACTCAGCAGTCACAGAATCAGAGAATATGCTGAGTTGGAAGAGATCCATCAGGATCATTGAGTTCAAGTCCTGACCCTATGCAAGACACCCCAAGAATCTCACCCTGTGCCTGAGAGCATTGTCCAAATGTTTATTGAACTCAGACAGCCTGGGGCTGTGACCATTTCCCTGGGGAGCCTGTTCCATTGCTCAACCACCTTCTGGGTGAAAAACTTTTTCCTTTCTAACCTAAACCTCCCCTGACTCGGCTCCAGCCACTCCCTTGAGTCCTGTCACTGGACATGAGAGCGAAGAAATTGGTACCTGCCCCTCTGCTGCCACTCAGGAGGACGCTGAAGATTGCACTGAGCTCTCCCCTCAGTCTCCTCTTCTCTAGGCTGCACAAGCCAAGTGACTGAAAGAAGAAAAAAACCTCAGCAGTTAAGCAAGAAATCCAGGTGCTAAACTCTCCTCCTGACTCTCCTTGAGGAGAGGACAGGAGCGCAGGGGCTGGCAGGATCACTGGCGATGCCTTGGCAGGACGAACCAGCAATTGCTTAATTGCTCCCAGCCCGAGCCAGGCGGGAGCAGGAGCAAACCCTGCACAGGCTGTCATCAGCCACGGGGAGAAAGGTCACAGATCCGCTGCTGTCCCTCCGTGCCCGGGAGCAGCTTCATCCCGGTGGGATGCTCGAAGCTCCGGGCTCGCATGCGGCGCGGCGCTGCGGGCTCTGAGAGGGCGCTGGTGCCGGGGCTGTCCTTGGGAATGCGCTCCCGTGGAGGACTCCGCAATAGAGAGACACTGTTCTCCGGAAAAACAATCTGCGGAGGTGCTTCCCTGCGCTCCGGGTCCTCGCTGTCCCCGGGCGGGCGGGCGCGCAGCGCGGAGCCCCCGGCAAGGTGCGGTACCCGGCCCCGCGGGATGCTCCGGTCCCCGCACCGCATCCCTGCACCGTCCTCATCCCCGCAGGGAGCTCATCGGCCACTTCGCACTGAGCCTGCTCAGCCCCGAGGCGGCTGCTTCACCTTCAAGCCTGTGAGCGATGTTTCGGCGGTGGAGGAGATGGGCTAATTTCCAAAAGCCTGCAGGACGTCCTGTATCCCAGCCGTGTCAGCGGAAGGAGGAGCAGCCCTTCCCGAGTGCCGGACCCAAAGGTGATGGGGGCCTGGTGGGGCGAGGCCATGGTGTGGCAGGCGGTCCCGGGGAGTGAGACTGTGGGGGTGCCAGTTTGGTGCCTACCTGGGCTGAGGTGACTTTGGGGCTACGTTGCTGTTTGGAGAGGGTGAGGAGAGGTGCTGGAGTGTGTGGGTCCGGGCAGGGAGGCTGGGTGAAGAAGCCCATGCTCAGGAGGCTGGGAGGCAGAAATGGGCATAAGGGCTGGCTGGGCTTTAGTGGGAAGAACAGCTCCTGGACTGGGGCTGGAAGGTGCTCTTTGTACAAGAGGAACTGGCTCTGAGATCATGGCCAGAGATGCAAGAGGATCCCATGGAAGTGGAGTTGTAAAATGCAAGTGAACAACCAGCAAGTACCAGTCAGGGATAAATCCAGATCTTCCTCCCCAGAGCACCCACTCTGTAGGGTCCCCATATGGTGCTGAAAGTAAACCCACAGTCATACTTCAAGGTCCCTGGGGCTCTGCCACACTCCTCTCCAGTCCCTACATCCCGACAGGTAATCTTAATGCACAGGTGTCCATGGACAGAGGACACAGGGGATCCCGTGTCTGGCACATCCCTGGTTGGGCCAGGGGGAATGGCTGGTAACACCTAGCACCCTTCCCACCATGTCTACCTCTCCATCACCAACCCTCCACTGCCCCAGCACCACCCTGGGCATCATCATAACCCCTGACACCCCGCTGCCACCAAGGTCAGAGCAGAGAGGAGAGCTGAGGAACAAGGGATGTTCCTGTTCTGGGTCTTGACCCCTCCTTCCCAAGGAAGGCAGGAAGGTGAGGGGCACAGCTGTGACCCTATGGGACCCTCCCCCCTAGAACCATTTCCTTCAGTGTTGCTTCTCCCCATCCCCTCCTGGGCTTTGCCCTCTGGGGACTGTCAGGTTCCTCTTTGTCTGTGGCAGATTGCAATGGAGGTGGCTGCCCTGGTGTCCTGGTTCTGTCCTTACAGCAAACTGTCCTTGATTTGGGATCTGCCCACAGACTGGACACCCTCTCCCCCTCAAACCAGGTCCTTCCTGGCCCCAGCAGTCCCTGCTTGTAGGATCCAGCAGCTCCCACTCTGCACCCCTGGCCAGCCTGATGCAGTTGGTGCAGAACTGGTGATGTGACAAGGGATGAGCATGGCTGCACATGAAAGGCACAGTCCCTTGCCTTGAACCACTGGCCAGAGATGCTCCTGGCTCTTTGCTGCCTGCTGAACCCCTCTGCAGCCCCTGCTGGTGTCCCTCCAGAGGAGCCAGCTGGCAGCAGCATGTTCCAGGCTGGTGCTCAGAGGTGGGCAGGAGTGATGTGCCCAGGAGTGATGCGTGTGTGTGTGGGCACATCTGGGATGTCACTGCATGGGTGGACACAGATGAGTGACCAGGGACATGTTCTCTGCACGTGTGGATGTGCATCTGCCATGTGCCCTGGTGGGTGGGCAGCCAGGGGTTGCAAGTGCCATTCCCAGGAGGGCAGTAGACCTGTGGGTGAGTGCAACAAGATGCAGGGGAAAGGGGTGGCACTGAAAGCTGAAAAGTGCCCTGGGTCAAGCAGTGTGTTCTGGGCCCATCTTCTGGTCTCCCTCACACCCAGTCTATCTCCACCAGCTCATGCCTCGTTTCCCACCAACACCTTGACTTCTGTGCTGCGGGTCTATGTCCCCTCCCACGCTCTCCCTCCCCTCAAACACACCTCCTCAGTCTGCTGGTGCTTCAGCAGAGGGGAGGAGGAGAAGCCACGTTGATGGGTGGGAGCACTCTGGGTTCCATCAGGAGCATGTAGGGGCCAGGAGGTCTCACAAGTGCAGACTGATTCTTCAGCACAGAACCCTCTTCCCCCTGGTTCCTACTGAGGGCAAGCTTATTGCAGCCACCTTGTTATGTACTACAATGCTGGTTGTCTTGGGAACTTCTGAGTTCTGTCAGGGTGGGAGGGAAGAGCAGACACATTCTTTCATCCCACATAGGGCAGAGAGCAATCCTCAGTCTGTCCTCAGGCCATCCTGGGATCTGATGTTAAGACACAGATACCGGTGGTCCTTGTCTCCAGGATAAGGCTGCTCTGCTGCTGGCCAAGCCCAGCACTTTGCTCCAGAGCTTGGGTCCTAAGATCTCCCAACTCCTGAGCAGAAGGTGGCACTGCCAGGGTAGCCCAGGGAAGATGTTGTCCTGGCACCCTAACTGCAAACACACAGGTGTGCACAGACATGCACCTCTCCAGATCAGAGACCAGCAGTGCTGGCACTGCACATCCCAGGGACAGGACAATCACTGCAAGAAGCTGGGCTGGAGGTGGCCTGGAGGTGGCCCAGGCTGGGGGCTCCCTGGGGCAGTGTGGAGGAGCCTGCAGAGCACACGAGGGGAAAGGTGTTTGGGATGTGGCATCCACGAGGGCTGGTGGGGTGCATGGGAGGCACTGCAGAGCAGCAGGGTGGGGGCTGAGGAGGAAGGAAGCTGCAGTGTCTGCGCAGAGCCCGGGCAAGAGCAAACAGGAAGAGTGATGGGGATGAGGCAGGAAGGATGTGCAGTGCCCCCATGGGCAGACCTGTCCTACCTGAGCCAGATTCTCCAGGGATCTGCCTCCCCAAATACACTCCCTGCCCTGCTGGGGAAGGGGAGCCCACACATCTTCCCCTGAGGTGCCCAGGGATGGTCGTGGGTGCAGAGGGGTGCTGGGTGCCATGGACATGGGTTGGAGAATAGTGAGGAACACAAGGAGCACACTGCACATGGCCAAGCACTGAGGGTAGGAGGCACTGAGCGAGCCCTGGCTCATCCCACAATGGGGTAGGGAATGGCTGGGACAGTCTGAGCAAGGGGATACAGGCAGGACAGCAGGGATGGGAGGACTCATCCTGGCTTCCTGCAGGAGATGTGGGGCCTGATGCCCCCAGAACAGCACCACGTGAAGCATCCCACCTCAATCCCCTGCCAGTGGCCTCCTCTGGCCAGGTCTTGCCAGTCACTCCACGCTCCATGGGTGGCACCAGTGCTCTTGTCACAGAGGGCTTGGAGCACTCCCCACCAGCCCCACCAGCGATGCCCGTGGATGCACCCCGTGGTTTTTGGGGAGGCCAGGCTGTACCCAGGGATGCAGGATTGAGGAGGGGCTGGCCGGGGGGGAGCAGGGCTGGGTGTGCAGGCGGCCCAGCAGAGCCGAGCTGCAGAGATGTGGCCGGTATGTGTGTGGGCGGCAGGCAGGGTGGGGGAGAAGGAGGGAGAGGAAGCAGCAGAGGCAGCAGCTCCTTTGATAAGCAGCTTCCTGAACACTTTCAAACCGTGGTGTCAGAGCGAGACGCGCGGTGCCCGTGGGTCTGTGCCGGGACCGACGACCCCACTCTGCGGGGCAGCAGGTAGGCAGCCCCCAGCCCACCCATGCCACCCTCTGGAGAGGAGATCCCCGCTGGGCAGCGCCAGGCCCTGGTGCCCAGGGGTGGTGGGCATGTCCTTGCAGCCAGGCAGCCCCAGGCAGGGCTGGGATGCTGGACAGGGTGATGGGAGCACGTTCCCATCAGGTGCTGGCAGCTGGGGCTCTTCCCAGGGCATCTCTCTGCTAGCCAGGGGCTTGGCCAGGGCATCTCCAAGGTGTTTCCTGGCTGGAGCACAAGGGACAGCTGCTGGGATGGGAGCCTGGGCTGTCTCTGGCCAGGAACCCTCCTGGTGCTGCAGCTCCTGATGCCCTGCCTGGCTGGGGAGCACCAGGACACCCTGCATGGGGCACAAGGCACGGTGCATGGGGCTGGTGTGTGTGGCAGGGGTGGCATTGCCACCCCCAGAAAGGCCACTGGGCAGCCGGGAGTCATGGGGATCAGCTCCTGCCCTAGCTGTGTTCCCAGCCACCATGTGGACTCAGCTCTCCTCCAAACCCCCCTGAGCAGATGGGCTGACTGGGATCCCACTCTTTGCCCACCAAGAGCTCTGATTCTGCATCATTCCCTGTCTCCATGGGTCCGTCCCCTCCTCACGGAGGGGGCTGGGGACAAGAAGGAGCCCTAAGATCCTGGGGACAAGAAGGAGCCCCAGGATCCCAGTGTGCTGCCTGCACTATGAGCAGCTCTGCCCAGAGGTGAACAAGCATCACCTACATCTCCCCAGCTGGGCATCACCAGGGCTGGTGATGGAGCAGCCCTGGCACCTCCCCGAGCTGGGCTGCCCCATCACCTCTTGCTCAACCACCCAGATAAAGCAGTTTCCTCTTGACAGTTGCTGAGAACTGCAGGATGGAGATGACTGTCCCAGGGTCATCCCTCCCTCTCCAGAGTCAAGAGGCTGTTGAGGGAGCCTGATCTGTGTCTCCCTGCAGCAGGAGCTGGCCGGGTTCCCTGTAGTGGCTACAGCCCTCCCTGGGTCATCTGCTCATGTGTTCCAGCTCTCCCTCTTCCCCACCATGTCCCCAGGCCAAAGCAGGCACGGCAGGGCAGGGCTGGAAACACAGGACAGCATGTGCTTCCCATGGAGGTGGAGAGCATATGGGGCTCCCCAAAACCACATCATGCCCTGCCAACACATGGAGTGGGTGTCCTCACCCCGGGGGAAGCAGAAGGTCCTTGGTGCCATGCCAGGGTCACCAGTGGTGTCTGTGTGGGCTGCAGTGCTGCAGACATGCCATGGGGTGAACGTGCTGGGAGCTCTCCTTCTGCTGTACACCTTCACACAAGAGCTGGGGGTCCTGGTTCCAGGGCAACTGAGAACTTAAATTCCATCCCTTGCTTGCAGACCGTCTGTTGGGGTGTCCACCCAGCCTCATTGCATCTCTCAGATCTGCCTTTTCTTTTCCAGGCTCTTCTCCTCTCATGGCTCTGTGATTCCCCAGAAGCTGAGGGCCCACCGTGACCCACCCTGTGCTTCAGGACGAGGGCTCTGTGGCTGCTGCAGCATGGTCCAAGCCTGCTTGGTGTGCTCCAGAGTTCATAAGGGCAGCCTGGCAGCCCAGGCAGCTGAGGCAGACATGGACAAGTCAGACAAACCCAGTCCCTCTGCCAAGAAGCATGTTCGTCTCCAGGAGAGGTGAGTGTGGATCAGCCCTGGCAGGGATACCCACAGCATTGCTTATGGCCAGGGCTCCCCCAGACCTCCTTCCTCAAAGCCCTCCACCTGCCACCATGTGCGGGTGCCAGGTCTGAATGTGGAGCCAGCCCTGACCCCTTGCCCAGCCCAGGGTAAATCTCAACACAATCCTTCAGGGACCTCCCAGCAGAAAGGCAAAATGACCAGCTAGTTCCTCATTCCTCAATCCACCCATCTCCTGGGGTCTCCACCTGGCTTTTGCTCGGTGTGGGGTGGTTTTACCTGATGATGTGGTGGGATGGGCTGTCTTTCTGTCCCTGGGTGGCAGTGGGTCAGCCAGGGACCCCTTTGCCTTGCAGGAGGGGCTCCAACGTGTCGCTGGTGCTAGACATGAGTTCTCTGGGGAGTGTGGAGCCCATCCAGCCCGTCTGCACACCACGGGACATCACACTGAAGTTCCTCAGGACATCCAGCCACGTGCTGAGGAGACAGGAGCTCCAACAGCATGCCCAGAGCCTGGCACAGCTCCAGGAGGAGTTTTCGGTGAGACATTTCCCTCTCCCTCCTCACAGGAGGGGTGGCAGGGGCTGGCCATGGTGGGACAGAGAGGGGTGGACATCTCTGAGGGAGGCTGTGACCCCAGCTGTGCCCCACAGCCCCGGTGTCAGGGCAGACAGTGTGGGCAAACAGAGGGGAGGGGTGCCCGAGGTACCACCCACCCCCTGGTGCACACACGCCCCATTGGGGTCCCTGAAAGCCTGTCCTGCCCTCCCATGACAAACTCTTTTCCCGATGTGGTCTCTCTTGAAAAAATCCCACATCACCTGGGGTAAGGACAGGGCTCATCCCAGGAGCTGGCATCTCTGGTGATGCCACTGGGCCCCTGGGTGAGCTTTTCCTCATGGCTGTTCCCTCCCCCTGCAGAAAATCCCACCCAACTTCGTGAATCCGGAGGAGCTGGAGATTCCTGGCCGTGCCTTCAAGGACAGATACAAAACCATCCTCCCCAGTACGTGCCACTGCCTCCTTTTACCTCCCTTTTGCCCACGCTTGCTCACGGGAGAGGGATGACTCGGAGCAGCCCTGGCACTGGGGTGGGCACACCTGGGTGCTCTTGGTGTTCCTGCCGTGCTTGTTCCTACTCCCCACACTGCAGGAGCTGGGTGTTGCAGGGGGGGTACACTGTGCTATGGGGTGGCATGTGGGGAGCTACAGCCTGGGTGTACTGCCCAGGGGTGCAGTGCCACACAGCCCAGCCTGGGTTGCACCTGCCACCATGGGGTCTGACACATCCCAAGGGCATGTCCCTAGGGATGTAAAGGCTGAGGATGTTATGGAATGACTTGTCTGGGCTCTAGTCAGGTGCTGTGGGAATGTCCTGGGGGGGTCATCACCCCGCCATGTGAGTTACCCCATGTGCTCACTGTGGTACGTGTGAGTTTGGGCATGTACCCAGGCTGTGCCTTGCCAGGGCAGTGAGGGTGAAGAGGGGCAAGAATGGGCCTGAGGGAGGGTGCAAGACAGCTCAGAGCATGGCACAGAGCAGGAGGACTCAGCATCCAGTCCCTGAGGCTGAGACAGGGAGGATGGGTCGAGTCAGTCCCTGGGGTAATACCTGCCACGTCTTTCAGATCCTGAGAGCCGGGTCTGCCTCAGGAGGGCAGGGAACCAGGAGGAAGACAGCTACATAAATGCCAACTACATCACGGTGAGTGTTCTGCCTGCTTGGAGACTGGTTGGGCTCCCAAGTCCTGCAGCCACGGCTCACAAGGCATCACCTTGTCCCTGCACATTGGGGTGTAGGTGGCACCCCCTGGGTCTCACACGACTGGGCACAAACACATAGGTGTGCACCTGAGCACTTGTGTGCCCACAACATCCCTGTGTGGGGCTGGTGTTTCCTGACCCCTTCCTTCCACTTACCTCTCTGAGGGTGTCACGGTGCAGGAATTTGGGGGCACATCAGCAAATTAGCACACCAGCTTGCCTGGGCAGGCCTGGGAGACACAGGAGTCTGGGAGGGCTCTGCAGATGTTTTGGTCACATCAGCCCCACCTGGAATTGATGCCTTTCCTGCTGATGGTGTTCCATGAAATGTTTTTGAGTATGAGATTTTAGGTCTTTTCCCTTGTCTGGTAGTGCAGGTAAGGCAGTCAACAACAACTATCTTGTAAAGTTAGCCCTGACCTTTAGTGATTAAATTAAATTCCCTGGGGAGATCCACCATATACAGACCTTAAACCTGGCTCAAGGGCAGTCTACGAATGCAGATAAGCAAATGAACTTATACATCATTTCTGAAGAGGATTCATAGGACAGTCCTTAACAATTTTAAACTGAGATCTCTTTTGGCAAAGCTGTACAGCTTTACAGCTCTGCCTGGAGTGCTATGTCCCTGCTTTTCCAAAAGCTGGGGTGCTGGGGCTGCCTCCCCCAGCATCTCTGGGGCATCCTCAGCTGGGTCCCAGACTCCTTGCTCTGTTGCCAAATGGAATCTCCAGCTGGGAGCTGGAGTAACTGGTTACTGACCCTGGGAGACAGCTTTCCTACACTCTGCCTGTGCCTGCCATCCAGCTCCTGCCTGCTGCTACTGCACGCTGTCCCCACTGCTGGGGCAGTGGCCATGGAGCGAAGCAGGACATGAGGTTTTTGATGTCTTTGTTAATTTTATACTGTGGGAGGAAGTGACAGTGGAGACAGAGAATGCCTGGAGCTGTGACACAGGGACTCTTGCATGTCCTTGTGGAAATGTCCATGGTGGGGAGTGCAGCATCCTGCGTGGGCTCTGCCTCGCTGAGGTGCCCATCACGCTGGCTGTCATCACACTGATAACCTGGGGGTGCTTGAAGGAGTTTGGGTGCACAAGGACAGCTTCATGGACGTGCTCCTGGGTGGTGGGACCAGCAGCATGGGGAGGGTGCCTGGTATTTCCTCGTTGGGTCTATAAAAGCATTTCAAGGACACGTTTAGTAGGAAATAGCATGTGTGGCCCAGGGTTTCACCTGTAGAGGTAGAAAAGCACCATAAGGGCTAGGGTGATCTGGAGACAGGCCCCCCATGCCCTCAGGGTCCCCCACCTTCCCTGATGGACCGTGTGCTTGGCAGGGCTATGCAGGGCGGCCCCGGGAGTACATTGCCACCCAGGGCCCCATGCTGCACACCGTGACTGACTTCTGGGAGATGGTGTGGCAGGAGGAGGCACCCCTTATCATCATGATCACCGAGCTCCAGGAGCGCAAGGAGGTAACACCATCCCTCCCCAGGCCCAGGGCCACAGGCTGGGATGGGGTAATGACAACAGCAAAGGGCTGTGTGACACCAAATACGGGGGCTGTGTGACACCAAATGTGGGGGCTGTGCACTTTGCTTCCTGGGCTTTGGTCTCTTGAGGGTTCCCTGATGCATCAGGCGGAGGAGGAGAGTCCCAGGGCTCCAAGCCTTGGTTCCATCCAGCAAAGTTTCTCCTCCCTGCACGGCCATGTGTTCTGGGCACTCTGTGCCAGCTGGATAATAAGCTAAAGGGATTAGAGCAACCCCTGGGGAGGGGGCAGAAGCAGCAGGCAGCAGTGCCCCTCTGGTCCCACCCAGCTCCCCCCTGGACTGGGATATCTCAGCCAGGAGATTCATCTGGGATGGCAGCCTGGCAGTGCTGTGCCTTTGCTGAGAACCCTGGCTCCCCATCCAAGCAGCACCTGCCTGGGGGAACTGAGAACTGAAAACTCACGCTCTTTTTCCTGGCCCTGTCCTTGCTCCCTGATCTCCTGACAAACAGCCTCCTTTTGCCCTGGGTCCTGCCAGACCTGGAAGCTCCCAGGGAGAGCTGTGCAGCCCTGGGGTCTGAAAGCCAGGGCATGGCATGGCAGAGGGCTCAGGGCAGCAGACGCAGGGAGATGGATCTATCCCCTCTCTGCTCCCCCTCTGTATCACTCCACATCCACCTTCCCCACTCCCCATGACCCCCCCAGGTGATGCCCCTTCCCAGGAGCCCTGAGCCAAGCACAGCTCAAACATCCAGTGGGTGTCTTGAGCACCTCACAGCCGCAAACATGACTTGTCCTCCAGAAATGTGTCCACTACTGGCCGGAGAAGGAAGGCACCTACGGCCCCTTCACTATCCGCATGCAGGGGATGAGCGAGTGCCTGGAGTACGTGGTCCGGGATCTCTGCATCCAGGTGGGTTGGAGCCCCATCCTGGGGTTAGAGGGAGAGCACAGCGGGGCCTGGCTGTGTCCCTAACACCCCCTGGATCTCTAGTGAGCTGGCAATGCTGTGTGATAGGAAAGAAGGGGGTTCATGGTTCTCAGGAGCCCCCTGCCAGAGGAGGGGTCTGCAGAGCTCCTGCCTGGGTGGGCTGGGAGGGAGCAGGATGGGGCATGGAGGAGCAGAGGGGTGCTGCCAGCCCAGTGTTTGCACTGTGTTGTTTGGCTCTGCCACGTGGGCTCCCAGTAGTCACCCTGGGCTGACACTGCCCTAAAGGATCTTGCTTGCTTTGCCTGGACTCTGAGGACAGATTGGGACACTCTGCATCTGTTCCCATCTTCTGGGATGGGACACATCCCATTGTCCCTGGCCCAGGGATCTCTCCTGGGTGTCTGGCAAAGGCTCAAAGAGGGATTTGGGAGGAGAGCATCTGAGATTGGTACATGCTGCTTGGCTTCTGCTTGAGCTGCACTGTGCCTTCATTTGGCCCATGCTCCCACATCCTGATTTCTCTTTCTTCTGTGCTGACCAAGCTGAAAGGAGAATGCCGTCAGGTCAAACACATCCTCTTCCCTTCCTGGCCGGACCAGCAAACACCTGAGTCAGCCAAGCCTCTGCTGAACCTGGTGTCCAAGGTGGAGGAGACTCTGCAGACTGCAGCCAGCCCAGGGCCCATCGTGGTGCACTGCAGGTAAGAGCTTGCAGCTCACCTGAGCCCTGGCTGTGCTTCACTTCAGGGTCAGTCTGCCAGAGGGGAAAACCCCCCATGAGAATGCTCATGCTCTGGTCCTGCTGTGGCACAGAAAGCCCAGGGCAGAGCAACCCCACAGCAGAGCTGTCAACCAGCAGCTCCTGTCCTGGCAGCAGGATGGAGGCATTAGCATGGCACATCCTACACCTGGGTCCATGGACAGCAGGGTAGGAGCAGGAAAGGTCTGCAGTCAGGACTTGGCCACCAGCCCCATGCTACAACCACAGCTCTGGTTCTGGAAGACTCTGTTTGAGCAGGAAGGTGGGACAAGATGACCCCATGGGTGGTCCCTTCCAACGTGTGACCCCATGATTCCTGCCACAGAGCATGGCCTGTAGTTTGGCTGTGGAGCTGTGTGTCAGGGCAGCCCTTCTGTAGGAGGTGGCCTCTGCCTATTTTCTCTCCCTGCTAAGTGAATTTGGGGACAGTGGAGCAGTGCACCTGGTTGTCCCTATGGAACACACTCAGCATGCACTGCTGCAGGTTGAGTGCAAACTGTTGGGTGTTGGGGTCAGAGCCCTCTGCACTGTGCAGGGATGGAGCACAGACTGGTTTTGTGCTTCCCGAGCAGCCTCAGCCGGGCTGTGCAACACGGCAAGACCCCCTTGCTTTTGGTGCCTGGCTAAGAAGGTTGGTCTGGCAGCTGGGAATGGGATCCCAGCACCCCTGTAGGAAGAAATCACAGCAGCAAACCAATCCAAGAGAGCATCCAGTGGGCACTGTTGGTGCTCAGCAGAGATGTGTCTGTCCTGCAGCGCAGGCATCGGCCGCACTGGCTGCTTCATTGCCACCAGGATGGGCTGCCAGCAGCTGAGGGACAAGGGCGAGGTGGATGTCCTGGGAATCGTGTGCCGTCTCCGCATAGACAGGTGGGTGCTCAGAGCAGGTGAGTGCTTGGAGGGTCCTTCTGGGTGCCAAGCCTGGGAGGAGGGATGTGGAAGGGATGTGGGAGGGATGTGGGGATGGGCGTCTCAAGGGGTCACGGAGACTATTTTTGATGGAAACCAAAAGGTTGCTGGAGGATGCAGGTATGTGGATAACAAACAATTCCCAGTGCTGGGCTGGCTCTGCTGTCGGAGCTATTGTAGCTCTGACCTGAGGGCATGAGGGACAGGAGAGGGGCTCCGGACCTGGCAGCCATCCACTCCTTCCCTTCCAGCTCAGCCACTAAACCCAGAAACACTCTGTCTGGCCACTTTTTAAGAAGTGCTGGTAAAAATTAGAGCCAAATCAGTTGCTAATCTCATTTTGAATGGCCCAGCAATGCTTCTGAGCCCCTGTACTCTTTGGGCAGCCTCGGTGCCTGTTTCAGAGGCATCTGGACACGGTTGGTGAAGCAAGAATATTGTGTCCCAGGAGCAGAGAGCTGGGAATGGGGCTCTGAGCTCAGTTAAATGTCAGTGGGCCCTGCCTTTCCCTTGCAGAGGTGGGATGATCCAGACGAGTGAGCAGTACCAGTTCCTCCATCACACACTAGCTCTCTACGCTTCCCAGCTGCCAGAGGCTGGAGGCCACTAGCACAGGGCTCCCACCAGGCTTCTAGCTCCCCACTCCGACCTCTCCTGCACCAGCCTCAGGGATAGCTCCACCAAAACCTCTCCTGCTGCTGCCAGGCCACAGAAAAGCAGCGTGAACCTCCCTCGAGATGAGCACAGCCGAGCAAACCCATGGGGACTGTGCCTCGGACCCTGGGGACGAGCAAGGTGTGGTGGATTCACAAGAGGGGTGCAGTGGGTGCTCGAGGTGGTCATTGCTGCTGGCTCGAGGCAGATTTCACCCATGGGAAGAAGCTTTGGCTTTTGAGAGGTGCAAGATCCTGAACCAGAAGAGCCAGCTGTGCAGAGGAACTGCAGCTGGGGAGTGCCAGGAGCGTGGTTTGCCTTTTAGCTGCACAGAAATGTTCACTCTGTCAGATGCAGCGCTGGTAGAATTACCCTGAAATAAATGGAGCCTCTTTACTGGCTGTGCATCATCTGTGGGCAGGGCTGGGCTTGCTCCAAACACACACCATGAGGCTCTTCTTGCTAAAGACACACCTTGATGGGTTAGTACAACAGCTGCACAGGGCGCTACCATTGTTCCATGGCTTGCTTTTCTCTCCATCTTCAGCCAACACTTTCTCAACAGCTTTAAAGTAGAATCCTGGAATCATTAAGGTTGGGAAAGATCTCCAAGATCATTGAGTCCAACCTTTCATTGAATCCCACCATGCCCACTAAACTGTATCACAAAGTGCCATGCTCAGTCATTTCTTGAACACCTCCAGGGATGGTGGCTCCACCACCACCCTGGGCAGCCTGTGCCAATGCCTGACCACCCTTTCAGGAAAGAAATTATCCTAATATTGCTAATATTTTCCCTAACATCTGAACCTCTCGTCTCCCAAGCAGGGGAGTTTCACAAGTGCACCTGCAGTTTGCAAGTGAGGTGTCCCCAGTTGCCTTTTCTTACATGGGGGTGGGGATTATGCATTCTTGGTTTTTCTTGCTGAAATCAGAACAAAATAATATTTGGGCTTTATTAGGTTGTCTTTTTAGCTGATAAATGCAGGGTGGGAAAAAAAAAAAAGAAGAAGAGAGTAAAACATTTTGGCACAAAGCATGGGGATGGAAATATTCTGTGAAGGATTTTAAAGCTATTCAAAACTACTCTCAGTGGACAGGCACCACATACCCACTTGGGCAGGGAGGACTGGGAAGGAGATGGGGTCTGCCCAGTCTGTGCCTGCCTGTCCCACAAGCCCTGACATGACCAAGGGTAATATCCCGGGAAAAAAAGGATCAATCCTCCTGCTGAAAGAGTCTGAGCTTGCCTGGGCTCAGGGCTGTGAGCATGACCTACCCTCCACCACTCTGTGGGTCCCCAGAAGGACCTTCAGCAGCTGAAGGACAAGGGGGAACTGAATGTCTGCCCAATGGTCTTCTCCTTGTGCCCCTTGTTCAGGCTCAGTGGAACTCTTGGGAGGAGACATGATGGAATAAAGAGAAGTTTTCTCCTTAGCTCTGCAGTTCATGCCCTGGGCTGGGACTAAGCCCTTGAGCTTGGCCAGGAGTTTCAGCACAGCCGAGATTGCTCCTGTTCCTCACTCACCCACTTAAAATCCATGTACAGACCCAGCTGTTCTTAGTCTTCTCATGGTGTTCCTGTGCTGTGTGGGAGGTGCAGCCCAGTCAGGCGAAAAGAGTGTGCTGGTTCCATGGGCCCTGGGCTCAGAGTGCTGAGAAGCACGTCCCCATGAGACCAGGTCCTGCCCAGGGCTCAGGAAATGTCCTTCCTCCATAGAATGGTTTGGGTTGAAAGGCCATCTAGTCCAACACCCCTGTCATGGGCAGGGACACCTTCCACAAGCCCAGGGTGCTCCAAGCACTGTCCAACCTGGCCTTGGACACTTCCAGGGATGAGGCAGCCACAGCTTCTCTGCCCACCCTCATCGTAAACAACCTCTTTCTTATATGTAAGAAAATATATTAGACATAAAGATACAAGATAGAAGATCATGTCCTATCCACATGACTGTAATTTCAGCCTGGGGTTTCCCAGGATGTTAATCTGTTCCCTACCCTTGCAACAACTCACTGGGATGGGAGAAGAAACCATGTTGGCCATGTGGCACAAACCACTGTGCCACACACCAGCACTGGTGGTGGCAAGAAGACCCCCGGTGCTCCAAATTCACTGCAGCTGATGGAGAGCTCCAATGCCATGGAACACAGCACTGCTTTGGCCAGGTCCTTGCAAAGGCAGGGCATGTGCCAAAATCCAGTGGTTTGGGTATTCCATAACATCTCTGCACTCAGGTGAGTGATGTAACCAGAGGTGAGTCTCCAACACCATCCGTGGACTCCAAGTAATCACTGACCAAGCCATCACCTGGAAAGAAGACATTTCAGAGGAGGCTTTGACATTTCCAGGGCAGCACGGGGGTCCAAGGAGGACAGGGAGGCTCTGTGAGAGCCCCTGCAGAAGGTAGAACCCCACCCAGCAGCACTCACCCAGCACCAGAGGGATGGGTTGATGTGGTGACTGGGAGCACCAGGGACAATGTGGGACATGGAAGTGACATCTATATGTGCTGTTCCTCGGTAGCCCAGGGGTTAAACTCTGAACCAGGCAACACGAGGACAAGCCACCCATCACCCACATGGGCAGAGCCCTGGCCATTCAGTTTCTTAAGGAACTTGGTTGAGCGACCACATCAAAACCTCCTGGGAATGTCAAATATGCTCTTGTGTGGAGAGGCCCTGGAGCAGTGCCTGCTCTTGCACAAGACTCTGCCCAGTCCCAAACTGCTGGCACGGGGACCGTGGGGTGACACAGTGTGGGACAGCGCTGCAGGGGTGCAGCCATGGGGAGCACATCTGGGGTGTGCATCTCCACGTGTGCCACCACAGCTCCTCTGCAAGAAACAGAGCTTGGGACTGCGCTTCAAACCGGTGGGGAACACCCAGAAGTCCCCCAACCTGCCAGGGCTGGTGTGACACCCTCTGCTTTGTGGGTGCACCAGCAATCTCCACATGTGGGCTCTCCCCAACCCACTGCTGGAATAAAGGATCCAGCATGAGGGAATTGCAAATGGCCCTGTGTGTCAGCCCTGACTTTAGGACTGGCTCAACTCCCACCTGGATGGAACAGAGCCCTGTTGGCATGGCACAGCCAGGCAGCCCCTGCCCCTTGTGCTTAGCACCATTTGGGAAGGCACAGCCAGGACCTGGAGCAGCTCCACATGCCCCCCAACCCAGCAGAGCTGAGCAGGGGACACAGCGGGGTTTTAAGGCTGAAGGGCCCAACCTAAAGCTAAAGGCTGCAGTGGCAGTGGGATAGTCCTGGGGTGTTTGGGGTGCCCCAGGGTGTCCAAGGGTATTCCTGGGTGTCCAGAGTGTCCGGGGTGTCCCAGGGTGTCCTGGGGTTCCCCAGGGTGTCCCAGGATGCCCATGGTGTCCGTGGTGTCCAGGGTGTCCTGGGGTGTCCCAGGGTGTCCGTGTGCCCTAGGATGTCCCAGGCTATCCCAGTATGTCCCGGGTATCCGTGGTGTCTGTCCCATGGTATCCCTAGATATCCCATGCTATCCCACGTTATCCCAGGCTATCTGAAGCTACCCCATGCTATCCCATGTTATCCCACGCTATCCCACACTATCCCATTCTATCCCACACTATCCCATGCTATCCCAGGTTATCCCACGCTATCCCACGCTATTCTATTCTATCCCAGGCTATCCCAGGTTATTCCACACTATCCCACACTATTCTATTCTATTCTATCCTAGGCTATCCCAGGTTATCCCACGCTATCCCAGCATATCCTACACTATCCCAGGCTACTCCACACTATCCCATGCTAACTCATGCTACCCCAGTGTATCCCATTCCATCCAACGCTATCCCATTCTGTCCCATGCTATCCCACACTATCCCATTCTATCCCCCGCTCTCCTGGGTTATCCTATGCAATCCCATGCTATCTCATGCTATCCCACGCTATCCCATGCTATCCCAGTGTATCTCATTCTATCCCACTCTATCCCATGCTATCCCAGCGTATGCCATTCTATCCCACGCTATCCCAAGTTATCCCGTTCTATCCCACACTATCCCATTCTATGCCATTCCATCCCACGCTATCCCAGCGTATCCCATTCTATACCACACTATCCCATTCTATCCCACGCTATCCCAGGCTATCCCATGCTGTCCCACGCTATCCCATTCCGTCTCACGCTATCCCACGCTATCCCATTCTATCCCACGCTATCCCAGGCTATCTCAGGCTATCCCACGCTCTCCCATTCTATCCCATTCTACCCCACTACCCCACTCTACCCCACTCCATCCCCGCTGTCCCGGGTTACCCCGGGTACCGCAGGGCGGGGCGCGGCGGGTCCTCCCCGCCGGCGGGGGGCGCTGTGTGCCTGCGGCGGGGGCCGCGCCCGGCGCGGGGGGCGCTGCGGGACGGCGCGGACAATACCGGGGCGGCGGCGGCTCGGCCTGCAGCGCCTGCGACCCGCACGGCCCCGACCGGCCCGGACCGGCCCGGATAGCCTCGGATAGGCTTGGTTAGGTTTGGTTTGGCTCGGTTTGGTTTGGTTTGGCTCGGCGCGGCTCAGCCTCGCTCGGCTCCGCTCGCTTCGGCCCCTTGTCGGCCCGGCTCGGCTCGGCGGGGCCCGGCCCGGCCCGGCTCGGTCCCATTCAGCCCGGCTCGGTCGCGTTCAGCCCGGCCCGGCCCGCACCATGCTGGCGCTCTTCAACAAGCTGCTGGACTGGTTCCGGGCGCTCTTCTGGAAGGAGGAGATGGAGCTCACCCTCGTGGGGCTGCAGTACTCGGGCAAGACCACCTTCGTGAACGTCATCGCGGTGAGCGGGCGGCGGGGGGAGCCCGGCCCGGCCCGGCCCGGCCCTGCGGGGCGGCTGTGCCCGGGGGTGGGCCGGGGTGGGCCGGGGGTGCTGTGTCCTCTGGGGTGGGCCGGGGGTGCTGTGCCCCGTGGGTGGCTGACCCAGGGGGTGCTGTGCCCCCTGTGCCTTTGTGTGCCAGTGGTACCCGCGGGGACAGGGATGGCACCCCGGGCCCGGCCCTACAGCCGCCTCGCTCGGTGTGTCGGTGTGGCTGGGCTTGCCTTGGCGAGTGTGGAGATAACATCGTGTGTCTTCAGCTCCCTCCTCCCTTCCACTCTGTTTCAGTCGTCCTAAAGGGTTTTACGCGTCACCCACTCGCGGTTCTCCTCTCAGATGTTTGCTTATCCAGATTGCTGTAGCCTGTACCAAATAATCTCCTCTCTCTTAAGGTATAACTTACTTCAGAAGTACAACTTTAGCCTAACAGCAGCACGGTGCTGCACTCGGGCTTGCTGATCTGGTGATGTGCCTGGAGCAGGTGAAGGAAGGGTGTGGGACTCCTACACGAAGCGTTTCCATTGTTGAAGCAGATAAAGGGTAGCTTTGCCTAAATGGCTTATTTAACTCCATCAGTGTCCTGCTGAGCTGATGTATGCATGGAAAACATTCCAGGAGACAAGCTGGAGTTTGGGAGCCCTTGTAGGGAGACTGAAAGGGGAAGCCAGGATGCTTTTTGGGTTTGCAGGGAGCATGAGGGACCTGAGTCCAGACCACGTAGAGAGAGAGCTGATGTCTTCAGCCTTAGAGTGAGCAGACCTTCAGCTTATTGTTCAGGGTATTTTTTGAGGCTGTCTCCTTAACACTATGGAATATTTGTATGAATGTATTTATATAAGTGTTAGGTGAATGAGTTACTGGGTAGGAAAAGGATTTCATTCTTTTGCATTGTATATCATCCTTGTCCACTGATAGACACCCTGGCAAAATGTAACCAAGGTGTCATGTAGCTCAGGTGTGAGCACTTGGTGGGCTCCTTGATAACATGGGAAATGGGTCTGCTCCCACAAAAGGTAACTTTTCTCTAACTAGTTTTTATGTGAAAGTTGCTGGACTAACCCAAGAGTGCCAGAAACCTTTTCTTTCCCACACTGCCACTACCTCTGGGCTTGGATTTCTAAACATGGAGCTCTGAAATTGTTGAACAGCCTCAGTCTATGGCTGTTGAGCTGATACTGCTTGGAGTGTTCCTGCAGCTTGGGGCTCTGAGGTTACTCTGCAGGTTTTTTGTCCTCTGGAGTCCTCATGGTGATGGTACTTGACAAAGAGCTGTTTTACCCCTGTGTAGTACCAGCAGCACACGCTCAGGGAGTTACCTGTGAAACTGCAGATATGTGGAGGAGTTCAGAACTGTAGCAGCTGCACATCAGTTTAGTCCATCTATAAGCTGTCTCAAGTGGTAAAAGTTTTCCTAAGTAAAGCTGACATCAGTTTTCAGCTTCCCTTGCCGGGGGTTGAATCTTGCAAGGTTTCAACCACATGTTAGGATCACACCCAGACATTTATCTGAGTGTTATTCAAAGAGCCTTGCAAAACCCAGCGAAATAGGGAAGTTGCTGTGTGTTCTGACACAGCCTCGGTAGCTGGTTTGGTTTGGTTTGGTAGCAGCAACTCACATTTCTGAAGCTTTTAATTAGGAAATCTATGAACTCTTTGAAAAAAACAGAGAGAGGGGACTTGCTCAGGTGTTTATTATTTGTTTTAAAAAAATAATAGCATAAGCTTCAGTCATCAGTGCTTTCTGGAGAAACACTGCTGCCCATGGCATGCGGAGATAACTTGGTAGTTGCTTCCCTGACTGACTGACTTTAGTTCAGAGTCTGCATTTGGGAATGAGCTCTGGAAAAGAATAACTGCTCTCTGCAGGCCAGTAAATGGTTTGGATGAATGAGGCTGTGGGGATTCCTTAAAACTGAAATGAAAGGAATGACACAGCAAGATGTCCTATAGGATAGCTCTAAAAGCTGGATTGCACATCAGGAACTTGGTATGGCTTAGAAGGTTGTGTTGTCTAATGAAGGGCTGTTACCAGTCTTGACAACAGTGAATTTAATCCAATATAAATCTAATGTCAGGCATATGGAACGAGAGGGGAAACTCAACCAATTACACAGGAAGCTTGATACAAGGCCTGACTGCTGCTGAAGTGGGAAGGCCATGAGAAGCAGACAGTCCAGTTCTAGAGTAATCTTCTAGGTCGGTTGTGGGTTTGGACCACCTTTATTCCTCCAGTGTAAACAAGCACTTGGTTTGTAATCAGACCAAACAAGGGCCTGGAGTGATAGGACAAGGGGGAATGGCTTTGAACTGAGAGATGGGGGGTGGTTAGATAAGATATTAGGGACAAATTCTTCCTGGTAAGGGAGGCGAGGCCCTGGCACAGGGTGCCCAGAGAAGCTGTGGCTGCCCCATCCCTGGGGGTGTCCAAGGTCAGGTTGGATGGGACCTGGTCTAGTGAAGGTGTCCCTGCCCATGGCAGGAGGGTTGAACTAGATGGGTCTTGAATGTCCCTTCCAACCCAAACCGTTCTGGGATCAGTTTGACTGGAAGGTTTAAAACCCAACCTTAGCAGTGAAATCTCGTTATAGCTGGATGTGGCTAATGCAGCTTCTGCTTTGCTGAGGCTCTGCATTAGTCACTGTCTCTAATTAGATATTAAGCCTAAGTTTTCCATGTGCGTGAGTAAACTTGCTCACAAGGGAGGATATCATTTCTCCCTGGTCCTAATTTCCCTAATGTGGATGGCCTGTGGCTCTTATTCAGAGAAACTGCCTGTCATTGCAGGATGGCCTCTGGAGCTGTGAGCTCCTTCTCTGAGCACTGGAGGTGCCCCTGGTTTCCAGAGGCTGCAGTATCCCCTCTTGTTTGCAGCTGTGCAGCTCGTGGCTGTCCCCAGCCTGGCTGTGGAGCTGGGAGTGCTGGCCATGCTGCTGTGGGGAGGCACAGAGGGGACCCGGCTCCTCCTCAGCCTGTGATGCAACTGATGACTCAAGTAACCTGCCTCTGCTCCCAGGCCTCAGGCAGCCCTGCTGGTGGGTAATGGGGCACTTGTTCACTTAAAAAAGGGTATTTCATGGAAGAGTGGCATATCCTGGGGGTTTTTTTTAGAAGTTTTCCTTGAAGCCTGGTAGGTTGATCCTTGATCCAGGTGTTTGGCACTGGACAACTGAGCTCCTTAGTCTGATCCTCCAGTACAGCTGTCAGGTTTAAGAGCTAAACTCAACCTGTCTGTGGTGACAAGGTCTCTTTTTAGGATTTATGTCAGAGCCTGAATTAGTGTGGTTTGTTTTTTTAACTTCAGAATATCTAGTAAGCCTTGGAATGAGGCCTTGGTTTCTAGAGAGAGGCAGTTCCTGGAGCACCTCTCAACAAAAGGTTCCTTTGGCCAGTTGTGAGCTGTGACCTCCATCTGGCCTCATGACTGTTTTAAGTAACTTTGACTTAAAGAAGCCACATTGACAAAGTATGAAAAAAAGATCATTCTAGAAAGTTCCACTGATGTTTTAGTGCCTTCTGGAACACCCAGGTAGGCCATAAAACCTGTGTGTTGTCACTTCATACACACAGTAGCTAAGGGAGAAGAGTGATACATTTTGAAGTGTTGTGTTTCTTAATGGCAGAAGTCTCTTGAAATGCATTGCATCACTTAATTAGCTAATAAACCTACCAGGAGGTGACTCATGCTCTGTCTTTGAGGTCCTGCTTGCTATAACCCAGGTGGGCTGACACAGGTGACTGAAATTGGAATCTGTTTTTCCCATCATGGTCTTGAGCTCCTGCGGAGCTCTCTGTAAGAAATGGAAGAGCTCTAAGTAGTAACACCTGGATAAAGATGCTTTTGTGACTGTCAGAGGCATGAAATGAGCTCTTACATGATGACTTCTAGAGAGAAATATGACTTTTTTGTGGTAGTTACGTGATAAGTGGTCCATGTCCTTTTAAATATTCCATGGAAGTCAGGGTTGGGGAAATAAAAATGCCTTTTCTTGTCAGGTACTGCTGTTTTCCTTGTGCAGCAATCATTCATGGAAGTGCTGTTGTGAAACCTTTAAAGGGACTGTGAGATCACAGAAATTGAAGCTTCTAAACTAGTGTGAACATGATCACGAGTAGCTGGAACTGAAGTGTTTCCAGAAGGAAACTGGACTCCAGATAGTTGATTTGTCCCTCTATGATGCACTACTTGGTTGAGGCCATGAGTGTTGCAGAGGAGGCTTAGTGTAGGGGTAACTCGATCTAATGCTAAAATCACACTGTTTTTTAAATTATTTTTAAAGAAGACATTCCTGAGAGATGCAGCTTTTTTTCTTAGTGTGCAAAGAAAGAAATTCAGGGATGAACAGCACGGTTTCATGTAATATGCTTGTTCAGGTGGATTGGGAGTGACCTGGCTGGAATCCATACCCCTACTGGTGTTTTCTCCTAGTTAGTTAAGCTTGTTTGTGATCTCTTCTAGCTGGATGAAAAGTAATATGAGTAAAGATTAAAAATCATTGCTGTGTAGTAACAAAGCCTATATGAAGGAATTGGTCCTATAACAGTAATGAATCATGTCAGGCTTTAGGAGATGCAAACTAAAGGCTGCCCTGACCTTTTCTGGTGGTAGAAACAATGTCCTTGTGCAGGCTGTGGAATCAAAATTGAGCTGCTTAGGAGGCTTGGTGCTGACAGTGTGGGAAGAGGTGTCCAAGGCCAGGTTGGACGGGGCTTGGAGCAATCTGGTCAAGTGGAAGTTGTCCATGCTTAGAAATCCCCGTGGCAGGAGGTGGAACAAGATGGTCTTAAAGGTTCCTTCTAACCCAAACCACTCTCATTCCATAGCTCCCTGGAAGCTGAGTCTTATGGCTATGGAGAGGCAGATGAAATAGCCAGAGAGTGTGGTTTTGTTTGTTCTGGGGTTTTTGATTCAAGACAACTAGAAATGGTAGGTTTAGTAGGCAGTCTATTATAATATTAACAAAGTATCTCAGAAGACTAAACTTACATCCCTTTTACACTGCTAGAATGTCAGGTGATGGCATGTTAAATGCCTGTCCCAAGTTTTCCTCTGGGAAATGAACTGTACCTATAGCTGGCACACTGCTGCAGTGAGTGAGAGTTAGTGCTGGTACTGGATACAAGGTGAGCTGAACCCAGACTGATTTATGGAGTACAGTGCAGGCACTTAGTTCAGTCTGGAAGCAGTTTTGCTGCTCTGAGTAAGCCTTATCCAACAGAAGTACTCATCGAGGTAAATGGGTTCATATTGCACTAAAATTACATGTTTAGGTTCTTTAGGAGCTTTGAATATTGAAAAGGGAGCATCTCTTAAACCAGGAGGCTCAAGGACCACTATGGGTTCCTCGTGCATTTGACCTCTGAAATTTGGTCTGTTTAGTCTCCCTGTTCCTTATCTCCCACACAGGGGCTGGAGTTAAGTTTGTTTGCTGACCTTCAGTTTGTGTTAGTTCTGCATGTGTAACCTCAGAGCTTGGGCTTCATTCATAATCAGTCCTGGGACATAGGGCTGCTCTTCCAGGAGCCCTGCAGGGAGTACAGTGTCTGCCTGCTGGGATGGTCACAAGTGCTGAAAACAAGACATTGCTGGGTTTGTCAGCAACTAGTCTTGCTGAGTGTTTGGGCAATGCTGCTGAGTGTGACAACAGCCAAAGGCTTTCTGATCAGGAACTGAAAATACTGCTGGGCATGCCAAATGTGTTTTAAAGCTGGTGCCTGTTTTAGAAGGAGAAAGCATCATATTGTGAGCACACGATGATAGGGCTGAGTAATCTGTTCTAGGAGGAAGTGATCCAAACAGAACTGCCTACTAATAAAGGCATATTCCTTTTGTTCTGCTGTGTGAGTAGCTTTTGCATATGAATACTCTTAAGTTGCAGCTGAATTCCTGGCTTTTTTCCTCTGTAGAGGTAGTAAACAAAAGCTCCCTAAATTCTGGTTTTAGAGGACTGTGTCTGGGCCAAGACAGCTGAATACAGAAGCAGAATCCATCAGAGGAGATCACTGACTGCTTGCTAAATCCTCTACAATAATTTTAACCAATTTGTGACCTGTCTGAACAGAGGTGGGGACTGACTGCCAGTAGCTTTCTTTGGGTAGACTGCCTGTGAGCAGAGAAAGGCCTTTCAAATGGAGACCTGAGTTGATCAATAATGTCATGTCAGTGCTGGATTGTCCCTCTGCAGAGCAGAGAACAGACAGTGAAACTCAGGTGGAACTGAGGACTCTGCAGTGGAGGGTTTAAGCAAGTCAGAACAAGTTTTTGCAGCGTGGGTAGAGAGTACTAGGGAAGGAATATAAGGTGCAGCAGCTTTCCTGAGGATGCTGTAAAAGCTTCTTTGTGATGGGTCACAGTAATTTCTTCAACATTACATTAAACACATGGCAGACGAGGTGCTGCTCCAATCTGAAGGAATTTGTGTCCTAAAAGAGCAGTGAGAGAACATGAAATTGATACTGAGCAGGCTGTAATTAGTGGGTTGGCTGGCACAAGTACAGTGCTGCAATGGAGGGCTATAAACTCCTCAGAGGGATGGGCTGTGGGATAGGCCTGTGTGTCAGGAGTGTTTGCACTGTCTGGAGCTTGATGATGGTCATGATAAGATTGTTTGTGGGTAAGAATCAGGGAGAAGGCCAACAAGGCAGAGAGCCTGGTGGGAATCTGTTCTAAAACACCAACCCAGGGAGAAGAGGCACCAAAATACTCCTTAAGCAGCCGGGAGAAGTCTCACAAGCGCTAGGTCTTGTTCTCATAGGGCACTTCAAGTTCCCAGATATCTGCTGGAAATACAGCACAGTGGAGAGGAAACAGTCCAGGACATTCCTGGAGTTCCTGTTGATAGGAACAGCTCTCTAGTGAAGAATCTGGAAGTGTCTGAGTGGGAATAGCTGGCAACATATGGGGTAATACGCAGTAGCAGAGAGCTGGAGGTTCAGGGAGTGCTCGGGAGACGCTTGGATGGGAGCTGTGGGTGTGGGGTGTGACTGTGGAGGCAGGAATGTGGAGGCAGGAATGCAGTGGTGCTTGAGCAACCACGGCAAGTGACCCTTCAGAGGGAAGATTGACTCCAGGAGCCAAACTGAGCTGCATCAGCCATGGAAGCACAGCCAACCTTCAGCTGCTGAGCTGCACATGACTGGAATGGACAGCTCAGGCACAGGGATTTCGGGCAGGAGCAGGAGCTGATGGACAGGCATCCAGCTGGACCCCACCTTGCTGAGTTAGAACTTCAGAGTGGATTCTGAAGCCGTGCTGCAGGAGGCTGATCCAAGCTCCTGTGTGCAGCCCTGCTCCTGCTGTCCACACTGGTACAAACCAGGGGCTACTGCCCTTCTTGGCCACCTGGTCAGGCCTAGTTGGTACTTGTGGCAGCTGGGCCCTAACTCTGGGGTGTGATGTTTGCTTCAGAGATCCCAAAGGGCTTTGAACCCGGGGTGGCCTCTCTGTGCAACATCAGGGAGAGACATAGACCTTGCTGTGATATCAGACACTAATTAAACAACTGAATGCATTTGGATCAACCCTAATTTTCCCAAAGCTGGTTGACTGACTGGTTTTATTACACATAATGGACGTAGTGAGCATCATAATGGTCCCTGTGGCTGATTCACCTTGTGCCAAACAGCCCAGGGAGTAGGGACAGAAATCTGGTGTTGATAACACTTGTTATGGCTCTGGGGTTGGCTGCAGGAGGTAGCTGGGAACTTGGCTCTCCAGCTGCTACAGATGAAAGCATAACAGACAGGAAAACATCTGCCACTGGAGAACCTCTCTAATGCAGTGCTGCTTGCAGCAGTTCTGTGAGAGCTTGGGGTGATGCTGAATGTCTGGTGGAAACAGGCTCTGATACTCTCCAGCTTCATTTCATTGCCTCTCCCAGTGCTGAACAAGCTGGACGCTGCAGCCTGGCAGGAAGCTGATCCATCAGGTCCTTCCACTTCCCAGCCTTCTAACATTCCTCAGGGAGTTGCCCCATACCTGTGGGTTGGAGGCTTCCTCCCGTGAGTGATTTATTACTGTAAATGCTGTCCATAGAGTAGCTTGCATCAGAGGGAGATCTTCTGGGTATTTCTAGCTCCCAGGTAACTGGGAGATCCTGAGGTGTAGACCTTGGCTCCAGCAGAAGTAGGTGAATGGCTCTTTTCCTGTCCCTGTCCTGGCTGTCCACCTGTCAAGCTGTGCAAAGCACTCCTCCCAGGTAACTTTGCTCCCTGACTGCCCCAAGGCTTGAAAAGTTATTTCAGTGCTTGTAAGAAATGACTGACTTCTGTACACATGGATATAATATGTAGGACTTCTTGGCCGTGAAGCCTTCAGTTGGAAGGCAAATGGTTAGAAAAAGCTTGTGATATTTTACTATGTAAACCAGCTGTGTCAGATAAGCACTAAATTTAACCTTCTTTTTTTTTCCAGTCAGGTCAGTTCAGTGAAGATATGATTCCTACTGTGGGCTTCAACATGAGGAAAGTTACAAAGGGTAATGTTACAATAAAGGTATGTTGCCATTGTTGACTGTTGTCTTCAGCTTCTAGTTTAATATGTACATACTTGCTCTGTTGTGCTTCCAGCCTCGGACCAAATATAGAAAACTGAAGAGGCTCAGCTAAATCTGTCAAGTAGCTTAAGAAGACATTGATGTTTATTTATGGAGTTTCTTAAATGAGAATCTGTGTGTGATTTCCAGGTTCATGGACTAGTTAAAGCAATCTTGTGATAAGGCTGTCTGGCTTTAATCTGAGTATTCAGGGCCCAGAGATGCTGCTTTTCTACTCATCAGTATTGGTTTACATCAAAAGCAAAGTTTTCAATCAGTGTATCGTATTTTCTTGTCTACCTCAGTGTGTAACCTTAGAACACAGGTGTGTTCTTGCATCTGGTGCAAGTGGTCTTGTTTGCATCCCCTGCTGTGGGGTGTAAGCTCTGAGCAGCTGTACAAGGGATTAGTTCTGGTTTAGCATGGGAGGGGTCCATGGGAGGGAGCTGGTTAAGGAGAAAGGAAAGACTTGATTTCTTGTCTTATCTTTGCCTGACATGTTTAAACATAGTGCATGGCTAAGTTGTCTTTTTCCCCTTGCCTTAAGATTTGGGATATAGGAGGGCAGCCGCGGTTCCGGAGCATGTGGGAGCGATATTGCAGAGGAGTTAATGCTATTGTGTAAGTGCCTTCCCTCGGCCCTGCTCACCTCCAGCTGTGCTTCTCTTCTCTGTGAGCCTCCTAACATAACAGTGCATGCTTCCCTCTCTAGTTCTCCTTGTAATTCTGAAACAGCACTGCAACCAGACTGACCTGTTTAACCCCTGAGTTGAGGGCCCAGGGTGGGTTATTTTTTTATCCTTCTGATCTGGAGTACTAACTCCTTCCTGTCTGAACTGGGTGGCAGTGCTGTCCAACTCAAAGGATCTTCCTCCTTCTCCAGTCTTAGAGGTTTTATTTTAAAGAAGCAAATTCTTTGCTCAGAAGCCCTAGCTTTGCTTAAAGCCTCATTGAATGTGCTTAAAACTTGCAGTGTAAAAGAAAGACTGATGTTTCTGAAGTAGCTGAGTCTCACTGACCTAACCTGAAATTCTCTTTAAAGCTACATGGTAGATGCTGCAGATCGTGAAAAAATAGAAGCCTCTCGAAATGAGCTGCACAACCTTCTAGATAAGCCACAGTTACAAGGAATCCCAGTAAGTAATATCACTTAAAACACTATTAAGTTTTTGAGGAATGTGCATAACTTTAGCAACTCTGAAGTCTGCCTTGACCTCTTAATTGTAAGGCCTAACCTTACTGGTCAGTGTAGGCATGAACAATACCTGGCCCTCGTGCCTTAACTCAAATTGTTGACCTCAGTCAATCTTTCAGGGATCATATTTTGCTCAGCCCACAAAACAAACCTAATAAAATCAAAACAGTAGTTCAGAGGATTCCACAGGATGAGTTGGTGCTCTTGTCTAAAGGTTAACCCGAGTCTAATACAGAAGCGTAGAGTAAGTTTGGGGAATCTCAGATAAAAGTCTGCTGGGATTGTTGTCAATGTTATCAGCTGATGTGTCTTTGCACAGAAGAGTTCATTTGTACCCCCTCTTTCCCTGTGAATAGGTTAGTCTGCCTTCTTGCTCTGGTTTAATAGGGAATATCTCATTGCATTACATTTAATAGGCGAGTGCAGACTGTTTGTGAGACTCCTTTAGAGTGTGTTGGTTTTGTGGTTTTGATTCAGTTTTTTGTCTATTATTTGTTTTTTTAAACAAAACCACAACCATTTTCTTCTCTGGATTTCAGGTTCTAGTACTTGGAAATAAGAGAGACCTTCCTAATGCTTTGGATGAGAAACAGCTAATTGAAAAGATGTAAGTCTAACCCTTCCAAAGAAGGACTTATTTAACTCAATAACTTCATGTACATGGGGTTGTCACTAGATCAGGAAGCTTGCATGTAAAAGCAGAAAACCCCGCAAGAGGAGGTAATGGCATTGTACAGAAACAAGTTGTGTGGAGAAGGTCAGGGGGGCATTTAGATTCTCGGTGAGAGTCCCTGTGTAAGAGAAGTTTATGCTGAAATATTCTCTCTTTCCTAGGAACCTCGCTGCTATTCAGGACAGAGAAATCTGCTGCTACTCAATTTCTTGCAAAGAGAAAGATAATATAGGTAACTATTAACCCAAAATGCTGAGCATTATGAGGAGCTGTCAGAGGATGGACTGGGGAGTTGTAACTTTTAAACACAAGGTTCCTGGCTTCAGGAAATCCAAAAACAGTGTGTGAGTGCACTGGGTAAATTCAGCATAACTCCTGATGGCAGTGAGGAAGCCTGACTGGTATTAAAGTTGTGGGGTTGTAGATACCAAAAGGTGTGTCAGTGCCTGTGAAATGTGCTCCTTTCTTTAGTTAGTTTGCAGGAAATAGCTGACCAGTCTCACTATTAGGTTGGCCTAAATGATTTTATATGTTATCAGGTGCTCTCAGCTCTGCCTCACTTGGGGAGGATAGCGAGTACTGGCAGCAAGTTTTTCCTCAAGTCATTCCCTTGAAATAATCACCTTCCCTTGCTGTCTTATCAGAGCGTTTGTGCTGTGGCATCTGCTAATCACTGCTCCCTGCAGCCAAACAGTGCATCTGTGTGGCACTGACTGCAAATGCTTTAGAACTTCTGGAGTTCAAAGGCAGAAACCATGTACTGGGTAAGATCTGGTACTTGGCAATAGTTTTGTAAGTGAACTTAGTGAAAACACAGCATTTAACAGCACTTGCTGTCCTCCTCCTGATGTCTCCTGTGGCTGCCATGGGATTAACACTGGAGCACTGCCAGGCTAACAAGAGTTTGCTGGTGAGGAAACGTCAGGGAGATGCTCCCAGGAGAAGCTCTACAGGATACCAGGACTGCTTGGTATTAAGGATTCAGCTTCTTTCCAGGGAAAGTGAATAGCCTGTGGAACAATTCTGGCTTCTCCTCCAAGAAGCCTCTGTCACCATCAGTTAAAGGTTCAAACATGATGGATAGAAGCAGATACTCCCTTCTGTGATGTCCCACACAAGGCTCAGCATAGCTGAGCATCACTGAAGCTCTGGGGAAGGAGCTGCTGCAAGCATCAGGCTGCTGTGGTGTCAGTGGCTCTCCCTTCCACAGGAGACTCTTTCAGGCATGGAGGGACTTGATGCCTCACACCCACAGGGCTAAACTAACTTTGCTCTCATCAGGTGAGGAGCTGCAGACTGACTAAATAGAGCAGTGCTGATCTAAAATGAATTGTTGGAGCCATCCTGAAGTGTCACAGTAAGGGATGTCTTTCTCCTAGTGGTGCAAATGACTGAGGAACCAGGATTTCTGGGGCAGTAAGTATTTGTTACTTAAAGGATGCTGGGCAGCTACAGGACCAAATCACAGACAGCAGGCATTCCAAAAAATCATTCAGTTGTTCTGCCTTGGACCATCCTCTAGAGAAGGGCTTGGATACTCCTATACCAAAGCCATGCCAGTTATACAAATACAGACACTTGAACACTTCTCTTCTCTCTCTCTGTAGATATCACGCTTCAGTGGCTTATTCAGCATTCAAAATCTAGAAGAAGCTGAAGTCTTCCTGGAATCTCCAGTACCAGTTGGCCATAATCTCAATTGTCCACTTCCCTCCATAATGAGATACTACCCAAAAATCCTGTATCAAGAATCTGCCTTTTCACGGTTCATTTCTCATGTGCACTGCTGAAGACTTGTATTCCTATTCTGTCACAAAACAACTAGAGTTGTCATGATAAAGTCAGCACAAATATTTATTTTACAACCATCTGTGGTGGGAGGGTTGTGGGGGGGCTTTTTAAGAAAATATCTCTACCATGTTAACTATGATGGTACACTCTGTTCTGGTTTTTCAGGGCCAGGTTTTTATATGATTTTCAGCAAGTGTTTTATTTCTAGTGTTTAGTGGCTTGAAGATGCTGATGCTTGACAGCATTAAGATTCTGTAAGATGCCACATACAGTAGTTAGAAAACATTTAAGCGTGAGTTGTGGGATACTGATTTATCTCACAAATGCATGTGATGTGTGTATGTAAGCAGAGGAATGGAAACTGTTTGCAGAGGGGAGCACAAGGCATAGATCAGCATCACTAATCTACAGCTGAGATCCTGTCACTTGAAAAAGAAAACTCTCATGATGAATTAGGAAAGAATCATCTTTTAAAATCATTCTGTTGCTTCTGTTTAACATTTATGTGGGGGATGGGAATGGACTGTTCTGTCAAACTTTTAAATAATTGGAGTATTCCAGCATGAAAACAAATTGCTAGGAACATCAGGCTTTGTTCAAATACATTCTTCTATCTACAGATGCTCGTGGTCTCTGTCTGAAACCAGAACATGCATTGTGAGCAGCTGCATGACACCCAAATTACTGATGTTCTTGTATCGAGGCGGTTGTTGACCTTTAGCACAATCTCTGTGTAATTGTGTAGTGTCTCTCCTGCTCATGGAATGGCTGGGCACAGTTTCACCTGGTGCTATGGAATACCTGGGCTATTGTGACAACTCTAGACCTGCGTGCTTTTCGATGTAACCATGTGCAAAGCCTGTAAGATGCAAGAGGAAATGTTCTACTGTGTCAAAGCACAAGAGAGCCAATGATCCCGTTTCTTGACTAGCTCCTGCAGCTTAGGGAAGTGTGTATAAACTCAAGATTGTAATGTTTTTGTAGCTTTACTTTCTCAATGACTTCAGCCTATTTAAAGGGACAGACTTGTTAAGACTGGTTTGTTCATACAGTAATGTCAGTGTAGCTTTACTCGTGTGTGCAAATCCATGGTACACCTGCTTGTGTTGCCTCACACTGTGTGTGATTCCTCACCTCAATGTGATTTGCATCCCGTGGGAGTGTTTGGTTGGGAACATGTTCAGTCCCTGTCAGCTGTGACAAGCCAGTTTTAATGCAGACTGCCATGGCCTTACTGTTCTGTACCACCTCTGGCACTGTTGCACAGACACTACAAGCTGCCTGCGCTCAGTCTGAAGTTGCATTTTAACTTTTTGTCCCCTTTCAGTTCTCTGAAGCATGATTTCAATTAATTCATACTCTGGTGCTGTAGAGGAGAGGGTAAATTAACTTGCGACTGTAGTCCCAGTTCACTGGGAACTGCTACAGTTATTTTTATTTAGCAAACTTGCTTGTGCCTAAAATAAGGAACCTAAACTAGAATGTGTGAATCTTTGTGGGGGACCAGGTCACTGTTTAGTTAACTGGCCTATAGCTAAACTTGATGTGTTTGGTGTTTATATACTTCACTGCTTTCAGCGTTTATGGCATCCAAACACTACCAATTGTTAACCTGTGCATTACTCTCTGCATGTGAACAACTTATACAATTACTGAACTTTGTAAATACGTGAATTTTTTTTATTTAGGTGGATGCATATGTTGGTTTACTGCTCTTCAGCTTTATTCAATAAACTTATGTTTTGAGGGTTGTATTGACACTTAACTGACTGACTTGAGTTGATGTGGCTGAACTCATGGAAATACATGATGGGATGTGTGTCCTCCCCCAGAGATTACAGTGGGGGAAGAAGGATTGGTAAATACCTGAGCTGATTTAGGGTCTGTGGTTCAACTGTTCCAGTGAAATGCTCATAAAATTACCTTTGAGGCCTGGGGCTTGCTCAGCTTACCTGAGCAAGCTCAGCTAGTCAGTCTCAGCAGAATTCAGTGCTTTTTTATGTTTATAAAAACCACTGGGCAGGTGAAGGGGCTGAAGTAGGGAGCTCTGTTTTCAGGAGAGAAATGCATGTGTTTGCAAGCTTGTTTCTTGTCCAGGCTAGAGTAAAACCTTTGTTTTCTAGCACAAGTGTCAGATCTTGCAGTGCCTGATCATTCACTGCCAATTAAAGCAGAAAGATTCTTATCTCAGTGGGAAGTGAGGCTTTTATTGACTGAGGTCTTGGACAAAATCTTTGCTGTGATTGTAATCTGAAGTTTCATTGATTGTTCTTCCCAAAGGCTTTTGTTGCACTGATGCCTCTTAGGTCACTGGTAATTTATGGGACTGTATGTCATCATCTTCCAATTAATGGTAACAAATTGGATGTCTTGTTTCAGGGCTTGCCTCCACAGAAGCTTCCAGAGTTGCTGAGCTGGAGCAGGTTAGTTTTTAGGCCTGAGTGCAGGTTTTTAGCATCCTTTGTGTGTAACTCAGCTGGTGGGAAGGACTGGTGAACTGTTGTAACAGGTTATGTGTGTATTTCTTTGGGAGTTTCTTGCATCCAGAAGGAGCTCCCTGGAGTTCACAGTCAAAGCAAAATGCCTCTAGACACAATCTGAGAACAGTATTAGTGCACTAGGCTCTGTTACCCTGGTTGGTCTGAGACCAGGACCGATCACTTCAGTAAATCAGCTGTGGTATGAACTGGCCAATAGCCCTTTGCTTAATGTGGTATTTCAGTAATAGTTTCTACTTCTGTATGCAAATAGGGAGAACCACAAGGGCCACCTGTGATGGGTGTGCTGTAAAATTACTTCACAGAATGCCCTCACCTGGGTTTCACAGCTGTTCTTGTACTCTTCTCCCTTGGCTGTTTGATTCCAGTGCGGAGGATTGCACTGGTCCTGTTTCAGGGCTTCATTAACTTCCCAGCTACCTTCCCTTTGAAGCAGAAGGGAAGTGTAGTGAGTCCTTCCAGAGAAGTGAGGCTGTTCTCAGCATCTTCAGCCTTGGACTGACAGAACTACTCCCTCATCTGGCACAGTTATGGCCAAGGTTAGATCTTGTCTGTTCTGACAAAGGTGTGGAGCCCAGCACAGGCATTAGCAGTGGTGTTTGCTGAACTTGGATGCTATAGCTGTGTTCTAGAAATCTAATCTCATGATGATTACTTGTCTCAGGCTCTGTCATGAGCCTGGGTAGTAAAAAGAGGCTGATTAAATTTCCCGTTCTCTTAACAAAAGTTGCTTTTGAGGGGATGCATTTTAGTAATATAAACGACTGTGCTTAACATCAACAGCCATAGTCCTGATGGCTATTGGCATAGTAAGAAATGCAGATCTTGTGAAAAGGCAGATATTGAGAACTTTTGGTAGTGAACATTAGACAGCAGTCCTACCTTTGTGATCCCGTGGTGTCTCGGCATTGTGTGGTGTCCTGGTGATTTAAAACAGCCATCAATTCTCAGTCCTCGGTGTTAGGTTTGTCCAGTGCAAGTGATCATGGAGCAGCAATGATTGGATCAGGAATGTTTGTGTTTGCACCCACAGCTCCAGGCTGTGTGGAAGGTTTCCTTGGAGTGTTCATGCCCTCTCAGCTTTGTGTGGATGGTGGTTTCTCTAAGTGCAATTACAGTGCAGGGTAATTCTCCTCATCCCCCGAGTACAGCTGAGGGTCTGAGCAGATGCACAGCCATTCTGTCCCACCACTTGGCAACAGGAATGATGCACAAATGTGGAGCTGTTTCATGATCCACAGAACTAATGGTCTAGTTTCTCAGTGATTTATGTTTCCTCTTTGCATCTTGATGGAAACAGGTTGGAAAGGGTCCTTTTTGGATGCTGACATATCAAACTGCATAATCTTCACTTTCTGGTAGAAGAAAGGCCAAAGAAAATGCCTTAAACAGTCTCTGTTTAATAGAGGAATGTTGTGCAGGGGTCTGTAATAACCCGAAGTATGGCTTAGCTGGATTATCTAGCTTTTAGCTTTCCTGAGGTTTCATTTTGTTGTTGCTGTGGCTGTGCAATGGCATGTCATGGTTTGCTTTGTGCGAGAACTGTGCTTCCTCCAGCAGCATGCCCAGCACTGCTCCCCACTGCCCTGCCCTTGCACTGACCCTGACTAGAGCGTGACTGCAAAAAGGGGGTGTAAATCAGGTTATTGAATCTATATTTCTAGGATGGCACGGCCAGCGAAGCGGTGAATCTTGTTAAAGAAGTAAGGTGTGAGTGCCCGACAGGGTTTCAGGGCTTTTCTCCCCAAAAATGAGCGTAGAACGACTTGTCTCACTAGATCATGAACCTGCAGTGAGTGCTCCGTTGCTGTAGGGCTACAGATGCTGGGTGTTAGTGTGTGTCTTGGGGAAACATTGGGGTTTTCTCTTACATGTCACTCAAGTGACAAACACAGAATGGCACTCAAAGCAGGTTTGCACATACTCTTTAAAAGGAGAAGTGAAATACTTGATGTTTTTATCTCCCTCACAGTGGAAGGTGGGTAAGTAGACTTTTGTGCCAGGATTAGTGCCTTTTAATTATGACATGACAGGTTTTATTCTGTTAAAGGCAACATCTATCATTGTGATAATTTTGAAGTGCTTCAATAAAGTGTTGTTGAAAACCATTTTTTTTGGCATATTCATCTGTAGTAGGACAGCTGCTTTTATGAGAAATATGTAAGAAGCCTCATTAGCTAATTGTGGGAAACATTTTGTGGCTTTACCTTGGGAGAGTGACCACATGCCTTGTGCTCTGTGGGGGTGACTTGGAGGGGTCAGTCTGAAATTCCCATTTCTGATTCCTTTCGATTTAGGTGCTGGAAGAATTGTTGGTCTCGTTTGTGTTTCTCTCTGAAAAGATCCCATTGGGTTGAAGTTCCTAAACCATATTACTTAAACAAAGCAAATATGTGAGTAGAGAAAGATAAAGTTGTGGGGTGTGAAATTCAAACGTGAGTTTGACAAGAGTGTCAGTGTAGTGGTGAGTTGTGATTGTGTTGCCTTTGGGGGCAGGAGGTCAATCTTTGCAGCAGCGAGGAGATTTTAGGGTCAGTGGTGGGTGCTGTTGGTGTGAGTGACATCTCGGAGAGCCCCTCACCTGGGCACATCTGGGCACACCTGGGCTCGCGCCCGGCCGCTGTCACCGCGCCCCCCGGACCCTCCCCAGCTGTCCATCCCCTGTGCCCCGGGCTGGAGCTGCGTGCGGCTGTTCGGGAGCGCCTGTTTGCGGACAGACGCCTGCCCTGCCCTGCCCTGCCCTCTGTGCCCTCCGTGCCCGGGCGGAGCCGCCGCCGCCGCCGCCCCGGGCCCTGCCACGACAGCCCCGCGCGCGCCCCGCCCCTTTAACGCCGCCGGGCCCCGCCTTTGAGTGACGCGCCGCGCGCCCAATCACCGGCCGCTCCTCCCGCCGCCGCGCCGGCTCCACCAATAGCGGCGCGGCGTGGGCGGGCCTTGCCCCCCCCACCGCCCCTAACCCCGCCCGCTGTTAAAGGGGCGGCGGGCGGTGCGGGCGGCGCCGTTGCGCCATGCGCGGGCGGCCATGCGATGGCGGGCGGTGGTGCTGGGGCTGCTGCTGGCGCGGCTCGGGCTGCAGGCGCTGCTGGCGCTGCTGCCCGCGCTGGCCCGCGGGCTGGGCCTGCACCCGCGCCTGCCCGGCCCCGGCCCCGAGCACAGCCCCAGCCCCGATCCCGGCCCGCCGCGCTGGGGCCCGGCCCGCCGCGATGAGTACGAGCGGCGCTACAGCCGCGCCTTCCCCCCGCAGCTGCGGGCCCGCCTGCGGGACGCGGCCCGCGGCATGTTCGCCTTCGGCTACGACAGCTACATGGAGCACGCCTTCCCCAGGGACGAGCTCGACCCGCTGCACTGCCGCGGCCGAGGGCCCGACCGCGGGGACCCGTGAGCCGGGGGGAATGGGGAGGGGATGGGGGAGATGGGGATGGGGATGGGCATGGGGGGACCAGGGATGGGATAGGGGGACCGGGAAATGGGGATGGGATGGGGAAATGGGGATGGGATGGGATGGGGGAATGGGGAGGGATGGGATGGGGGAAATAGGCATGGGGAAATGGGGATGGGATGGGATGGGGGCATGGTAAATCCCATCCACCCCCCCTGCCCGGCAGGGACACCCCCCGGGCCGGGCTGTCCCTCCCGGCCTGGCCCGCTCCCTGTGCCAGCAGGGCCTGCCACCCTCGGGCAGGAATTCCTTCCCCATATCCCACCCAGATCCGGGTCAGGAGCACTCCCTCCTTGCCCTGGCACCGCATGCCCTTGTAGTTATTGCACTGCTACTAATAATAGTTGTGTTACTTGCACTAATGCTCCGTGAGCAGCTGACTGCACTCTTTGGACGTCAAAGGAAGCCCATGTATAGGGACAATAAGTATTTATTTAGTGTTTTAGCTGTGTTTTTACGTGTTTATTGCCCCAGGAATGGGGCAGCCCAAGTTCTCTGTGCCAGGGCCTGCCCCTCTCCAGGGAAGGACCTGCTGCTGATCTCTGATCCAAACCCACTCTGTCAGTGCGGGTCCATCCCCTGCCCTGGCACTGCAGGCTCCTTAAAAAGTCCCTCTGTGTCTCTTCTGGGGGCTCCTTCAGGTGCTGGAATGACCTTCTTCCCGTGGGGTGGCAGAGCCTGAGCAGCTGCCCAGGGGATGTGGAGTCTCCTGCTCTGGAGACATTCCAAACCCACTTGTGTCACCTGCTCCAGGTGGCCCTGCCTTGGCCGGGGGGATGGACTGGGGCATCTCCAGAGGTCCCTTCCAACCCTCATGATTCTGTGATTCTGCTCTTCCAGCTCCAACCTCAACATCAACGATGTGCTGGGGAACTACTCGCTGACGCTGATCGATGCATTGGACACGCTGGCGGTGAGTTCTTGGGGTGGGAGGGATGCAGGGACCCCCCTGGGACCCCCCAGGGACACCCCTGGGCCACCCCTGGGCCGTGGGTACTCACCAAGCTTGGCCAGGGGGTGCTGGGTGCGTGGCAGCAAACAGCTGGATCGTGAGCCAGCAGTGTCACACATGGGTAATCAGAGTAATTGGAGATGTGTCAGAGACACAGGAAATTTTGGAGCTGTTCCCCAGGGCTCAGGTGAGATCTCTCTGTCATCACTCTGGGGCTCAGGAAGGGTGGATTTGAACTGGGACAGGTGTGAGTTGCTGAGAGATATGTCAGGAGGAGAGTTTGTCTTGTTCAAGGTGACTGGAAAAGCTCTGGTTGTTTTGCTTGGAGAGGGGGCCTGACTGACACGTAGATCTGTGTGAACAGTGGTGAAAGAAAGGGGAAAACCTGTAAAGCTGCTTCTCACCTGCATTTCTGGTAAAATTAGAAGATAATGTGAGAGAAGCTCAGTTTTGTGTCAGTAGTACCAGTGATGTGGTGTCATGAGGAAGACCCCCCTCCTTAAACTCTTTATGCATATTTAGAAGACTCCCATTAGGTTTCATTAGTCTCATTTTTGCAACCAGGGCAGGTTTTGAGCCTTCTGGAGTGTGAGGGCTCACTGATGTGCTGGATCCACACAGTGTGTGTATCTCTCCTCTGGTGCAGAGGGTGGTACATGTGCTTTGGGTTGTCAAACCCTGCCTGCTGCTACTCTGGGATGGCAGCAGTGGTGGGGAGCTCTGAGGGCTCTTGGCTGCCTGAACTTGGCAGTGCTGAGCAGAACTGAAAGCAGAAGTGAGGAAACATTGGCTTTAACTGAAACAGTGTTTTGGGATCTGTGCTACGTGGCTGATGGGTGTGCTGGCTGAACTGCCTTCCTGTCCTCAGTCACCAGTGGCACAGTGTCCTTTTGGGGCACTGCAGAACTTCTTTTCTCAAATATAAAACTTATGGTTCCTAGAGTTTTTTGTGTCTCAGAAGCTTCTGCGTGGAGGAAGCCTGTTTTGCTCTTTGTCTGCTCTTATCAAGCGTGTGATGCTTTCCCACTGGGTCTGGGTGATGGGGAGAGGTGGCGCATGGTGCTTTTGGTCCCTGTACACCCAGCCTTTTCAGGAAACTAGCCAAGCAGGAACCTGTGTTTTCCATCCACATTCCTGCTTCCTTGAAGCTCAGGCTGGACTTCCATCTGTCTCTGGATGTACTGAAAAGCAATTGCTAAGTTACACCTGTAAAAAACTGGCACGAGGGAGCTCCTGGACATGCAGTGCTGGCTCAGAAGCCTGAAAGGTTGGATTCACCTTAGGTCAAATAAACATCAAATCAGACTTCATTGTTCTGCAAGCTGTGTTACCTTTTAAGCTAAACTTAACTCTTAAACTGATAGTTCAGGCAGTTTGAACACTCAGTTTACCAAATCTGACTTTTGGTCTAAGGTGTGAACTTGCCATTCTCTTCCCCATCCCTCTTCTGAAGCAACAGTTGAACAAAACAGCTTTGTTTTTCTGTAAAAGGTAATGGGAAACTCCTCGGAATTCCAGAAGGCAGTGAAGTTGGTGATTGACACAGTTTCATTTGATAAAGACTCAACAGTCCAAGTTTTCGAGGCAACAATCAGGTACATCATGCTAGGTTTCTCTCTTTAAAACAGTAACAAGGTTAAAGGCTTGGTGTGTGTAATTCAAAATAAAATCGTTGATGAGGATGTCTTTGGTAGGCTTTATTCCATAATTGTTCATCCTGTATCTGTAGATTGTTTGACATTTTATGAAAATATTCTGTCCTTCCCTAATGAGAATAGTTCTACTGAGTCACTTGTGACCTGAAGCAGTGGGACACTAGTTGTCTCACCTGTGCTTGGCTTGCAGACCCTGCTTTTTTGTTGTTGCTCTTGCAGCAAAGACTCAGATCTGTGCACAGCAACCAACCCTGCCGTGGGTTTTCCCCGGTTTGGGTTTCTTTCAAGGACTTGTCACTTTCGCTTTCCTTTTAGATGAAAAACAGGCTTGTCTGCCTTGGAAATGGATTTAGATACTGTCTGATTTTAAACGGTTTCATTTTCTGAGTGTCTTAGACTGTTTATTTCTGCTAGGATCTCTTCTTTTCTGAATACTGGCTTTATAGAACAACCTTCTTGCCATTTGCAGGGCCAGGGTATGTTCTGAGGAACTGCTGGGTTAGGTACATTTTGCAGAACCAGGTTTTGGGATAGTGTGGCTGACAAGCAGCATGACTTCTAAATGCTTTCACTAGTGGTGGTGAAAAAAACCCAGATCACTTTCTGTAGTGCTTGTAACTAGACTCAGATTGCACTGAAGCACCGACTTTTCCCTTTCCCACAGGGTTTTGGGGAGCCTGCTGTCTGCCCACATCATAATTACAGACAGCAAGCAGCCTTTTGGGGACATGACCATTAAGGACTATGACAACGAGCTGTTGCACTTGGCTCATGACCTCGCTGTGAGGCTGCTCCCCGCCTTTGAGAACACCAAAACTGGCATCCCATACCCTCGGGTAAGGCAGCACTGGGGGGAAATGACCTCAGAGGACTCATGCAGCTGTCCTGCAACTTGAATTCTGTGCCTCTCTCTGTGCACTTGGGGTGTTGAACCTCCTCGAAGTTACCTGAAAATGATGAGGGGAAACTGCACTGAGTTTTGGTGACATTGCCAATACTTGTTACCCTTTCTGGGTAGTAAATGTTTTCTTGAGGCTGATTTTTCACTCTGTGTTTATTGTTCCCTCTGGGCCAGGAATCATTTGTTTCTGTGCTGTTTGGCTGGAACGTTTCCTGTGTCACACAGCAATGAACAATACTGTCATAAAAAAGTTAAAAGGAAATGCTGTAAAGACAAAGAGCTGAGGAAAGTGACTTTATTGATGACTTGGTACTAAGATAATTGTGATTAAATTTTATTGAATATTGCTCAGTGAATACTCAATACCATGGTATTCTTGGATGCTGCATATCTTGTTCCAGGCAGAGGCAGCTGGCAAGTTCTCCTGGCGGATGTCAGTTCTGCTGGAACAACTCTAAACTGTAAAACTGTAATTAGCACTTGCCTGACTGCTTTTAATTTCTGAGGACAGCAGCCGTGCTTTTCCTCCAGACCTGCCAGGCTGTAGAAACATGAATTTTCACTTCTCTTCAGAGTCTGGTAAAGCAGATGAGGGTGGTGTAACTTGCCTTCAGTGTTGTGTCCTGTGGGAACGTGGAGGAGCGTTCACTGAGGAAGCTCTTGGTTCCAAGAGCATGAGCTGAGGGGGAGCAGTGCTTGTAGCACCCTTGGAAAAACCTGAATGTTTAGTGGAAAGGATGAAAAAGTGAACTGAAATTTGGAAGAATTAGCAAGGATAAGGGTAGGAAGATTAGGGTTTCCCATCTTGAGCATGATGTTATAAAGTGGGAAGATGAATTTCAGGAATTCTACAGGAAACCTTTTTGAACAAGCACCACTGTGTTGCCTTTTTATCCCTATACACATTGCATGCTGAATATTATGCACAAACTAATCAAAAGGCTTTCTAGTAAATGAGAGAACAGATGTGAGCACAGCTGCAGGAGGTCCAGCCTTCCTTCCCCCTTGAGCACTCTCTGCCTGTCCACAGGTGAACCTGAAGAAGGGGGTTCCTCCAGACAGCCACAATGAGACGTGCACAGCAGGAGCTGGTTCCTTGCTGGTGGAGTTTGGGATCCTCAGCAGGCTGCTTGGGGATTCCACATTTGAATGGGTGGCCAGAAGAGCTGTCAAGGCCCTCTGGAGCCTCAGGAGCAATAACACTGGACTGTTAGGTAATCCTGAGGTGATGCTGTATTGACTGGCTCCATGTTTAACCAGCTACAGGTTTCTCGTATACCATAAACTCTGTCCATCTGCTTCCTCTGTAGCTGTTCAGTCCCAGTCTCCTTGTGTGCTTGTGGTTTGTGCTCACCAAATGACCCTTTGTGATTCTGTAAGAAGAGTGGAGTCTCTGAATGACTCCTTAGGACACAGGCTATCAGAGACAAATTTGAAATGAGACTAAAGCTCCTGATTTGTATCCCCATTAATATAATTTGGATTGGCAGATGACTTAAAGTACTTAGAGCTGCATGTGTGTGGATGTTCCTTGGATGATTCCACTGTAACACTTCATTTATTTGATGCTAATCTTTGATCCTTCCTCCTTGAGACTTTCTGAACGTGTAATGTTTCTAGCTCTTGACTCTTGATGATCTTTCCCTGAGGTACTTGGCAACGTCAGGCTAAACTTTTTGTCTGTTCTGAAAGGAAATGTTGTGAATATCCAAACCGGTCATTGGGTTGGAAAGCAGAGTGGCTTGGGAGCAGGGTCAGATTCATTCTATGAGTACCTGCTGAAGTCCTACATCCTCTTTGGAGAAAAGGAAGACTTGGAGATGTTCAATGATGCTTATCGGAACATCCAGAACCACTTAAGAAGAGGGTATGTGATTTATGTGACCATCAGTTCCTTAAGCAGTGAACACTCCAGCAGGATGTGAGAGACTGGATATAATGCTTTGTGTCATGCCCTAAAAAAATCTCTGTTCTCTTTTTTTCTTTAAAAAAGAAAATCTTATTTCCATGGTAGTCACTGTGGAAATAAATTTTAATGCTCTCTTTACTCCTGCAGAGGAGCCAAACTGGTTCCTGTCCCAGTTTTTAAAGGTTAGGTTGAGAGCAGGCTGTGGCACTGCAAAGAAAGTGTGTTAAATTGGCTGGTTTGGTTCTTCTTAAGTCCTGATCTTACCTAGCATGACTTTTTGATAGAGATTCTTCAGACAAAACTTTAGGTTTTGATGTGCACACCTTTATGAATCAGTTTTTCGGAGGGCATGACGGATGTTTTGGTTCTTTTCACAATGGCTCTGAGCCCAGCACTGTAGGTCTGTGGCTCCCTGTCTTTGCTGGGGACATGGCACATGCATTGTGTTCCTCTAGAACAGAGAGTATTTACCTGTTCTTCCTGTTGTTGGCAGGCGAGAGGCCTGCAATGAAGGGGAGGGTGACCCTCCCCTCTACGTGAACGTGAACATGTACACGGGGCAGCTCATGAACACCTGGATTGACTCTCTGCAGGCCTTTTTTCCTGGACTCCAGGTAAACTTCCACTCTGTTAAACGCCAAGTAGAGGGATGTCAGAGAGGCTGATTCTAATCCTGGGCTGGGAGGGAGCCTGAGCAGCTCTGAGCTGAGCTTCCACCTGTGGGTTTGCATCTGGCTGCTCTGATAAGTCTCAGTTCAGCCTCTGCATTAGCATAACAATGTGGGCAGGCCTGGCCTGTTCTCTGCTAGATTTGGGATATTTAAACTTTTCTCATTTGACCTCAGCATTTGTATTCTGTGCTGCCAGGCTGAGCTCTGCTAAGGCTTTTTCTGCCAAGGAATACATTAGTGCTATTTTTTGGCTTGGGTTTTTTTGCCTTTTATGAGAGGAGTATCTTATTCTATGCCACGTTCTCCTACAGAGCAGAGAGCAACTTGCTGGCTTGCAGGTTTTAACAGGCGTGTTTGTGGCTGTTGTTGTGCCCAGGTGTTGATAGGAGATGTGGAAGATGCTATTTGTCTCCATGCTTTTTATTATGCCATCTGGAAACGTTATGGAGCTCTCCCAGAAAGGTACAACTGGCAGCTGCAGGCGCCCGACGTGCCCTTCTACCCCCTGAGGCCGGAGCTGGTGGAATCCACATATCTTCTCTATCAGGTGGTTGGACTCCTCTGAGATTACAAATCATGGCTTGGCAAAAATGCTTTTGTTCACAAAGTCACTTTTCCCACCCTGAACCTCTGGCCAGGTGAAATTTGGTGCCTCTGGGTCTTCCTGTTGTTATGTGGAGGTCTCTGTTCAGGCACCAAGTTGTTGTGCAATGTGGTTGCTGTGGTGTTTGCTTCAAAAATAGCCTTTTTTATAAGACAGGCAAAAATGAGGCTGAACAACCTGTTCAAAAAACTGCTGGCAGAGTTTTACAGGGCAGAGACTTGTGACTTCTTAATCAAGATTGTTGAAGTAAATGTAATAGCTTTCCCTGCAGTATTGTCCAGGCACAATCTGCAGCTGGCAGAAGATACAGTAAACTAAAATAACTGTGTGGCTACCAGAAAGTTATCAAAGAGTTTGGATTTACTACAGGTTTTACTAGGATTTGCACTAGAGCAAATATGAGAAGCTTGCACAGAGTAATCCAGGTCATGTTCCTGTAAAGATAAGTTTGCTGTGATACACAAGACTGGTACCACGAGGCCTTTGTTGTAAGTGTTATTTTTACAAGATTTCAAAACTGCTGACTCTAACTCTTGTCTGTCTTCCTTATTCAGGCTACAAAGAACCCATTTTACCTTCATGTGGGAATGGATATTCTGCAGAGTTTGGAAAAATATACAAAAGCAAAGTCAGTCTTCAATGTTCTTTGTCTTCTCTCACTGCTATATATATATACATTTTATTATACAAATCTTATATAGAATCCAGTCTGCCACATGTAGGTAAACCAGAAAACCCAATCCTCCATGAAAGCCACGAGTTATGATTGATTTATTGGGCAACTATTTCTTTCCCATCTGAAAATGAGATTATAGTCTAGTGGCAACTTTAAATGTTCAGTGCATTTTGAAAGGCACTTACAAAATTCTTATCAGTTGCTAAAAACTGGTGAAAATTGTAGTTTTGGGTTAATATGGATCCTCTGTACTAACCATTGGACACTTCAAACTTGCAGTTAAGTGGGGTTCAGATGATTACAGACCCATGAGAACACCAGAGCCAATTTGCCTCATTTGAACTGCAGCCCTGACAGTTGGAATGGTCTGAAGTAAAGGAGTGTCTGGGGAGCACTTTGAGACCAGGAGGTGTGGGAACTAAACCCAGAGTAATGCTCCATCTTGCAGGTGTGGCTATGCCACGTTACACCACGTGGTGGAGAAGACGCAGGAGGATCGGATGGAGAGCTTTTTTCTCAGTGAAACCTGTAAATATTTGTACCTGGTACGTGCATGTCCTTCACTCCCAAGGTGCTGGGCACAACATGGCAGAGCCAGGAGGCAGGAGGTTAATAACTAATAATTAGGAACTGTGGTGGGCTCAAGGCAGGGCAGCACTAACTGGACACTGCTGGGCTCTGGGAGAGGAGGGGGATAGCTTTTGGGGTGTCTCAGTGTGCTCCTCTTGCTTTGACCTCACCCTGATCTCTGAGGGTTGGCAGCTGCCCTCGTGTGAGGGCCTGAGCCTGGAGAGCTGCAGCTCCTCTGGGAGGGAGCTGGGAAGGAGAGGGAGCAAAGGGAAGGGGAGGTGCTGCTCAGCTCTGAGCTCAAGTGCTGCTTGTAGCTGTCCTGCCTCACAGCAGCCTCTGAGCTCTCCCCACTGGGCTTTGGCAGCCACAGGAGGAAGCATTTGGGCTGATGTTGCCTGAGCTGTTCTCAGTCTCCTTTAGTGCAGAAACCCGGATAAATCCGTGAGTGAGCAGGAGCAGTGGATGCCAGCCCAGAACTGCCTGCACAGGGCAGCTTAGAAAAATAAGGGCAGTTGAAGTCGTGTGGGAAGTTTTTCTTCTGCTCCCTTTTGATATTAACTGCTCAAATCAGTCCCTTACATTAAAACTATTTATTTCCATTTGCTCTGACATTATTTAGCAATAAAACGTATTTTTGTGTGTTTTCAGCTTGCTGCTGGGACATGGGGGATATTGCACACATGCTATACCAGTCTCTCCTGTCTCTTGTTTAGCTGTTTGATGAAGAGAATCCAGTGCATAAATCTGGAAATAAGTTTATGTTTACTACTGAGGGGCACATTGTGTCTGTGGATGAGCGTTTCCGGAACTCGCTGTGGGACGACATCCTCGCTGGGGAAGAGGACGGTGCACACAAGGCCAAGCCCAACGAGTTCAAGGCAGCCAACTTCAGCTCTAATGTAAGGAGGGCCAGGCTGGGCTGCCTGGGGGCTGGAGGAGGGCGAGGCACTAGAGAAAGGGCCATGTGGAAGTGTTGCTGTGGAGCTCTGCAGTGTCTCCTGTATCAATGTTAAGCCTCTAAGAAGCTCCCTCGTGCAAAGCACTTGCAGCAGCAGAGTGAATGGGTTGGGGTCATGGGAGTGATGATGTTGAAGGTGAAACCTGTCCCACTTGAAGTGTTTTGCAGCAGTTTTTTTTCTTTGTTAATTAATTTTCAATGATTTTTCCCTTCCCCTTTCTTTGCCCTTAATATTTTCCAGCGTTGCTGTCAGGGGGAAAGAGCAGAGGGTCATTTTAATCAAGTTTTTTCTTTCTCAGAGTGGTTTTGAGGTAGAGGTAACCTTTCCTAGCCAGGGCTCAGCTGAGCACAGAGCTACAGCCTCAGTGCCAATTACCAGCCAAAGCAGATCTGGGTTTAACTTTAAAATCACAGGATGGTTTGGGGTGGAAGGGACCTTAAAAATCAGCCAGTCAACCCCCTTGCCACCTTCCACTAGACCACGTTACAGAGCAATTCTTTAAAATCTCTGCTAGTAGGTTCTGGGATAGTTCCTTTCCTCCTCCCCCCAGTCCTCCAGAAAAAGAGCATTATTTTAAACATTCACAGTTGTCATAGTGAAGGAGCTCTCAGTTGAACAACAAGCTGTGCTGTGTGTTTGGAAGCTGCAGCCAGCACTGAGGAAACACTTGCTGCTCATTTATGGGGTTTGCTCTGGAAGTTTGAGAAGAGAGAGGGAAAGTGGGGACAAGAAGAACTACCATCTTCTGTACTGGGAGGAAATCTGCTGAAAGGATTGCAGAGGGGAGAGGATTGCCTGGTTTCGGACTGGAGTTCTTAAAACCATTCTCCTTTTGTTCCCAGTGTAACAGAGTTCCTGACGAGAGGAGGTACCTGCTGCCACTGAAGAGCAACTACATGAGACAGATCGATCAGATGGTGGGATTGATCTGAGGGGCTCTCCAGAGGAACTTTCATCAGGAGGAGTGTGGGATTTATCTGCAGACTCTCCTCCCCTCTTCAGCTACTCCCCTGCATCCACTGAGTCTCCTGGGTATCCCCTGTGCTTGTTGTCAGTTCTAGACATGAAGGGAGATCGAGTTCAGTCGTAGCTGTGGTAACCTCCCACACCGCCTGAGCAGAGATCTCTTCTTTTAAGACTTCCTATGAAAAATGTTGTTGCAAATGAAGGCTGAATATGTGATAAAAGCAAAAGCAAGCAAATTGGCACGTGCCACTTAGCTACCTCTTTGTAGCTGTATTACAAGTGGCCCTCTAGAGAAGGGCCTGCTGTTTAGTTTGAAATGATCTCGGGGTTGGGGAAGGAATGGGAAAGTGCAATTTCTTACACCAAGTTTAATGATAGAGTTATTCTGACTAGCAATACACAACCTTAAGTACTACTCAGGTAGGAACCCACTGGGTTTTGCTGAAACAAAAATGCTCTATTTAGTCTTGAAAAGAGAACTCATGGTGGCATATAAACCTCTTGGTATAGTCTGGTATCCCTCGTACAGCTGTACAGAACTTGCAGGGTTGCAAGAGCCTGTAGCTATAGGAACCAGTGAGAAAACAAAGCCAGGTGCCTTTTTGGAAGGGAATGGGAGGAGGGAGAAATTGCAAAACCACTCAGCTTTTCAAGCAGCTGAGCATAAGTTCCCAAAGTTCCCTTGTTTGCCATGTTCTAGTGCCTTTTCAGGAGAGCTGCTGCTAAGAACTGCTGTGACAGTACATGGAGAACAAACTCTCACATTCCTGACAGCGTTAATGTGTTAGTGCCTTACGTTCCCTTCACTGGCAGGGAGAACTGAGCTTCCTCACGAAGGTGGACACAGTATTTCTGATTAGCTGCCTGCAAAACACAGTGGAACCCAAAGCCACTTAAGAAGTAACTTAAAGAGAGATGATTTCCCGTATTTTTTTCTATTTTTTTTTTTTAAGATACTGGAAAAATATAATCTATGAACTTTCAGGAAGAAAGCAGTTGAGGGATGACAAAAAACTGAGGCCAAAACAACTTAACTCTAAATATTACAGGGTTTTTTTTCCAGTGGTTCCCTGTTGCTTAAAATATTTTTAAACTTTTGACTACAGTTTAAGTAGTAGAATGTTACTTTTGGGTTATTTTTAAAATTGAATCTTAAATAGGAGGACAAACTTGGTCTGTATTTTCACCTTCTTACAACATTGGTTTTCATAAACCATGTGTTGCAACTTAAAACATTTCTAATAAATATGAAGTTTGTGCTGGAGAGGTTATTGTTGGAATCTTTTAATATACAGATGTATCTCAGGGACTTCATTGTAGAATCTTCTGTTGCATGAGCGTTGAATCTTCTATTCCAGAATAGTTGAATCTTGTATTCAGGCAAAAAAAAAAATTATTAATCGAGTCTTCTTAGTCTTATTGTGTGTTTTTTAAGGGGTGAAGGGTTGGTGGGGGGAGAGGGAAATGTGTAAAGATTGCCCCAAACGTGGCAATAGAATGGGTTGCCTTGATGTTTGAGCAGCTGGTAATTCCAGCTCTTGGAGAATTGGCTTTGCAAATGCATTATTGGGATGTCTTGCCTATTTCAAAGGAAACCATGAATTCAAAGTGTTCTGATCAGAGGTGTTGGGAGAGGTTCAGGGTGTTGTTCCTACCCAGTGCTCAGGTGTGTACAGGGCTCAGGAAGTGCAGGAGGATGGCTAAAGGGAGGGAAGGGCTTTGCCCGCTCAGGGAGGCAGAGGCAGAGGGGTGTGGGCTCTGAACTCCTGCTCTGGGCCAGGGCTTGTGATCCAGCTCTGGAAGGAGAAGGTGTGGCAGTGTGGAAGCCCGTGGAGCATCTCCCAGCAGCCACTTCAACCCAGGGAGCAGCAGGTGCCAGGGTGGCAGGAAGGGCATGTCCTGCCTGTGCTGGTGGCTCTCAGGTCGGGCTTTGTCCCTGATCCCAGTTCAGCATGGAAAGTGTGTGACCCCTTCCCATCAGCTCCCAGTGCTCCGTGCCTTCGGAATTGCCTGCTCCCAGGGGAGGGGGCCAGCCCAGTGGGATGCACAGAACCTGCTCCAGAGTTTGCCTCAGAGGATTCCATGGCTGGGATGAAGTTGCACTATTGTTCTGCCATCAGGTTTTCCCTTGTGATTGCCAGAAATAGTGAGAGGTGGCTGTGGAATGGGAGCAGCACAGGCAGGGACTGCAGCCTTTCAGCCAAATAGGGGCAGCTTCCCGTTAGGAATTGCTTTGGAATTTGTGGGTCCAGGTGATGTGACAGTCATCTTTCCATAGGAATGGTCTTTATCCTCGAGGAGGCTGTTGCTGACTGGTAAAAGACTCTGTGTTCCTTCAGGAGCCAACTTTTCTTCCTCTTTGTGTTAAAAATGCTTGGATCCTTTTGACTCTGGGCCAGGGCACATGTTATGCACTAAAATGAAAACCTTTGTCTAAGTCAATGCTATCAAAACAAAATTGGTAACACTGCTGGAATGACTTGCTGAAACAGACTTTTGTATTTCGTGGTATCTTGTGCAATATCAAGTGTTCCTGATTAAAAGTGCCATGTATGCTTAATTGTTGTTTATCCATGAAGTATTTAATTGAGGACAGGAAATCTTTAAGAGGACCAAATGTTCTTTCATGAAATGTCCTGAATTTTCAAAACTTGGCTTAGATTTTACAAATCTGCATTAAAAAATAGCATGTTTGACCACTTTGATGTGTGTTTGTCTTATAGGGTAGTTCTTGTAAGGCTGCCATGGTGCTTGCAGGAGATCTCTCTGTACCTTCTGTACAGGGTTTTCATCTGGTTAGAGCAAGGGATGGCACCAAGAGGCCTCCTCTCCCCCTGCCCCCTTCCACTTTCTCTCCATGAGGATTTGAGGGGCAGCTGGGAGCAGGGATTGGTGTGGCATGAACTGAACTGTGGGAGCATCAAGCTGTTGGTGCCTCAGTCTGAGTAGGGACTGACCTGCCTGCTGTGATTCCTGATCCTGCTCTGTCCAGTCAGGCTGTGGAGAACTTGGGGCAGGTGGGAATTCTGAGAAACTTGCTGGGCTCTTCCAGTCTGTGGATAAATACCCTGGCAAACAGCTCATGCTGTGTGCAAACAGCTGCCTGACCACCATTTTATTGTTTTCCATGTGCTCTTTTACCCTCCTGGATTTGTTTTTGATTGACATTCTGTCTTGGGTTGTTTCCTGGTTTGTAGTCCTGGTTCAAAGGTTCTTGGAGCCAAGAGGACTTTTACTGGGTCTCTCTTGATCAAACTCCAAGTTCCAAGGAAATGTCTATTGAATGCTGATGGTTGGATTTTTGCTGTGCTTTTAAAGTTCCTCTGGACTTTTGGAAGGTGAGATTTTTGCCCACCTCATGCTACTTTTGCTGCATTCAGACATCCAAGTGCCATTCTGAAGTGTAAATGGGCTGACACCCTGATTTTGGGGGAAGAAGCCCAGCTCTCATGTTTTCACTGTGGCTGTACATTTACAGTGGTGGTACTGCCCTGAGCTCCTATTTATCTTTCCATATCTTGTCTTCCTTATCTGCTCTCAGAGGGTTGGTCAGTGTGTTCCAGCTCTCTCTCAAGTGGGACTGAGTGCTTTGCTTGCAGTTTCTCCAAATCCACATCCAAGAAATGATCTCAAAAAGTCCCACTCTTCCATTTTTGCTTTTCTGGGCGATTTGAGTGTAGGAAGATCATATGTGATAAAACATTTAAAGTCCTAGACTCCAGAACTGTTTGTGAAAGCTCCCTTTTCCAGGGTATAATGCACCGGGCTAATGAGGTACTGCAGCAGAAGAGCCTCGTGGTGGCTGCAGGCACAGGGCTTTGAGGTGGCTTCGCTGCTGTAGCTGCGATGTCCTTCCAGCAGAGACCACTCTTGTGCCAGGTTTGGAGCTTTGGCAGTGGCACAGCAGCAGCAAACCCGCAGTGCCTCGAAGGGGGAGAGTGGGCAAGTGCAGTCCTGTAACTGGGGATGCTGCAAAGGGTCACTGGAGGGGTGGGGAAGGCAAAGCTGGGCGGTCTGGGCTGTGCTTCTGCACAACTCTTCCAGTTCCTGGAGGAATTTGCCTTCAGTCTTGGTCAAAACTGCTTTGAGAGAGAAATTTTGTTTCACTGATCACCACTCCTATCAGTCACCTAAAAGAGATCAACAAGTTCTCTGGGAGCTGCTTGTTCCCTTTCTGCCTCATTTGTCCCCCACATCACTCACCCTGATGATAAAACCACTGGATTGGAGCAATTTTACTGAAAAGCATCTCTTTTCCCCCTAGACAATGTGGTTTCTGTTGCTTTACACTTTGTCTGTCCTTGGAATGGGACAGCTTGGGGGAGCTGCTCCAGCCCCACCAGCACAACCTGGTGATGGTCCCTCCCGTGTTCCAGGACATGGCAGGACTGATGCTAAACTAGGAACTCTGTGAGGTTCTGCAAAGTGGGTTTTTTTTAATTTAGGTAGTGCTGAGAAGGGGGAAAAGGCACCAGTGTGCCCCAGTGCCTGACTGGTGAAGATGCTCTGACCTCCTGCACCAGTCACAGGTGGGAACACCCTGATGGCACTGGGGGAACTGGGAGAGCTGGGACCAGCCAGTCCAGGCTTAGGATTTACTGGGTTGGGGGAAGAGCACTGTGTTCAGTCCCCATGGGGAGCAACTGGTGTGACTGGGAGAGCTCCAGTGACCCCCTGCCCTGGGGAGAGCAGAGATCACAGGGAGCACTCCCTTGTATTTGCCTACCCAAGGCAGGTGTTTTACAAACATAGAAACCACATTAAAAAATGAAAAGGAAAAAAATATACTATTTTACTTTATTAATACTTTTGAATAATTGAAACGACTCGCTGTGTTAAGGCCCAGAGGCTTTCCAATAATGGCAATCTGCATCCTATTAATTATTTACGACGTTCATTAGGTGGGGTAAGTAATTGCCAGCGTTAATGGCTCTTGGAGGGCACTGAATCAGCAGCAGCAGCGCCGGGGTGTGATGCAGGGCCAGCCAACCATGGGCCTCTGTCACTGAGCTGCCTCCCCGAAACTCCACAGGCAACACACACTCAGCTTTGAAAACACATTGCTCTTTCCCTCCTCAGCTCCAGAGGAGATGGATTTTGGGAAGGCAGCCTTCAGGAGGAGAAATTAACTCTAGGAGGAGTATTTAAATAAGCGGTTTTAATAGATCAAATACCCCCGTGCTCGCAGACACTGCTTAATGAGAAACCAAATTATGTGGCAGCTATGGGTTTTCTTGGTTGAATTTTTATTTTTCCTCCCTTTTGCTTCCATCCCTGCAGCTGGGTGCATGGATAAAGCAGGAAGGATTGTTCATCCATAGTTTGGGGCAGAAAAACCAGAACATCACATCCAACAGAGCTGGGCTTGGGTTTTTAGTTTTTTCCTTTTTTTTAGCTTAGCACCAAGAAGATTTCTCCTCAGCACACAAGGAATGCTTCACTCAGTGATTAATTAGTATTGCTATTAATACAAGATGTGATTCCATTAGATTAATCTATCTTATTGGTCAGGCTTTAATTAATTAGGTAATAAAAGCGACCCTAAAAAAACCCCTTGAACGCTGGTTAATGAAACCCATGGATCTACTTATTAAGAATTAAACCCTTTCTCCCTTTGATATTTTTCCACATTATTAAACCCTGCTCCGTTTCTTTGTATGGTTTGTCCCATCAATAATGAGTCTCTTTCTTCTGAATTGCTTTTTGTGAGCCAAGAAATCTAATATTATCTAATTAGGGACAACTCTTCCTGCATAATAAATTCAGGCGCAGCAAAATCAATTTGTTCCAGGCATTTTGTATTATTATTATTATTATTAAAAAGGTCCAGTCTGAGACACCAAACACCTGTTTCCATAGAAAAGCATTCTCTCTGGAGAGGAAGGACTGGTGCCATTGCTGGATTGGGGCAGCTGGAGGCTCCAGCAGGGACAAGACCTGCCTCAGTGCCAAAGGGGCTGGAGGAAAACACAATTCTGAAGAATTTTGGATGCATCCAACCCTTCCCTGGGTCCATATTTTCCCAACAGGCTGGGAACAGGTTTGTGCTGGGTGAAGGGATGATCCCTCCTGCATTCCAGGAGGGATGGGGTAAAACAAGGCTTGGTTTTCCAGGATAAAACAAGGCTCTGCTTTACTCCTGGGGTGTTGCCACAGCCCTTCCTTCCTGCTGCCTGGGGCCAGGCATTTCACTGCGCTCTGCTGGGATGAAACTTCAGGGAATTCTTTGCAGGAGCAGTTTGGAGGTTTTAATGCTGGAAGAATCCAGAGGTTCTTTCTTGATGTGTTTCACCTTCTGGCGTCAAAACATTTGTGGTTGTAGCTTGGAAGTACTAAAATTCCCTGATTTCTGGCTTTGTGCCACTGCTGTGAATGACTCACTCCAGCTCCAGCCTGGCTCTTCACTGCTCTCCCAGTTTAGTCTGTAAATCCACACGTGGCTTTGCTGGGCAGAGTTACACTCAGGTTTTGCCTATTAGGATAGATGGCAAGAGGAGGGGCAGGAAAGCTTTTATAAGAAATGACAAATTTGGAGAAAGCCAAGGAGGTACAAAATTATTCTCGAGATCTAATTATTGCAGGGAATGAAAAAACCCAGCCTTCTTGAACTCTCCTTCTCAGGGTTATACTAATATGAAGCATTTAATCATTAGGGACATGAAATTAGTTCACCCAGATTGATCTCGAAGCTGAACTGGAAAGTTGGACAAAATAATAATTTCATAAACTTCCCTAGAATAACAATTTTCCTGGACAATTATGCTGAAGGACATCAGCTGGTAACCTTGAGGGGCTCCCAGAGCCACGTGTGCTGCCTCTGGAAGAGAGATGGAAAATGGAGAGATGGAAAATGGAGCTGCTGCTTTTAGGAGCCAGGAGAGGGAGTGTTTCATCTCTGATGCACAAGGGCACAGAGGTGGGTGCCGAGGCTCAGACCTCCTGGGAAGGGTCCCTGGAGCTTCAATTTTGCTGCTGTTTTTTTTTAATTGAAAGGTTTGACTGGTGAATTTTTAAGGGAAATTTGTTTGTCTTCTCAGGTTTTAATTTCCAGGAAGGAACTGAGATTTTAGCAGCTCCTCTTCAGTTTCTAGTCCCAAGTGCAGTCAGGGTCAAATGCCAGAATTTGTGTGAAGGATGGAAAAAAACAGAGTAACAACTGAAGAAAATTGTTGCAAGTTGTGACAATGATCTAATGAGAACCAGGGAATGTGATTAACAACTAATTATCAGAAGGTCTTTGCAGGTGGTCAGGACCTGCAGTTCCAGCCTCTCTTGTCTTTGAGGGACTTCACTGTTATTAAAACAATGGGGAGATGCTCTGTTTGTCATTGGAGCGTAGTATAAGAAAAAAAAGTTATTTGTAACCTAAAAATGACTTAAAGTTTTCAGAAAACGAGTGTAGGAGAATCCAAAGCAGGGCTGGAAAATCAATGAGGCTGTTGCTACCTGGGCATCCCTTCAGGAGAGAAGAACAGCTGAGGAATCTGCAGCAGCAGCAGCTTCAAAATGCACCTCAGGGGATGTTCTGGAACAGTTTCACTGCCAGAATTAGGGAGGGCAGGGAAATGGGCTGTCTCAGTGCCTGGAGAAGGAGCCAGGCCCCTGTGTCAGAGGAGGCAGCCCCTGTGAGCCTTTTGGGGGTGTCCTTGGCGTGGAGCTTTGGGGAGGGAACAAAGCAAGGCTGTAGCTGGCTATTGCCACTGACTCAGAATAGTGACACTGGTAGCAGTAAACACTTCTAATTTATACAGGTGACATTTAAAATGCAAATCAGACCTTAAGATAATTGCTGGATATAAGGAAGCCTCTGTTGGTTTAGGGAATATTTCCAGTTTCTATGGAAATTATTTATAATGCAGTGAGATCAGGGAAGGAGTTGGTGTCTTGGGAGACTTGGCTGGAGTTGCTCCTCCACAGAGTCACAAGACTGGTTTAAGGGGAATGCCCAGGGAAAGGAGCTGGTGGATAAAGGAATATCTGGGGTAAAATTACACAAATCTCTTGGAAAAAGATATGTTTTTCTCTTGACATTGTAAATGCATTTAACCAAAATTAGAGGATGTTACAATAAATGTGTGTGCCTGAAGATGCTCCCTGGGAGAACTTGGAGTGTCACACCTTCACAAGGGCCTGGAGGGACAGGACAGGGGGGAATGGCCCCTCACTGCCAGAGGGAAGGGTTGGATGGGATATGGGGAAGGAATCCTTCCCTGGGAGGGTGGGCAGGCCCTGGCACAGGGTGCCCAGAGAAGCAAGTGCCCAAGGGAGTGCCCAAGGCCAGGTTGGACAGGGCTTGGAGCACCCTGGGCTGGTGGGAGGTGTCCCTGCCCTTTTTAATCTGGTTTATGTTGTCTAGTGAGTTTTTAAGAGCCCTGCCCTGCCTCCTCCAAAGGTATTAATTCCTCTTTGTGCTCAGTGAACACCACCAGGGGCATCTCCTGGGGACCTCAGCATCTTTATCTGATTTATAACAGGTTTCTCCACTCTCTACAACCACCTGCTTTGATTTCAGCCTCCTCTACTGCAGCTGCACTTCCAACTCAAGGTTTTGGGGATGTTTTGATGGTAGTTATCCACGTGCTTTTGTCCCTGATCAGCCTCCCACAGGTGAGGATGGGCAATGGGTGCAGCCTCTGGTCCTTCTCCCAGCATCTCTCACTGTGCCTGTGCTGGGGTTCTTTTCCTCACCTGAGCAAAGCCTGGATAAAAGGTAATTCCTAGGGATGGGGTCTGGAGTGCAGCTGTCCCAGGCTGGGCTTTGGTGGCCCTGGCACATGTGGCTGTGCCATGAGCAGGGGTTGGGAGCTGAAAGGGAAGGCTGTAGGAGCACAGACAGGGTTGTTGCCACCTGACCCAGAGCCCAGGTGAGCCCCCTGCTCCTGCAGGGGCTGCCAGGGGACTCTCGATGGCCAGGGGCTCTGACAGCCCCTTTTCCATCTCATCTGAGTCCACAGACTGCAAAAGTAATTTAATTCAGGTGTCGCAATTAAGGAAACAATTATCTCCCATGTCTTGGGCTGATCTCCAGGTCATCTCAGCATTATCCCTTTTGATCTCATTATGAATTTAAAATACATAATAAATTGGCTCTTAATTCCATGGGAAAGGTCAAGCTTGCTTTCTACAAGCGACAGGGGTGTATTTAATGCACAGATCTCAAGGACAAGGGAAACATTTGTTCATGAATTTGTTCATGACTGAGGGAAGGAGTGCCAGCCACCTCCTGGGGGTGTTGGGAAGGGTTTCTGCACGTGCACCACCTTTCCAAGGGCAAATCCTGCCTGAAGACACTTTCCCAAGAGCTAAAATCCAACCCAGGGAGCACCTAAATGTTGGTGTTTCATCAGAAGTTACTCTTGGGGGATCCAGTCCAGGGGGAGCCCAGTTGTGTCCAAGGAGCAAAGGGGTGACTTGAGGCTCAGGGAACTTGAGTCCTTCATTCCCTGGAGATCTTTGCCAACCTGCCTGAGGAAGTGGGTGAGCAGGTCGTGTTGTGGTCAGCAGGTCATGCTGAGGTGAACAACAGCCTTGGCAAGCCCAGTAAGATCCATTGCACTCAGCTGAGCTACACTGACTTGCCAGGGTTAAGTTCTGGTTTTGTTTAGTTTTTGGGGTTTATTTTGTTTACACATTTATGCCATTATGTCAAATTCAAAGCATCCCTTCAAAGAAAGCTTAGTATAAACAATAAACATCTCTATAACCTTGTTTACTCTCTCAAATGGGAGCAGCTTTAAGGTTCCTTCCAACCCAAACCATCCTGGTTGGTGGAATGCTCAGTAATTTTACCAGTTGTGTTTCTCAGGATGGGATGTTATGAGTCCATGCTTGGTCAAAGCTCTGAGGCTGCTAAAGTGATCTGTAGAACCTGCTGGCTGATGGTTTCCCTTCCTCTGCCTTCCACACAGAAAGCATATTATGAAGAAAAAATTCACTAGGAAAGACTCTCTGGTTTAGTCCTGCAAATGGAATTAGTTAGATAATAAATCCCACTGATCAAGGGTTTAATACAAGCATAGAAACCCTTTGAAGTGTAAAAGGTGCTGCTAAAATGCTGCTTTTGTGTAACTTAGGTAAACTTCAATTTAAAAGAAAGAAGATGAGAATTTTTATCTTTGCTTGGTTATTCTATTCACTTCTGGTTTTTATGCTTTCCAGGATGTAAAAAATAATTCAAAACTGGACTTACAGCAGAATTCTCTATTCAAACTATTTAATATACATTGCCTGGCTGTGCAGAGGACAGACAATTATGTAGGCCTATCTTTCCTGCAGAAATGGATTATTTAGATGCATGTTTTAAAGAGCACTGAGCATACAAAGTCCTGGTTGTGGTGTGAGGAGCTGGACTCATCCCAACCTTCCCAGAGCAGCTCCTGGGGCAGAACCCACCAGGTCTGGCTCTCCTGGCTGAGCTCACCATCGATGGGGCCAAACCATCCAAACCACCAAGACTTTGGTAAAGCTGAACATTGAGTAGGACTGGCCAAACGAGACCCTGGGGAGTGGTACCCAGTGATGTGGGGCACTCATTCCTGGGCAGGTCCATGGTGTTCATCATCAGCCACAGGGAGTCCCCTCTCACCTGGGGAGGGACCTGCCCTCTCTGCTGTACGATTGGGCCAAAACACCTCAGTTAAGCTGGGATAACTTTCACCCCCTGGCTCCTGAGTAACGTCAGGAACTTGGTTGATTTGGGGACATTACCAGTGGGTGGTTTAACTTGCCTAAACAAATGCATTTTTGAGGGGTTTGGACTTGTGTGTCATTGCAGGACCAGACCCTTTTCTCTCCCAGAGAATGAATTCAAGGTGGAAACACAGATGTTAACCCTGCAAAAGTTATTGTTTGAGCTCTAGGAAGTGTCCAAGGCCAGGCTGGACAGGGCTTGGAGCACCCTGGGCTAGTGCAAGGTGTCCCTGCCCATGGCAGGGCATGGAATGGCATGGGCTTTAAGGTCCCTTCCCACTCAAACCAGTGTGGGATTCTGTGATTCTATGAAGGCAACAGGAGAGAGGAACAATCTGTGTGACCTCTCGGGTGCTGGGGCTGCTTCAGTGCAGGGCCAGGGGCTTGTCCAGTGTTCACACTGCAGTTTTAGGAAGGCAGGCACAGCTAAAGGGCTGAGGAAACCTGTTTTCCATGTGTTGGGGAGTTTTCTATCCCCAGCACAAGGCTAATGTCTTAGGAATCCTTTCCTGAAGGCAAAATGGATATGAGTGCAGTTATTTTCATGCCCCATGTGTTTAGACAATTCTAAACAAGGACAGGCTGCTTTAAAGGAGTTAAAAATTAAGTTTCCCTTTCTACCACCTTTTACAAGCAGTACTTTATTTCCCTAAAGATGGGGATGAGCCACCAGCCCTTGTCCTTCACTGAGAAGCAGGCTGGGTCACCACCACAGACAGAGAAATCTTTTCTGTACCACAGACCCTCTTTCCACAAGTTATGATATCTACAACCCTCTTTCCATGAATTATTTTGAAACCCAGTCATAATGAACAAACATATTCAGGAGATGTTTCACAGAGTTGAAAGCAGGGGAAAGCAAAGGGCTGTGTGTGGATGTTCCCAGAGTGAGCGAGCCTTAGAACAAAACCCTGCAGAGACGCTGGGATTTTTATTTTTCAGTAGTTTTTCTCTTTTTTGAAAAAAATCTGGATTCCTAACGAGCTGCAAAGATGAAAAGCTTTCAGCCTCCTTATATTTATCTGGAGAAATGCTCCGCGAGGGCAAAGAAGCGGAACAGGCTCGCAGCCTCATTTGGCTTCTCTCAGCTGATAAATCCATTTTTTGGCTGTGCCTGCCGGGGGTGCAACCCCTCCTCCTGAGCCCCTGGCCCGGGGAGCCCTCCCAGCATTGTGGTGGAAGGCAGCCAAGGGAGCAGCTCGCTGTGGCTGCAGGGGGAGATGCTCTGGTTTGGGGCGTGTGGGATGCTCAGAGTCAGGGGATGCAGTGGAGCATCCTCCTGGTACAGGCGCTGAGCCCCCTCTGTGCAGAGACCCCCTTCCCAGGCACCTCCGGGCACTGGGGTGGGAAAAGCCTGCACAGAAAAGAGATAATTGAAAGAATAGAAACATTGAAAACAGTATTTAAAATCTGCAAATGTTCTCAATACGTTTCCCAAGGCAAAAAGCACGGAGCTCCTCCCTCCTGCTGGGGCAGGTGCAGGAGCTGGGCATTGCTGCAGTGCTGGGAGGTGGATGGAGCCCCCAGCCAGAGGCTGCTTTGGTTTTAAGCAGCCAGAAGGGCCTGCCCTGCTGCCCAGCCCAGCCCTGAGGAGCAGCATCTCCTCCTGGCTCGCCCAGGAGGCGGCTGCAGCTCCAGATGCTCCAGGGCTGCCCAGGCAGCCACGAACTTCTTGGCCTCGCTCATGTTCCTGCTGGGAAATGAGAGCTCAGGAACCTGTTACCATTCGAAATAAAGGACCATAAAAGTTGGCTTGCTTAGACCTCTGAGGGGCCCTCTAGGGTAAGGTATCCATTGCACTAACACAGAAAAATATATTTATAATGATTTTAAAGAATAGTTTAGGTTTATACATCCAATCACTCTCTTAAAGGTGGGGTTTGTTTTTCACCTGAGACCACGAACCTTTTTAATTTCCATAGGACTTCTTTCATTTTACTTTTTTAAGAGCCTTGTTGCCTCATTGCTGCTTTAAAGCAGTCATGACTCCAGCCTGGTGGTTCTTAGGTGAATTTAGTACTGTGTTTGTGCTGGAAATGCCACCACTTCCAACTCCTCCCCTCTGCAGTAGGAAAATAGAAAGGTTGGCAGTAAGAAGGTGAGAGAGCTCTGAGGTTTGGCCATAAACCCCCGTTGTTTACAACCCCGGCCCTGCTCTGAAATGCCACGGGGCAACAAGAGCAGTAGTGAGTAACAAATACCAGATCCCTCTGAAGGGGAGGATCTGCTCTGCCACCTTTCTGCTCCACCAGCCAAAGCTACCTGGGAGGAAATTAGGATTCCCAAAGCCTTTGCACCCCTCCACAGCACAGCCCCTGGTTCAAAGGGCTCCCTTTCGTTACCCACAACACAATTCTGCCTCCCTGTGATGTGCTGGCCAGGACTGGAATTCTGTGCCAGCCGGGCACAGATAAGGGTTTTTTAATAACTTGATAGTTCTTAGTTACCCACCCCTGAAACATGACTGAAGTCCCTTCTTTGGCCCCCAGAACTGATGGAGAGAGGCTGTCTCTAATCGAAGTGCTCAGGGTGTCTCTCGGTGGTGCCTGCATTTCTGCAGCCCGTGGTTTCTGGCTGGGTTCTGCAGGCAAATGGAAAGTTCTCCTGGTGCCAAACCCGAGGAACTGGGCAGTGAAACTGCACCCCAGAGAGGGCTTTTTCCATGCCATCTGTTTTCCTTGCCCTGCTGACAAGGGGTGTCCCAGGGCTTGGCAGAGGAGGGCAGGAGGAGCCCTCAGAGCCAGCCTTGCAGGGGATGAAGTTGTGCTTTGCTCTCATAATTCCAGGGGCTCCAGGGCATTTTGGGGTGGCTCCCACAGGTGGAATGGGTTGCTGGGTTATCTGCCTGCTCCTCGTGGGTCTCAGTCCCCAGGCAGAGAGAAGGGTCTCTGCCAAAGCCAGGACACCTTCTGGAGGGTGACAAATACAGGAGAGCTCCAGGTGATTTCTGCCCTCTGCCTGAAATGCTCCGTGTCCCTTTTAAACAGTGTCCCGTCTGTTTGTTTGTTTTCAAAGGCACTTGTAAACAATTCCTGGAAAGGCTTTTCCTGTCGGATCTGAACAGCTCTTTGCCCAGGGCTGGTCACTGGATGGAGGTGCCACCTCCATAAACCCTCGCCCTGCTCCCTCCCACAGGTAATTCCCACGCCCCTGAGCTGCAGCAATCCCCTTGCTCCTTTGGAGTTGTTCTGGGATGTTGGTGCAAGTTGCCCCAGCTGTTTCTGTGCAGACTTGGGTGACAAACCACATGGAAATCCCTGGTTGTCTCTGATACCAATACAATTTTTAAGGCCTAACCCCAAACTTTTCTTCCCGGTATATCCCACGTGTAGCATGCATGACCTGCCCTGCTAGACACTAATTAAGACTACTTGTGTAGCAATTTGGCAGAGCAGCCTTGATGGACTGCATTTAGTGAAGAGCTCGAGTGCTTTATTAACATGAATGAGTGATGGGAGACTTCTTGTGCCCTTTTTACAAAGGTCGTGCTCAAATCATCGCATTATCAGCCTTAATTACAGCAAGTTAATTTGTTGTTTGTCTGCCTCGCAGATGTTTAGGAAAACATTCCATGCTCCAGAGATCATGGGGTGGCGGTGATGCTCGTCCTGCTGCAGCGAGGGAGTTTTGCTGAAGGAGGAAAAGCTCTAGGCCAGCTTTTGGGTTTCTCAAAGTCGGCTGAGGGATTGGGGTGTGCATTTCCTCCCCACCACACGCCTGGGTGGGAGCAAAGCTCTCCTGGAATCACATCCCTGGGGGGGATGACACTGTTTCTGTGCCTCCAGAGCCCCTTTTCCCACAGAGCCACCACTCACCCAGGAATTTCAAAGTTTATTTTTCCACTGAGGTGGGAGGAAGATGCACAACTCTTGGGGCTGGTGCCTTGCAGGGGCTGAGCCCCAGGGCTGGTGGCCACTGCCCAGTTCTAAGCAAGGGGAGGGAGGCAACCCTACCTCTGGAGCTGTCACATGGAAGAGACAACTCCAGCAAACCCGAGTGAAAATCCAGCCCTGCCACAAAGACAAGCACAGGGGACAAAATTACCATGTGCACTCCCTGCCCTGTGCACTGATGGACCAGAGCAGTGGCTCTGGGAGAAGCACCTTGGGGCACAGAGAGCTCAGGCTTATAAAAGGCCAATAATTGACATTTATAGTCACTTTACATTCAGTATTTTCAGGCCCCAAAGGATTTTTACCCTAATTAATTGGTAATAAATGGCTGATGTGTTGCTGCAGGCACAGGGCCGTGGCCTGGAGGGACTTTCCCCAGGTTGTGGGTGTCAGGCAGGTGGATGGAAAGGTGAGACAACAGGGACAACTGGCTGCTTTTTTCCTTTTTTGGCCCTGTTTTGGCAAGAAGTCCCCTGCTTCTTGTAAGTATTCCTGGGAGAGAGGAGGAGTGCTGTAGTCAGATAAGTCAGTGTGAGACGAATCACATTTTCTGGGGGTTTTTGGGATGCTGTGGCTCATTAGAATTATCCAGAGGACACAGCCAAATGTTTAAACACTGTGTGAGCCATCCCAAGAGCCTGGAATAGCTGAGAGGGTTGCTGCAGAGGGCAGGGCAAAGTGAGGCAATGTGCTGGCTCCCAGCTCTGCTCTGGGATGCCTCTGTGCTCCAAAAGCTCAGGATCTGCTGCAGACCCTGGGGTTGGATGTTGGGAGTCCCCAGTCCTGGGCACCTCCTGCTCCACTTGTTTAATCCCCAGCAGGGATGTTCCATCAGTGAGTGGAGCTGGTAAACCCAACAGAGAGGATTGGTGTATTGCCTGGGAGGTGGTGATGCCCCACTAACCTCATGAACCTGTTCAGGGACGAGGATTTGGCTCCTCTTGCTCCCTTCAGTCCCACAGCATTTGATCCCTCTTGCTGGGCTGGGTTCTCTTGCCTGCCGGGGGAGAGAGGTCAGAAAATGAGCTGTGAACTCAAAGAAAGAAGCCATAAATAATGATAAAAGGCTATTTCAGACTTGCTTTCATAACTGGGTGCCTGAATTTGGGCAAGGAGTTTTATGGGCCTTATAAACCTTATTTAAACGTGATTTTTGAAAATGCTTTCAAATAGTTACTGAGACTCATCTACTGATAACCATGTTGGTGAAAAAGCCATAACCAGGAGAAACCTGCTGCTGTTTTGCTGTGCTCTGGGAAGGGTGTGGGGAGGAGGTGGAAGGGAGCTTTGTGTGTAGCCTGATTGGGAAACCATGGCAAGGTGATACCAAAAACAAAGGAAAAGGGTTTGCATGCTGTGCAGGCTCTTATCTTCTCCCTTTCATGGAAAGCAGAGGAAGAGCAGAGCAGAGAGGTTGCAGGCTTCACTAGATCCTAATTATCCCTTGATTATGCCCACAGCAGGGATGAAGTTTTCAAAAGTACAGTTTCTGCAGTAAATCCAGACATCTGGCTGTAGTTCCAGTCCCGTTTCCATGCCCAGCCAAGTGGCCGTGGGGCCACACTCAACACTCCAGAGATGGGTGATGCCTGAAAACCAGATTGTACCTAAAATCTGCTCAGATTTATGCTGTTCTGTGTGCTGTAAGGATGTTTTTTCACGTTCCTTTGCTTCCCTGCCCAAGGCGGCAAACCTGTTCAGTGCAGGCAGTGTCTATAATCCTGTGTGTTTATTTAGTCTGGGATAAAAAATCCTCATGATCCCTATTTTTCTTCCCCCCCTCCCCCCCGCCCCTTTCTTCAGCATTCAGGAATTGCAAGAGCTATTTAGAACAAAGCACATTTGTGCCAGAGGACTAAGTACTGAGCTGCTCATGTCTTTCTCCAGGTACTTGAATTCCCTGGGAATAGGAGCCCGAGGAAGGCAGGAGGAGGGAGACATCCCATGGAAACACATCCCCCAGTCTGTAGGAGGGGTGTCTGTGGGTTTGGTCGGTGCACTGCAGGGTGCTCTCTGTGGTTCAGCTGCCCCAGGTGCTCCCTGTTTGCAGCAAGGTGGATTTGGGAAGGAAGGGGGAGCTGAGAGATTGGCTGTGCTGGGGCAGCTGGGGGGGGGATTGATTTCCCTGAGCTCTTCCCTGGAGCTACTGGATTTCTTGTTTCATGGTCCTTATTTCCACTTCTCAGGCAAAACTCAGTTGAGACCCAGCCATCCCCTCCCATCCTTTTCAAAGATCAGCTGCTCAAGCACACGAAGTGTTCTTTCTTTGTGTTAAAAAGAATATTAAAAGCAGGTGGTTTATATGAATATTATTCCCTGCACTGCTCACAGAATGCAGCTTACCATGAGGTGCACGTGCATCCTCCCTGCTCCCAGTGCCCACGTCCTGACAGGGGTAGGAAACACCTCCTAAAAATAAGTGGCATATTGCACCTTTCTTACAGTGAGAATTGTACAGAATGGTGTATTTGGCTCTGCACAGGTTGCACTGACAACTCCAAGAGAGCTGGACACTCTTTTCCTACTACATTTATTTCTTGCTTTGTTAGGCAACGTAATTTCATGTGATTCCTATGGCAGGAATAAGATAATATCAATTTTGGCAGCATCAGTTTCAGTGCTAATGGGAGTGATGCTCTGTGCAGGGTTCCTAATGAGACTGGGTTCATTTACAGCTGCTGGAGATGGAAACAAACGGAGAAATCTCCTGGCTTGTTTTTTATAGAGTTAAATAAATACATTAAGTGCACACCTAAATGCAATAAACACGTACAAATACAGTTAACACACTGACTAGACACATATTATCTCTGTACATGGACTCCTTACAATGTCCAGGGAGTGCAATGAGCTACTCAAGGAGCATTAGTGAAAACACTACAAGTATTGTTAGTGCAAATAATTACAAGGGCGTGCAGTGACAGGACAAGGGGGAATGGCTTCAAACTGAGAGTAGGTTTAGATGGGATATTGGGAAGGAATTGTCCCCTGGGAGGGTGGGCAGGCCCTGGCACAGGGTGCCCAGAGAAGCTGTGGCTGCCCCTGGATCCCTGGGAGTGTCCAAGGCCAGGTTGGACGGGGCTTGGAGCACCCTGGGCTGGTGGAAGGTGTCCCTGCCCATGACAGGGGTGACACTGGGTGGGCTTTAAGTTCCATTCCAACTAGGACATCTAGGACATCCCTGGCACGGGGAGGAATTCCTTGGGATGGCAATCTTAGAAAGACTTCTGATTTCTGCTGCAGAGGAGGTTGAGCTGGCAGGATTCATGCCCTGACCTCAGGAGGATGAGGGAGGGTGCTGTGCCTTGCTCTGCACCGTGAGAGGGCACAGCGGGCTGAGACATCGCCAGGTAAAATCCTGAGGACACCAGCAAAGCTGTCACGAGCACAGGACAAAAGCACCCCGTTCCCAACTAGTGGTGCTGAATGGCCTCGTGATGGGAATCGGTACCCTGCGGGCTGCCGGCTCAGCTGGGGCTCGGCACAGCCCCGGCCCTGCCCCAGGAGCGCAGCCCATGGCAGCATCCCATGGAGCATCCCATGGAGCATCCCACGGGAGCATCCCATGGAGCATCCCATGGCAGCATCCCACGGGAGCATCCCACGGGAGCATCCCATGGAGCATCCCTTGGAGCATCCCACGGGAGCATCCCACGGGAGCATCCCATGGAGCATTCCTTGGAGCATCCCAGGAGAGCATCCCACGGGAGCATCCCACGGGAGCAGCCCGTGCCCAGCGGCACTCCCGGCACAGGGGGCCGGTCCCTCCCGGGCAGCGACAATAGCAATGACAATGGCAATGACAATGACAATGACAGGGACCTGCTCGGAGCACGGAGCTCGGAGCGCCTGCAGCGCTGCAGCTGCCTGGAGGGGGAGGCACAGCCCCAGGAACGGGGGCGGAGGCGGCAGCGCAGCCCTGCCCGCATCACACAGCCACGCCATACCCGGACCTGGAGGGACCCACAAGGACCATCCAGTCCAGCCCTCAGCCCTGCACAGGCCCATCCCCAGGAGTCACCCCCTGTGCCCCAGAGCATCATCCAACCCCTCCTGGAGCTCTGGCAGCCTTGGGGCTGTGCCCACTGCCCTGGGGAGCCTGCTCAGTGCCCACCACCCTCTGGGGGAAGAACCTTTTGCTGAGATCCAACCTGACCCTGCCCTGACACAGCTCCAGCATTCCCTGGGTGCTGTCCCTGGTCCCCACAGAGCAGAGATCAGTGCCTGCCCCTCCTCTGTCCCTCCCGAGAAAGTTATCCCTGCAATGAGGTCTCCCCTCCGTCTTCTCCCGAACACACCAAGTGCCCTCAGAGCCCTGGGATGAGATTTGTTTGGCAAAAAGTGTCCGTTCTGGGTGCCCACCTAAGGCAGTGTGTGTTGCAGCATCCCCTCCCTCTGTGCCACCGCAGGGACTCCACATCATCCAGGCTGGTACCAGCAAGTTCCCCTCTATCCTGCTAAATCAGCTACTGGACTTGTAGAGATGTCCCCTTCTTCTTCATGGTGACCCATAACAAACAGTTCAACCAGTGTAAGGTTTTCCTCCAGAACTGTAACAGCAAGGCTGACTAGGGAATGTTCTCACTCCAGCTTGGTCTCCCATGTCCAGGGCTGCACTGCAGCAAGAGGGAATTAGATGGGATTCGTGGGCAGCAAGAGGAGGTTTGTGAGGGCATCTTGATGGAAAAAAACTGTGCTCCAAATGTGTCCTGCTGCTCCTTTCGTAATGAAAGGATAATACAGAGTTTTTGCATGGAGAAAGAAAAGGAAGGGAATGCAATTTTGAGCAGTTAAGATGAGTTTAAAATAAATGAATTGTTGAGATCAAAACATTTTTGCTTAGTACTTAGGAATTTCATTTTTTTCCTGTAGCTAATGGTGTTTCCAATGCAGTGCTTTGCTGGATAATTTTTAATTAGAAGTCAGGACAGGGTTTCAAGCTCCAAAACTATCTTATGTTTATGCTCATCCATTTTCTTGAGTCTTTCTGGAGATAATGAGTCCTGCCTCCCTTCCTCACTGTCAAATTTGAGTTCGACCTTTTTGCTTGTAAATAGATTAGAAAAAATTAATCCCAGGCTGTAATAAGGTCTTTCATTTTGCTATGGGGAAGGTTGTTTATGCTTTTAAAGCTGGTTCCAGCCTAATAGGTGTGAAAGAAAGAACACTTAAGCTCTCTACTGCTGACAAGAATATGGTATCTGAGAATGGAAAGTCATGGTGGGCTCACCTTGCTGGTGCTGCTTAAGATGTACATCAGCATGGACTGGAAGGTATGTCTTTAAAGATAAAGGAGGTGGGTTTTGCACTGGCACAGTTCAAATGGAATTACAGCTGCACACAACTGGGAATGAGGAAAAGTGGGGAATTGGGAGAGGAGTTTCCTTCCCAGCCGGTTTCTGGCAGCTGATGTAACCCTCTGGTGGGTGCCCATGTGCAGCAATTCCTCAGTTTCTTGGGCTATTTTCCCCAAAACAGGTTAAAGGAGCTTTCTAATCTCAGGTGATCAAAGGTGATTAAAGCTGAAGGTGGAAGATGTGGTGCTGGCCCATCCCTCTGCAGAAACCAGTGCTGTGATGGGAGTGGGAAGCAGGGACAGAGCCCACATGGCCGTGGGACTCACTGGCACCATCACCCCAGTGGGTTCTCTGTTTCTCAAAGCCTTCAAGAAGAGCCTGTGGGGCTGATGGGGAGGGAGGGTGTGGAGGGCCCAGGGCTCTGCTGGACACTGGGGGTGGTGTCTCTGCCCCTGGGTAGGTCCCCGTGCAGAGGGGTTTGTCCCTGCATGGCCACATCCCTGGCTGTCCCAGCTCTGCACAGGCATTAGGAGAACACACATTAAAAGTTCCTTTAGAAAGGAATGACCTCACAAACAGCTTTGCCTTTAATTACTGATACAATTTAAAGATACTGATGCTCAGGTGAAGAATGACTGATTTCTTTTTCCTTGCATCATCTGGGGATTTGCTCTAATAATGTCAAAGTCTGTACAAGTAGAAGGAAAGATCTGCCTTCGTTTTCTTGGCTTTGTTCATGTTTAATTGCCCTGTAACCTGGGCACAGCTCCTCAGCAAGGCTGTGCTTCCCGGGACTTGGGAAGAGGGAAGGGTTTGGAAACTTAGATAAAAAATGAGAATAGCTTGACTAGAAAGTCACAGAGAGGGAAAAATTGTTTTTGTGTTTGGGAGAAGGGAGTACAAATCTTTTTGAGAGCAAACGGTGCCCAGTGTGGAGCACCAGCCGCTTGTCTCCGGGTTCTGCAATTCAAATCTGGCTTCAGAGGCAAAATGAACTGCTGGTCCCACCTCTGCTAACAGTTTAAAAAAGTCAATAAGACAAATTGGTGCCCCAGGGTACGGGGAAGCTGAGCTGAGAGCAGCTGAAGAATTAATGACAGATGTGAAAACCCCAAAGCCTGGATAACTCTGGCTTGGTTTGGTCATTGCAACTTCCATCAGCACTTCTTGTTTCCTTCATAACAGTTCTTTAAAATAAGATAATCATGCTAAGCTGTCCCCAGGAAGAGAATAGAAAGGCTCCCTTAACATAAACCAATCTCATAACGGGGAACCCCCAAATTCTCAGTGAAAGCCATCAGTGGCCTGTTTAACCCTTTTTGTTGTGATCTCCTGCAAAACGCCTTTGGAAAGGCAAACCCTTTGTTGACTCCAATTGCCCGGTGTGTTTTATATTAGTGGAAAACTGTGGCTCTCACAACAATTACTTTGGTGATGAGCCTTGTGTGCTTTCCTGTGGCTTAATAACGTGACCCAATGCTCAGGGAGAGGCACAAAAAAAGCCCTGCTTTACTTGGGATAAGAAAGACATTTTCTTCTTAACTGAGTTGTTTAGGCATTGCTTTAATTATAATGAGTAAATGGAGGGTGCTTCTATTATTATAATTGATGTCACCAAATGGAATTTATAGTTGCTGAGGCAGTAATAAAAAGTAGCTTATAATAACTAGATGATAGTGTATGAAGTTTAAGATTATATTAGATGATCTTTAAGGTCCCTTCCAACCCAAGCCATTCTGTGATCCTATAGCCATTAAATGATGTGCTGACATTTTACAGGCATCTCCCCCTGAATAACTGAGGTGTGAATGTGCAGACCTTGGAAAGGAATAAACCCAGTGGCAGTCGATGGTCCTGGGCAGGCTGGCTGCTGGCATCGAGTGTGGATCACACAGCTTGGACAAACCCCTCTCTACTCAGGTTACTGCTGTCTTCACTACCCTGGCAGTATGGAAAATGAGCCAGAAGTAGAATTCCAGCCCCAGGGCAAAGCCTGAGGGAGAGGCTGAGGCCAGACTTGAGCCCACCTGAGCTCGACCCAAAGTCCTGCCTGTCCTCCCCTGCCCTCCTTGCTCCCCAGCACAGCTCAGCAGCTGGGCTGTATTTATACCCAGATAACTCGCTTCATTACGAAATTCCTTTCCTGGCAGGGTATGCATCTATCATTAAATCAAAATCTGTCTGGAGACAGAACAGAGACTCGAACTTCAAAGCTTGCCACTGTTTTCTGTGGAGCTCTTCTTGCTGGTTGCCTGGGAGGCTGATTTGAAATTATGCATGGAGACGGGCAGAGAGGAATGAGTTCCAAAGTCGTCATAATTATGCCCTGAAGTGGGCGAGACTTGGAAGTGGCTCGGGGTGCAGGAGGCAGCGGGAGGAGAGGCAGCTGCAGCCCTGCCCCTCCAGCACACCCAGCACCTCTAACCAGAGAGCACCAAACAGCCCCAGAGGAGCCCCAACCCCAGGGATGGGCCAGACCCTCCGTGGGCACTTCCCACCCCCTGTGCCTCCAGAGCAGCCAGCAAGCCCCTGTTTTATATCCACTCCTGGTAGCATCCCTCTTGCTCATTGCAGAAGGACGGTGGGTACAAAGATGACAAAATACTATCTGACGTAGTGGTCTTTGCAGCCCCCTGCCAAAAAGGATCCCTGCTCTGTTACTGCAGCCTGGAATCACAGCCATGCTGTGCTTAAAAATACCGAAAAAGGCCATTTTGCCTTAAAAACTTGTCACTTTTTAAAGTCTTACAAAGCCAGCTCTGTGCGTTTCAGTTCATATAAAATCCCGGTGCATCGAAATGGAAGGTAATTCAGGTTCAGACAGAGAGTTTTCCAGTCTGTGAGTATTCAGTGCCTCAGTGCACACAGCTAAAACCCCCACGAGGTGGGTCTTGGGTCAAGAGTGTTAATTCTGAGCGAGTTTTAAGTAGTGGGGAAGCATCTGCTGAGTGCTACAAGACAGCAAAGGAAAGCCTTGTTCTCTGGAATGGTGGGGCTCTGCTGCCAGGAGCAGGTCCTGCTGTGCTTTTCGGGGTGTTTGGGATGAGATAATGCTGCTCACTGTGCCATTTGTTGGTGGAGCCTGTTGGGTCACTGGGTATGAAGGAGAGACTTCACGTGGCTCGGGGGGAGCTCAGAGAGGAGCGTGTGGATAAAGGTACACGTGGGCTCCTCTCCCTGTTGGGGAGCCTGGGAAGCTCTGCAGAAAAACAGCTCCAGGTTTTGTTGTGGGGGAATTGATCTTTAGCTCCCTCGCTCGGGGCTGCTGGTACCAGGGGACAGTTGACAGCTGAAGTGCTTTGGATGCTTCTTTTGCCCTTTTCCCCTTTGCTGTACCAGCAGCTGCTGGCAGAGGAGATGTGCAGCTTTGGGTGCTTTCAAGGCTGGCCCATTTTTTAAGAGCCATTATTGCTGCCCAGAACAGCCCTGTGTTTGGGGACCGTGACTGTGCTCACCTCTGAAAAACTGCCCAATGTCTTGCAGATAAGAAAGCATCACAGAGTGGCCCTTTCTGGGTGTTTTGGTGCAGCCCAGCCTGTGCAATCTCCTCGGGGAAGGGAAATGCTGTGAAACATGTGCTTGGGTGAGCAAAGGGATTGTACCTTGCTAATGCAGCCCCAGCCTTCCCCGTACCTGTGTTTTACCTGTGCTGCTACAGAGTTTGGTGTTGTGTTTGGATCATAATGTAGGGTCCCCCTTCTCTGGGTGACCTGCTCCCCCTCCTTAAGGCACTGGGGAACACATAACTGCTCATTAATTCAGGGAGTGATTTAAAAGGTCCTTTCACATGTGTACAAACCCTCTGTGCAGCAGGTGGGTAACTGCTGGTGGGGCTCTGTGTGTACACATTTAGTGTGGTTTCTGTAGAATCATAGAATATCCTGAGCTCAAAGGGACCCTCAGGGCCATGGAAGCAGCTCTGTGATTTCACTGGGACTTTGTGTGGCTGATAAACATCGTGGGAACAGCTTTCCTGGAGCACTGGGGGGGATATGGAAGCTTGCTATCATATTTTCAGAGACTAATACACAGCCAGACACTACTGTGATCTAATTAATGGCTGCTTAATTAGGCTCAAGTGAACGATTTCAGACCATGAAGTCCAGTGGAGGTGGAGTTGATAAGAGTGTTATTGAGAAAGTCCAGAGTGAGTTTGCCCAGAAGGTTTTGCATGGAAGCTGAAGCATTGCCTGCACAGATGCCCATCCCATCAGGCCCAAACAGCTCCCAGGGCTGCTTTTTTGAGGGAGGGTGGAGGTGTTGGAGGGGCTGATGGCTCGGGGGGAGCCACAGCTCTCTGTGCACCCCTCGGTCTGAGCTGCTCCCCAACCTGACCCCATTTCCTCCCAGCACAGCCCCAGCCACTCACTGCTCGCCAGGGCTAAGAAATGACTGGCTCCTTCCAATGGTCCCTGCTGATCCATGAATCAATTCTCTGTTAAAACTAAAGTTATGAGATATTTATTCACTCCTGGCTACTTGGGTTGTGCCCCAAGTTCACCTTGGGGGATTGTGCTCTCACTGAAGGTTTTGATAAAAAATTGAAATGCCCTTTTGTTGTCTTGCAAGTCATTATGTTCACCTGGTAGAAATGATTTTATACCTAACTCCACCTATTAATCAAAAAGGTCAGTACAGTAAATAGTTTTTATCTTTTCTGCCAGAAACCTTTCTTCCCTGTGGTCTTTGGGGCTGAGTAGAAGAGATGATGTAGACAAAAGAACAGGATCTCAAAGACTGGTTGATCAATGCCACACAGAGACATGAATTATTGTTGAGAACTTAGGGGGGAGAAATAGAGTGCTTTGATGCTGGGGAGAGGGAATATTGCCTGAGTTTTCAGCCCCCAGGCATTAAAGGGGAATGAAGTAGCTTCATTCATCTTAATAAATTTATGTCCAGCATCTGGTTCTGAATGAGATTACTTTTCTTTTCTGAAGGTCTGTATGTGTGAGAATATAGATATATAATATACATATATATCCATCCCCCACACAACTGCTTTAATAAACCTGAAACTCCTGACTTTTGCCAGTGTATCTGGTTGCAAACTTGGGATCAAGATGGAGTTTTTCTCCTGGGTTTTGCGTGGATTCTTTTGCTCACTGATGACCCCTGAAAACACACCCTGTCTCAGAACTGGAGGGGCTGCTGCAGTCACTGGTTTGCAGCAGGGCTGGGCAGTGATGTGTGCCTGGGATTGCCTTCCCCTGGGAATCTGCAGGTCCTACCTGTCCTGTGGGCTTTGTCCTTTGCTTTGTTAATATTTTGTTCATCTGCAGTGACCCCCTCCCTCCGTGTCCCCTGAATTCCTGGAAGGCTTTAGCAGTTTGGATATGCAGAATATCCAGGCACTGCTCCTGCCTTAATGGGACGTGTGAGCTGGAGAAGGAACGAGCTACTGCAAATGTCACGAGAAGAAAAAACCCACAAGTGGCATTTACCTTTCTGATTATTCCCTCTTGTCCCCACGACCGGGTGTACATTTCCATTCCAGGATTGTGTGTGACAAAGAGGAGTCAGGTTTGCACTGCAAATGAATTTTTAAATACCCTCCAATCTTCCTGGAGCCTCTCCAGGAGCGGAGACACTCCCGGTGCTCCGTGCCTGCCATCCCTGCATGGCCTGGGAACAGGGGCACCACCTGCAGCCTCTCTGCTCTTCTCCAAGGCCTCCTTAAATATCACCTCCCTGCACCCCCAGTCTTGAGGAACATCAGCAGGGCTGCCTGGTGCAGATCTCCATGTCCACCTTGTGGCTGTTCCCTTGTCAGGGTGACAAACCCAGAGGGGTGCACAGGGCTGCTCTCCACCCTGGAGTAACTTACTCAGCCCATGAAACAGGGATATGTACAGGTGTCTCAAGGGACACAGCACTGCTGTAGCGGTACTCTGTTATCTGAGAACAGCTTTCTGCCATGAATGTTAAAACACCAGCTTGCAACGTGCTCTTAGGGGAACAGATGGATATTTTGCCATGTGATGCAGCCTAGAAAACAGATTTGATTTAGTGCACCATGCTTGTCTGACTTTTAAACTTGTATTAAAGTGGATTTCATAAAGGCAAACTCCACATAAAAATCTCAGCTAACAGGGCACAGGGTGTGAGGTAACAAAGCTCTGAAAATAAGGGATTCATTCTTTCCTTTCAAAGGGGCAGATGGGTATGAATATTTATTTACTTTGAGGGCTTTTATTAGAGGGGGAAAAGGGCTTTGTTATGTGCTTTGATTTCGCAGCACAATCAAGGAAATTAATACAATGTATGAAACAGTAATTAAAGCCATTAGATTTCGGAGCCCATACTGACACAGGAGATCTCCCCCACACACAAAGCTGGTTCTTTTTCTTGCAGTGCTCCTGGCATTCAGCTGCTGACATTATTATGTGATGTCAGCTCACGTCTCTTCAGAGTGAATTTTGCAGATTTAACCACTGCTGCACTGTCTCCAGCTCCTCTGGCCTTCCCAGCCTCAGGGGAAGGCTTCAGCTTCACCCTAATTCCCTGCCTTGTGAGAGCTGTGTCTAGACATGCCCAAATAATGCCCACTTTCCAGATGTTTGATGTGGGGAGGCCAGGGGGCTCTTGTATCAAGGGCTGACCCGGGTGAGTTGAGGTAAATGGAGGGATTACTCCTGCCTTTGCCTGCAATGGCTCATTTATGGGCTCTGGTGGGGGATCCCTCTGGTTGCTGGGCTCGCTTCAGATGTGATGTGAGAGAGTCCTGTGTAGTTACACAGGCACTGCTAAAAGGGCTTCAGACCCTGCTGAATATATGGTAAATATATTAAGATATACATACATATTTATCATCCAAAATATTTGTTAGGTATTTATTAAATAGACAGCTGCCTAACAGGAGAAATGGTGTTTTAACAGCAATGTTTGGCATCTGGAATCAGGCAAAATAAGGAATTTTCACTGTAAGAGAGGAGAGGGCTGAGATCAGATCCTTTATTCTTTTGGACAGTATCCCTTTGGGAATGCACCATATGTGCTTTTTAATGTTGGAATGAAGTAGGAGACAAAAGGAAGAGGAGATTGCCCTCGATTTGGAAAATCAGAGTGTACCACATGGCCTGTTTTTGTGTGAGAACCTTTGGCCTACAAAGTTCTTGTTTAAAGACTTTATCTCGCTGACCAGATGGTGCAATTTGTCTGGCACTGACATTTGGGAATATCTGCTGAATTTTGCATAAGAACAAGTGTTTTAATCATCCAGTGTCTTGCTGTGCTAATCTTATTTGTCTGCAATGACCAGCTCCTTTCTTATCCCTGGCACTCAGGTACTGGATCCTGTGGGCTTTCGCACAACCACCTTCTCATCCCAATTTTTTTAGTGTCTGCCCCTCTGGAATTTCTTTGGCTTGAACCTCTCCTGTTGAGGTGGCATGAAGTACTATGGAAAATAAACCAGCTGTGTAGGAGCCTGGGTTATTTAAAACCTTTCCCCCAAGTTAATCCTTTCATCAGAATAAATGCAGGATTCTCTTAGAGATGGAAGTAGTAGAGAAGATTAGGGCGAAGGGAGCTGGGAAGCTCATGGCTGAGGAGGGAATGGGAGCTGGAGCAGCAGCTGGTGCATCAGCAGGTCCCCCTGTCCTGGAAGGAGGGAAACCAGAGAATTCAAATATTTGCAGAAATATAAAAAAGCAGTTCTGTGAGAGAGAAAAGTCATTGACCTTCTATTCATTACCTGAAGGAAAAAACTTTTGCTGAACTCTCTGGTGCTCTCCCAGGCTGTGGAATGCTGCAGTGTGCAGGTGGGGATGCAGGAACGGGAAGGCTGGGGCTGTGAGCATCCCTAGCACTGTGGGAGGGGACAGGGATGTGCTCTGCTCACACAACAACACCCAGCCCTCCTCCCCTCCTGCCCAAAGCCCCTCTGCCCATCCCTGGGTCCCTCAGAAATAAAGGGGAAAGCACAAATGGATTTATGCCCAAAAGACCCCTGTACTGGTTCATGTTGACCCATCTCACTTTGGAAAACTCATTACAATTTTATGTAGGAAATTCAGGATCAGGTTTGTGACTCATTAGAGTTTATTTGCTGGGGTTGCCTGGAGCAATACATCTGTATTGATAGAGCACAGGAAAGGGCTGCCCCCCAGAGCAAACCTGTTAGCCCTTGACTGTAATAGAAAGGTTTATTATTTGATATTTAGAGTATATTTGTGATCACACAAGGCAGGGAACTCTTCAGTTCCTGCTACCACATCCTGAGGCAGCTCTGTACATGCCACGAGCAGTGGGGCTTTTGGAGCATCTGTGAGGGACTAAACGTGGGCTGTGAGGGATGCCAGGGTGTTCAAGAACTTCCTGTGTGCTGAGGCTCTGGAATTTCATAGCTGAGCATGGGTTTAATGTGCTGTTACCACTGGAAACTGTGATGGATTATGTGCAGCAGCACGGGTACACAATTGAACAGCCAGGTAGTTAATTACTGCAATGATAACATGTTATGAAAAGGAATTGCATTCATGGTCATTCATTATGATGATGAATTTCCAACATTTTGTTACTGGTCATCTGCACCACTTGCATGACAAATGGCCAGAATCCCATGCAGAAGGAAATCCCTCCTCTTTCCTTCCCTCCCATACGTGGAGGAGATGGTGTTGTTAATGTGGCAGTGTCTAATTGCTCTGGTGTCCGGGTTCAATATTTATATCCATTCGTACATATTACTCACCTCTGATTTTTCTGTGACACAGTGCATTGCTGGCTTTTAGAGATAAATTTATTCTGAGCTTTCTCTGACCAGCTGAATACATATGAAAACACTGGCCTTAAATCTGCGGGGAGACGAGGGAGTGAGATGTTTTGGCAAATTGCGTCGAGCAAGTGAAGTGACAGCAATGGGGAAGTGGGAGTATTGCTTGGTACAAGATCCTTGACTCTTGTTGAGTGATAAATTTTCCAGCACTAAATAGCTGGCACATTATGTTACACGGGGTTGATGGGTGCAAATTATCGGCTTGGTTGTTTCTAGACAGAATGTTATTAGCTGGAGGGAGACGTGGCACAGGGCCAGAGCAGAGTGGGAACCTCCCTGGACGTCGCCGTGAATTGCAAAAGCAGCCCCGTGTTGCCCATTGGCATCAGTGGCAGGAAAGGCACCACCAAAGCTATATCTGAAGGGAAGCAATTGAGCTTTTTCCGATACGGGTCCCGATCGCACGGAGGATATCAGAGTGCCACGTTAATTAGAAACAGCCTGTGATCAATAGCTGAGCCTCCCACTGCACCGAGGGGCTCAAACCCAGGACTGCAACGCCGTAGTGGGAAAACCTCGGGTGATAAATATTTCAGAAAGGAGATGGAGCTCCGTAGTTCAACTGGCCTGCCAAACATCAAGGTGAGACCTCTCCAAATGGCTGGCTGACCCCCTGCCCTCCTCGTCCACCAGGAGATTCTGCACCTCCTCTCCTCGTGCTGGATTCTTCCCAGGAGCAGAGGTTGGTGTTGGGCCATGCCTCGTCTGGGCTGGCCGCTCGTGTTTTCCTTTTCTTGCAGTGACCTCCAAAATGTGCAGCGCTCCCCCAGCTCATCCACACACAGCATCCCATTTTCAGAGTAATTTATTTTTGGCAGTCAGCGTGCAAAAATTCTGAACCCAAATGATCCGCTCAAAAATGCCTGTAATCTGAATATTCAGCAATGGAAAATTTTCCCTGGTCTCCTCCAAGCTGAAGAACATTGGAAGTCACTGGATTTTTTTCACTCTGAATACAACTCAAGGTCTGTCCTCATTTCTGAAGGTCGGCACCTCTAGCCCCGAGCAGATTATTATCCCAGGGATGTTTTATTCATGGTAATGCTGCCAAATGGAAATTATTTCTTTTGTGTTAATGAGAATTTGAGAATTGAGAAAAATCCTGACCTATGGAGACGGAAAGTACTAAGAAAGAAAAAAACCGTGTGTCCCAAATGAGGGATTTGCTGTGCCATGGGTTATCCAGGGAGGGGGGTCACATCTCCAGGGCCCGGGGCTGCAGGAGGGGCTCTCCAGCTCCCAAAACATGAGGATGCTCAGCTTTGGTGCCCAGGGACCAGTGGCTGCCAGGCACTGGCTGGGCTCTAAAAGTCACCGACCGAGCCCCCTTTGACTGATGCTCCTGGATGTGTTGTGCCAAAGGCAGTGCCAATGCACGCCGGGATTAATGTCAGTGGTATCTCTAAATGTAGGAGTTAATAATTTATTAGTCTGCAGTCAGCCCCTGCTCGGGGAGCAGCTCTGGAGGGTGGAACATGTCTCAGCAGAGGAGTGCAGCTCTTCCTCCCGGCCTCGGGGGCTCTGCCCCTTCCCAAGGCTGGCTCTGGTGCCATTTATGCAGGTTTGCTCCTTCCCAAATAATGCTGCCTAAGCCTCCGATGAATTATTAACTACAGAGCACAGTGGACACTGTGAAAATGGGTAGTTTTCTTCCCAGGAGGAAGCAGCTCCTGCATCCTCAGCCTTCCCTGCAGAAGTGCCTTGGCTCAGGGATGCTGCCGGCACCGCTGGCCCAGCTGCTGGCCCGGTGCTCTGCTGAGCCATTCCTGCTGCAGGCATTCATTTCCAATCACAGTTTGAACTGAACCATATGATTCACGACTGAAGGCACGGTCTGCCAGGATGCTCGTGGGAATGAGGAAATGCCATCAGCTAAGGCAGAGCTGTGGGAGGGTGTTTGCTGCCCCCAGGAGCCAAGGGGGCTCTTCTCGGTGGGGTCACCGGTGGCCAGAGAAGCCCAGGGAGCTCATGTGGGGTTGTGCCTCCCTCAGACCTGGAATGGAGCAGGGGAACAGAAACCCTGCGGAGGTGGAAGTGGTGCCTGAAGGTGGCAGCAGAAGATGCTGATGGAAGAGGGCAGGGGCTCACAGCGGAGGGGGTGGGTTCTCTGCGGGGTGGGGCAAGGTGGGTGTTCACTGAAGGGCCAGGTGGAGGAAACCTGTGTGTGCCTTCTGTCAGTGAATAAAAGGTATATTTACATATATATAAAGCCAGAGGGGCGAAGGGTGTGGTGAAAAGGAGGGCTGGATCCAAGGATTTCTGCACTACATCCCCGACAGCCTGAGTGCAACAGCTCTTCTGAAATCTCTGGAAAACACTGCTGTCCTGCCCTGTTTGGATAAAATGAGGAAAATGTCCTCACTGATGCATTCTGAAATTCATGTAAGTGTGCTGAAGTGTGGGCTGAGACATGTTAGGTGAGAGGGGAGCTGCTGAAGCAAGGATAAGGAGCCAGGTTGGTCCAGCTGTTTGTTGAGGACTGGGAAACAGGATTTTCTCCTTAATTTGTGTTCCCTGGAGGCCAGTGCTTGTTTAGAAACACTGAGCTTTGGAATGGCAAGAGCACGTGGAAAGAGCTCAGAAATAGAGTATGTGTGTGTGTTAGTGACCAAACATTGAATATACAACAAAGCCCCAAAAGGGATAGGGTGAGGTTTGGAGCAGAGCACCCAGGACATGGTCAGTGCTGCTGCTCCACTCCCTTAGCAGTCCCAAACACCTCCTCCATGGGTCATTACAGAACAAAGGGGCTGTGCCACCTGCCTGGGCTGCAGGGAGCGGGTAGAGGACTCTTCCTCACAGATGGACAGCCACTGTTCCTCTGGTTGGAATAGAACCATTAAGGTGGAAAAGACCCTGAAGAAATACTGAATGCCCCATGCCCACTGAACCATCTCCTGAAGCGTCACATCTGCTCATTTTCTGAGCACTTCCAGGGGTGGTGCCTCCACAGCTCCCAAGGGCAGCAGCAGCAGAGCTGCAGTTCAGCAGCCCCCGAGGGGACCTTCTCAGAGCAGCAGACGTGTGTTCCGCAGTGGGAATGTTTGCTGAGGGGACACCAGCACTCGGGGATGGGGTGATCCTGCCAGCTGGGCTGGTTGTGCCATCAGACACGTGCTCTGAGCAAACCCCTCCTGAGAGAGCAGGGAAACTCCTCTGCACGGAATAATCACCCACTCCTGTCAAACTTGTTTTCAGGACATGCCAACCATTTGTTTGCAGTGGAGGCAAAGAGACTGATCTGGTGTCAGTGAATGCCTTGGTCCCGTTCAGTGTGTGGGAGCAGCGTGGTGGCCACAGCCCCTCGCTCGGTGCCATCAGTGCTGGGGGTTACACAGGCTGCTCGAGCTGCCTTTGTTTTGACATAACTTACAGATCATTTTTCATCACTGCCAGCCACTGCACTGGGAAATCTCTGGAGCTGATAGTCACTTAGACTCGCTGCATCAACCCTCTGCTCTAAGAAATTCAGCTGGATTTGGTTTTCCTACGATGGAGGCTGGGTAATGGCTCTGGGTAAAACATGTCTGGGGCTGGAGGAAAACTGCTATAATATCCTTTTTCACTGTTACAGAAATTCACAGCTCCCCAGCCATCATCTTGAATATATATATACATATGTATGTATGTACAGGTGTCAGACTGAGGTTTTGGAAATGCCCAGAGTGTATGACAGTGCTGATTTGCCATTCCTATGATCAGATACATGTTGTGGATTTATATAAAAACCGTATCAAATATTTATGCAGAATTTGTTAGAGAAACCTGTCCCTGGGGGCACTGCAGGTTATGCAGCACTCCAGCTTGATCAGGGAAAGGTAGACCTTTAATTTAGTAAGTCATAAAGTGAGATGACCTCCCCCACTGGTATGGTTTGAGTGCTGTCCTGATTTAGACAAGAGAACTGACACCTCCTGGTGGAAGTGTGCTCCTTTTTCCACTCTGGAAAACTGGCTGGGTTAGGTCTTGCCCTGCAAATTGTTGTAATGTGAAAGCTGTGCATAGGATTGAATATCTCTGTTGGCATGAACAGTTATTATGAACTGTGTCCACATTATTATGAACTCCTTAGAAGGACAGGAGCCTGTAAGTTCAGCAGGAATATCAGAGGGTGTGTCTGGAGCTTTCTGTTTTATGGAAAGGCTGTGGTTGGTGTAAAGAATGGAGTGGGCAAATGGCCCAAGGCAGGCTCTGGCCCTCAGCACCAGTCTCTGCACACTGGGTATGTGCAGAAGGGAGTTTTCTCTCAGTGATGTGACACACAGTGTGGATCAGGATGGAAACAGGAGCACACAGGGCAAAACTCCTGTAGGATTTTCAACTGCTCACAGAGACCTCCTCCTGCTCTCCACAGAATCATTAAGGTTGGAAAGACCCCCAAGATCATCAGGTCCAACCTCTGGTCTGACACCCCCATGCCCAGCAAACCACAGATCCTGGTGTGTTTGTGTCCCCGAGGTGAGGAGAGACTGAGGTGCAGTGGGAGGAGAGTGTCACGTGCAGTTACACTTTGCTTGCATTAGCCCACGTGCAAATGGTGAAGCAGAGAGTTTGAAATTCATAACAATAAATGGCCTTAGAGCTGGCTTTGAGGAGCTCTGGCAAGACTCACTGTGCGCAGCCTCCAAAGAAACAACGAAGGCAGTGTCATTCATTCCTTTTGCTATTTTAAATTCCGGGGGAAAAAGCCTCATCTAGAACTACAGAAGCGAATGGGATGACTGAATTAATTCTGTTCTGTATTTTAGGCCCTTACATAAGGGCTGCCTACATTCTCCCCCTCCCTGAACAGCTGGAGCAGAGCTGAGCACGGGCTCCCCTCGTGTCTCCTCCGGGGAGAGGGAGGGAACAGTTGGTTAATTCATCCTTTGGGTGTGAGATGTTGTGGGGTCACTTCCAGGAGAAAGAGCAATGGGTCACACCACACTGGCTGTGCCAGGCTGGGAGAGCTGGGGGGTTCACCTGGAGGAGAGAAGGCTCCAGGGAGACCTGAGAGCCCCTTCCAGTGCCTAAAGGGGCTCCAGGAGAGCTGG
>JAWWEW010000023.1:1274178-1329418 GCA_035583185.1 Anabacerthia variegaticeps | reverse complement strand
TGCTCCCAGGGAACAGGGACAGGAGCAGAGGGAACGGGCTCAGGTGGGCCAGGGCAGGGGCAGGGGGGACATGGGGAACAATTCCTTCATGGAAAAGGTTGCCCATGACTGGCAGGGCAGTGGTGGGGTCCTCCTCCCTGGAGGGATTTAAAAGCCATGGAGATGTGGCACTTGGGGATGTGGGTCAGTGGTGGGCTTGGCAGTGTTGGGAATGCTTGGACTTGATCTTAAAGGTCTTTTCCAACCTAAATGATTCCCTGGTTCTATGATCTACCAAAAGAAAGACTCTGGCCAACCCTTGTGTTTCCTCTGCGCTGATCTCTCAGAGCCTGACATTGCCCAGGCAAACACCCTGTGCTCTGGGAGCACTCAGGGCCAGGAGAACTGGGCTGTGTTTGAAGCCACAGTTCCTCCTCTGCTCCCTCTGAGGAATTTTGCCTGTGTCTCCAGAGCCACAGAAGGGCTGTGCCACTGAATTTCCTTTGATGCAAGAGATATTTATTAGTATTACTCACATCTAAACATGCTTCCCTGCTCCTGCCTCCAAGGCAGAGGGGATATTGCTGCCTGAGAGGCACAGAGAGAGGATTTGGGCGATTTCCGTGTGAGAAATCCACTTGGAGGGCTGTTGATCTGGTTTCTAAATTCTGACTTTCCTTTTCACAAGTTTTGTGCTCCTCTGCTCTTATTTCTTCCAGTTTCTTTGTAAATACAGATTGATGTCTGCAAACTTTCAGCCTATTAAAATTGTGCCTCCATCAGCATCTCCTTCTGCAGGAACTTTGTGTGGTAATTTCTAGAAGCTTTTTGTCTTCCAGAAGTCTAATCTTAGACAATAAACAGATTCAGACAATTCTTTTTCAGTCTGGAAAGGCATAAATAAGCAACCTGTACTTGTTAAATTAGGCACTATAAAAATGCTGAGCTTTAAATCATTGTCTCGGTAATTATTGTCATCATTGTCGTTATTAGATGACATAAGATTTTATTGCTGATAATTTGGAGGCTTTGATACATTTATTTGAACTGACTGCTCCTTTGGCTAAGAATAATTGCTTAAATTTCTCTCATGGGTTTTTGCTTCTATAAAAAGATTGTTGACCTTGAAGCTTTAGCTTGATTTTGAATTCTTATTCAAATGCAAATACTAATAACCCAGAGAAAAAGATGTAACTCACTAAGGAGACGTTGCATTTGGGGCCTCGTGCAGAGAAGTCAGTTTTTGTGTTGTCAGAGACCCCCAGCCTCTCCCTTCATCCCTTTTTTAGTATGACTTTAAGGATAGGAGGGTGAGTTTTGCTTTTCCATAAGCAGATGGTGGTGGTGAAGTGCTTTGGCTGCCGAAGATGTGCACTGTGGGTTGATGGACCTTGTGGCTCTTGTGGAGCTGCTCTTGGCCAGGACCCTGTGACAACCCAGCTGTTTGTTGCATGAAGTGCTGTGTGTTTGGGTGATGGACCCATTCAGCTGTGGTGATAACAAAGAATGATTTAGAAAATAAATTAAGAAGACAAAAAGACTTGGATAACAGCATCTAATAGTGCCAGGCAGTGCAAAAGACTCTGGAGAGCTCCGAAATGTCATGGTTTCATGCGGTGTGCAAATAAGGATGAAATTGAAAATCAGCCCTTTTAGGAGAGGTAACTCTTAATTTGCATGAAATAATAATCAAATCATTATCAGCCCACCTTAAACAGCAACACTGAAGGTCACTTAACTGCACAGAATGACACAACACAATAAGGTATGTCTGGCATCAGTTTTGGAGTGGAAGATAATTACCCGTGGGATTTGTTAATTTTTATTTTGATTAATCAGGTGTGTGTTTCTAGATAATAACTGAATTCAGTCTGCAAACATCTAAACCTGTTGTTTCTGTGTGATCCATGTCTTAGCTGAAACTTCTAGAAAGGGAGGCAATGTGTAGATAAGACACAAGGGTTTTCAATTACACTGTTTTTAATCAAGCCAGTGAAGATTAGTGAGTTCAATGACACACAGACTGTCCTGGTGAGGGCTTGTAGGCTCTGGTGGAGAAAAGGCCAGATCAGTCTAAACCTTTCATCCATAATTTCCAAACACTCCCTTGTTTATGGAAAAGGGAAGAGGACACCTTTGCTCCAGCCAGGTGCTGAAGGGTTGGAGGAGAATCACAGGAGGTGCCTCCAAAGGGCCGTTCCCACAACATGTCAGTGATCATCCCTACCTGTGCTGCCATTCTCCACCAAGCTCTTCCTTCCCTTCCCGTGAAAAGGTTGCAGTCTTGGCAGAATACAAAAAAAATCCTGTCTGGTCAAGTGTAGCACAAACACGTTGAACTTTATGGTCACAGGGTGGAAGGGCACCTGTTTTGGAGGATTTATAATGGCAGCACAAGCAGGTCAGAGTTCTCAGCTCTAGAATCAAAGCTGGAATAAGCAATAAACCAGTTTTGTCTGTGTATGTGACCTGATTTAAACTACATTTCCTGTATGAGGCTCAGACAGAAATTTGAGTATTATATCAATAATACAGGCTCTAACCAGTTCATTTTCATTGCCATTCTTCACATTCACAGCTCATATGATCCTTTTATTGGGTTAATGGCAAATACTCTTAGGTAATAACAGGGGTGCAGGTTAATTATTCAGAAACTGCAGCTGAAGAACGCAGTGTTTCCTCTCCTGCTACAAAAAGGCTTCATTTCCCACCATGTCATTAAACATCCTCACTTAAGAGGCCTGAGAATGAATCATTGCCTCTGATTTAGGATCATCAAAAAGCACATACTTTCTGCCCATGTTTAATTGACTTGTGATTTAATGTTAATGAAATCCATGTATCTCTGCTCTTAGATCTCACAATGGAGCGTGTCTGGGTGATATGTGAGCCAGGGGAACCTGCCTGTGGGGCTCAGTGGTCGGGTATCTCTGATGGCAGTGATGTCCCTCCCAACCCCAGGGTGCTGAACCCCCTGGAGTGAACCCTGCATCCCTTCAGCTGTTCTTGTTTAAGATCCATGTTGGGTTTAGCCACGAAAGGGAAGAGTCACTGTGGTAGGTTGTTAAAAGGCTGGACTTGATGATCTTGGAGGGATTTTCCAACCTGAATGATTCTATAATTCTGTGTTTTTTCTGTGCTGAACAACCCCCCACTGCCCATGTGTGCCTGGCTATGTGTCTGGTGGTGGAGGAGTGTTCTCCAGCGGGCTGGAGCTGTGGGGATCCTGCACCATGGGCAGAGCAAGAGCAACACAGCAACAGCTCCCTGGTGAGTCCATGTCCATGTGGGGACCTTGTTGTGTTGTCACAGAGAGCCATGAGCAGTCTTCTGTGGCAGGGGGGCAATGGACAGCTTGGCAGAGACCTTTGGTGCAAAAAACCCAGACATTTGTAAGGGAGTGAATTATTCCCAGCTCAGAAATAATGAGTTAATAAAAATTTAATACCAGTTAATAGCAAGGTGTTTATGTGCCCCATCTCCCATGGAGGAGTTGTCCCCCTCAGCCCCACTGCAGGGCTTGTCCTGCTGAACCCATTGCTGACCTGGGGGGCAGGAGGGGCTTTTCCTTGGCTTTTCTTTCCCTTCCCTTGCCCTTGGATCTGCACAAAATTCAGGGTGACCAAAGGCTGCAACAGGGGATGCAACAGTGACTCCTTTCCTCGAGGGTCAGGCATTTGTAGTACTATTTATTTAATAATAATAATAAATCCTCTCAACCCGCACGTCTCCCACAGCTTAGGTGAGCATTACCCCTGGGGCACGGGGGTTAATTGACTTGCTCCAGGGCTGGTGCTTGAGCCAAGCGGGATCTGCAGTCCAGAGATCAGGAGAGTGCCCAGGCACACAGGAGAGAAGTGCTGCAGCCTTGGCAGGGGCTGGGGGGCAGCCAAGGCAAGGTCAGGGGAGACACAGAGGCAGCAAAAGGAAAAGTGCTTGGACGAAGCACAAAAAATGAGGGGGAAAAAGTCTAAGGAGGGAGATGGGGTGTTTTGTGGGATTTCACTCAAAGCTAACACTTTTTAGCAGCTTGTTCCTCCTCCATAGGTGAGGTCAGACCTTCAGGACTGTGGGGCTGCTGGGCTCACACCTCCTCCTCCAGCCTGCAGTCTGACTCCGGACAAGCAGCTCGTTGTATGATCCATCTCTTCATCCCCAAATATGTGCAGTGAAGTGTGTCGTTACCGTGGGCTCTGGACCAGCAGCATCCTCTCTCTGCATAGCTCCCTTCGTGGGTCACGCTGTGCTCATGGCCAGGGCTGGGTGTCCCCTGGGCAGCTGGCAGAGCCCTCTTCCCCAGCCCCATCAGAAGGGCTGTGTTTTCCTGCCATGCTGCAGTTGATTCCCAGCATTGTGGGAACGGGCTGGAAGGACACGGGCTGTGATTTATCCAAGCACAGAACAGTTTGCACAAGGCTGAGCAGCCCAAGAGCAGTTCCTGCAGGGGAACAGGGGCCTCTCGAGCTGCACCTTTCATAAACCTCGGAGATCAGGGCATGGAGGAGGCCAAATGGCAGCAGAATATGCTGAGCTATTCCCCTCCTCCCTGGGAATTTGGAGGGGAAGCAACAAGTTGCTCCTGGTTTGGGTGGAACTTTGCTGACGCAAATTGTCACGATTCATTCGAGTCATGAGAACGGGGACAACTGGCATCACCAGCTCAGCCCTGTTCAATGCACAACCCTCCCATTGCGGGGTCTTGAGGGGATGACGTTCCATCAGCTGATGGTCTCTGTTCTCCCATCTGATTTTGCAGCCTCTTCTCTGCAGTGACTTATTATCAAAGTGTAAAATTTGTTCAAATTGACATCTCAAGCGCCTTCTTCTATTCTGGGGGACTTTGAAAGCTTGGGTGATATATCAATGACCAAATGTCATTGCTTTCTCTAAAACATGGCTTTTTAAAAGGAAATGTGACTTGGGTGCATGTAGTGAATGATTTTATTTATGTAAAAGCAACGGGTCTGAAAAAGGAGGAGGAGGAAAAGTTGTGATGTGAAGGCTGAATTCATCTTAAGTTATGAATAATAGATGACTCACTAGGGAATGTGTTTTTTGCTAGACTTTGACTAAATCTCATCAAAACCAATAATTGAATATATTTAGAAACCTGCAAAGCCCACTCAAGGGGGTTTTAGTAATATTATCAATACTACAGGTTAACCATAAAGCTGGTCAGAATTTATTTCAAGCGATTGTACCTGGCTGTGGTGGTGATTCATTATTAATCCTGGAAACTGAGGGTTTAACTGACTTTCTCATTCTGTATTTAGTTTCTAAAGTGTCTCCCAGAAATTAGGAAGCACTTGTTCCTTCAGTAAAGTTAGAGAAATTTGATAGAGTTGGCCAATGAATTAAAATTTTGGCCATATTTTCTCTCCTGGTCAGACAAGACCACTGATCTGAAAACATTTCTTTACTCAGAGGGTGGGCAGGCCCTGGCACAGGGTGCCCAGAGGAGCTGTGGCTGCCCCTGGATCCCTGGGAGTGTCCAAGGCCAGGTTGGATGGGGCTTGGAGCACCCTGGGCTGGTGGGAGGTGTCCCTGCCCATGGCAGGGGTGGGATGGAATGGTGTTTAAGGTCCCTTCCAACCCAAACTGCTCTGGGATTCTTTGACTTCAACCTCTGCTCCTGCCCAGCGTGACCTGCTGTGGAGTGGGCAAAGCTCCTGCCAGATGAGAGAGAACAAAAGACTGATCTCAGCTTGCAGCCTCAAGTATTTACCCTTTTCTCCTAACGTTTTGCTCAGGTTGTCAGTAGAATCTCTTCTTTAAGTGGTACAAGATGTCTCACCATCTGCCCCTCTGCTGTTTTATCCAGGAGGAGAGAGTTATGGTTGTTTCAGTGTGGTCTACAAGCCCCTAGTTGTGCTGAGTTGGTTCGGCCTCTGCAGGTCGTGGTTGCCTCATCTGCATGCAGGAGGCTGCTCTCCCTTGCTTTAAGGGCTCCAACATTCTCTACTGATGAAAATAGTTAGATAGTTATTTTTTCTTCCCCCTACAAATTATCAGGTCATTTAAAAAAATGAGCTCATTTTAATCTAATTCTGCATGTGCAACTGTCTGGAGAGTTATTTTCAGCTCCAGTAGTTGCAGTTTGCAATTATTATGCTTCTTTTAAGAAAAGAAAAGTAACAGCTCTATATTTTATGCAAATTACTGGTGATCTTTCAGAACAACTTGTGTTTAGGATAAGTAACAGGAAAAAGAAGAGGCCAAGTGGATAGTAATATGGACTTGAAAAAGAACAGGGGACATAGGAAAATGTGTAAAGATTACTAAAATATTACCATTTGACCACTAAGGCATGAATATTTCAATTAAAAAACATGTAATTCTGATTGAAGTGAAATCACCAGTTCCTAACTAACTGTGGCTTCAGATGGTAAAAAAGCACCATTTTGATTTGCTTTACTTAATTGCTGTGATCGTTGTGTGCCCTCAGACCTGCCTGCAGCCTCCTCCTGCAGCTCCCCCAGGGCTCACAGGTCTGGCTGGGATGTCAGGAAGTGCCTCAGGTACCTCCATCCGTTCCCAGCAGGAGCCTGGGGATGGCAAGGTGCCATTTCCCTGTATTTCCACCCACTTTTTGAGGACAAGGTGCCAGTTTGTGTGCCTTGCCCAAGTGCTGCCAGCACAGGCATGGCTGAAGGTCATGTCCAATTTCAAGATGCTTTTCAGTGTGATGCTTATTCGGTGCATTTCCATGGAACTTGCACTGATTGAAACCCAATTCAGCAGCATTTTGTCAGTTCATTGACTGGAAAAAAGCTGGTGGCTGGAATATGTCCTTAAGGCTGTCTTAGAGTTCTTGATTATTACTATTTAAAGGCATAAATCAATTTTCTGTCCCTTGTGGGAAGAAGTTCCTCTGGTAATTTTTCCATCTGTGTTTTACTCAGATCCACTGTTGAGCTGTGGAGTGCTGCTGGCCGTGGGTCTGGGTGTGCCAGGGGAGCTGGCTGGGCACACACGTGGCAGGGGGTGCTGGGTGAGGGTGTAGGGGTTTCCATGTGACATGGGATGGATTTCACCCTGACTGCTCAAAAAGAGAGCTCATTCATGAATCTGCTTCTCATACCATGATGGCATGAAACCTTCTGCAATTGGAGTTCCCTCTGCTCCCCTGCCCTGGGGGCTGCTGGCACCAAAACAGGGAGGTTTGTGTGCTTCTCACCCACCCTTAGTGATCTCAAAAAGAAGAGTCAGCTTCTAATTAACACCTCCATGTGCTGCCATTCCCACACTGTCCACATCAAGGGGGTTGGAACAAGATGACCCTTAAGGTCCCCTCCAACTCAAACCATTCTGTGATTCTCCATTTAGGAAGGAATTGTCCCCTGTAAGGGTGGGCAGGCCCTGGCACAGGGTGCCCAGAGAAGCTGTGGCTGCCCCTGGATCCCTGGGAGTGTCCAAGGCCAGGTTGGACAGGGCTTGGAGCACCCTGGGCTGGTGGAAGGTGTCCCTGCCCATGGCAGGGGGTGGCACTGGATGATCTTTACATTCCTTGTCAACCCAAACCATTCTTTGACTCCATAATTCTGTAATAGAAACTTCATCCATTTCCTGCCAGTGAATCTTCAACCGGGGAGTGTTGTCACCTCCAAACGCTGAGAAATTCTCCTCCAAACAAGCCCCATGGCATTGATATTCCAGAGAAACCCCTGGAGCATCTGGCCTAAGCTGTTGTAACATTCTCTTGCAAAACCAGCTGCTGCATTGCTTGTCTTTCCTCCCCCAGCCCTGGGAACGGGGAGAGAGAGGATGCGAATACAAGGAATTACGATGCCTGGAAAGGAGGAGAACGAACTGAAAAGACTTGGGAGGTTTGAAACTGCCACTGGAGGGACTGAATGCCGAGACTGGAGGTAGTAAATACTTCTGGTCGCTTTGATGAGATTTAAGATTTACTGGGGAGGATTTTTGGAAAGGTTTCCAGCGGTAGTAAGCCAAAGGTTTTTGATACCGAAGAGGTGCTTTCAAAAATTTAATGCCAATTGTCAACAATCTGTCTGGTGTTTAGCAAAGGGAGCGGGCTAATCCAGCGAGTGCGAGACGGGAATGTGAGATGGGAAGCACCAGCACCCGGGAGAGCGATGTGTGCAGGGCTGAGGGGCAGAGCAGGCAGGGAAGGGCTTGCCTAGGGCTTTGCACGGGGATTTCTGGATTTGCTGAGCCTGTGGTACTGTTACCTGTGCATCCCTCCACTGCCTGGTGTGAGTGTGTGTCCCTGAACTTAGTTCTTGTTGATGTATTCGGGTGTAAATCAGAAGTTCTGGTCTAAACCCCTCCGTGGTCTGTGCTCTGGAAACTGCTTTATCCCCATTTCAGCATCCACAGCCTGAAAACTCAGCATCCACCCAGCTCAGCAATAAGTACATTTATTTTTCACAATGCTTGTTGTGAGAAATGAGCCCAGCGAGGGCCAGGGCAGAGTCTGGAGCAGCAGGACCCGAGGGGAGGCTGGAGCAGCATCCTGGAAATGTGCCACTCCAGGAGAGGACACAGCCCGGGCGTGATCCTGCACAGCACCACTCACTGGAGATCCCGTAGTGCACTGCATGCAAGGATCAGCACCGATGAGATTCAGAGCTGATGGGCTCTTAATGAGATGTTCGCATTCCGTTGTTAATTAATTTCCTGGAATGTTTCAGGATGTTTCCCACCCCCAGCCCTGCCCCCCCGCCCTCCCTGAGGAGCAGCCAGCGGAACTGAGATGCAGCACAAATTAATCTTCACAACTGCCACATGGCGTTTCTCCATTTGAGGCACAGAAACAATGATGGGATATTTGTTCCCTACAAGACACAAAGCAACTGAACATCTTTCTTAACAAATGAATACTAAAGTTTAAATAACAATGTCAAACACCCTTTTGAACAATTTCTGATTTGCTGGTTTAATTGTTGTAATTTACTGTTATTAGTGTTTAGTTTTCCTGCTGAGGAGCTGGGTTGTTTGGGAGGACACAGAAGATCCCACAGGTATGATTTGATTTCTGCAGATGTGGAAGTTTGATTTTTGTATGTTCTTTTAGTCCTTTTCAGGTGATGACATGAAAGAGTTTTCAGGCAAACATCTCAGACACTCATCAAACCAGTGGTTTGTTCTCCCGAGCTCTCCTTCCTTACCAGAAATTCTTGTGATAAGGAGAAATCCACCACCTTTATCTTTTGGGGAGCTGAACTTGTATTAGAGGGTGATGATGAGGATCAGGAGATGCATGGAGAGGAGAACCCTTGAAGGTACCCAGTAAGTTGTGGTTGTTTTGGAACTGGTCTGGGACACAGATTTTTTTGGGGGGCTGAAAATGCAAAAGTTGAAGTCATTAAATCTTCAGGATTCTCTGAAACTTCAGTGGTGAGGATTTAGGAGCCTTTGGTGTAAGGATTGATCTGCAATCCCAAATGCAGGGGAAGTAGAAAGCTCCAGGGAACTCAGGTAGAAGGTTTTAGATCTGAATTTCTGGATTCTGGTGACCTGCAATTTATTATGAACTTTTATTTTAGTGTAAAGAACCAGCCAGATCAACATTTTACAGCAGGAGGAATAAGAAGAAAAAGGAAAACCTCAGTTTGGTTCAATGGACAAGTAATAAGCAATTTGTGGACTTCTAAAAGGAGAACTCTTGAGGAGGGGTGAGAGAAATGCCAGAAAGGAAGAGTCCTGTAGGCAAAGGAGGTAATTGAGCTGCGATGGAGATGTGATTTTTTCTGTATGTATCCAGGCAACTGTTTGCTTTAGCTGTAATGACTGTTATAAATCACCGAGTGAGGCTTCTCACCCCAGGAGGAGTGTGGAGCAGAGCTGCTGGTGCTATCCACCTAATGGAGCACATCTCTGGGAGGAACAGGGTCACCTGGCCTGTGTCCCTCACCCTGGTGACACCAGCACAGCTCAGGCATGGACTGACAGCGGGATGAAGGCAGTGAGACTCGAAGATGAAGGTTCTGGGAGAAAAATGTCTGCTTCTGAAGTTGTGTATTTTATATTATTATCCAGCCCTAACTTTTAGATCTGGGTTACTCTTTGGTTTCCTGCACTGCTGTTTGGCTTCCTGGGAGCCAAGCAGTTAGGCAAGAGGCTAACACATGAAATTCCCCCTGAATATGAGGAGAAGCTTCTTTCCTGTGTGGGTGACCACCTAGTGGAACAGACTGCCCAGAGAGGGGTGTGTGGAGTGTCCCTCAGCTGGGGTGTTTGAGACCCATCTGGACACAGTCCTGTCCAGCGTGCTCTGGGATGACCCTTCTGGAGCAGGGAGGTTGCATCAGATGACCCCTTCCAAACTGACCCATTCTGTGAACTGTGACCCTGATGAGGTTACCTGAATTTAAGGATTCCAAAGTTTACTACTTGGCAATATCCTCTGCCTGAGTTTAAAAGGCAGCGGCACGTGCTGTGGCTACTCAAACAAAAAAAACAGCGCTGTTTTTTCCCTTTTGTGTGTGAAAAATGAGTTACCTGTTAAAAGAAGGGCCTGTTCCACACCACTACACATGTTTCATGCATATTCACAAAGAAGCAGTTTTGAAAAATGTACTGCTGTGCTCTTGCTGCTGGAGGTAGAGGAGAAGATTAAAAATTCCATTTTTTCCTACTGCTTCACTTCTGCCGCTGTGTAAACACCGAGTGTTTGCTGTCCTGTCGGGATTAACTGCTGATTGTTTAAGGTGGGAGAGGTGTTTTTAGAAAACAGATGGATTTGGACTGTTTGTTTCCCCCAGGAACTGGTGGAATGGAAGCTCATTTAGAATTGTTCCCTGTAATTTTTGCTGTTGGCTCTAAGGAAAAATATCCTGCTGTCGAGAGCCTGCATTTACCTCGGTCCTCTCCCCACCCCACTCTGTTACTGCACCTGTCTGGTGCACCAGGAGACCAAAAATACCCGGAAAATATGCTCAGCCCTTAGAAACATCAAACAGCTTTGGGGGCATTTTTGACCTTTTAATCCAGGCTTTGATGACAATAATAATATGACCTTACCTCACTGGGTGGTGGTGCAGATAAATGTAGTAGAGGCGTATGAAACACTCAGATAACACTGTGATTGATGCCACAGACAAAGGTCCATAGGGCAAGGACTAATTCTGAGCATGGCTGGAGCAATATGTGGGATCAGGAAGGCTCTGGAGCAGGTGCTGAGCCCTGGGGGTGCAGCAGGACCTGCCAGACCTGCACTCGACTCTGTCTGATTCTCAGTGTCCAGGTGACTGATCAGCACAGACACAGATGGGAACAGGATTTCCCCGACGATATGGAAGAGTAAAGAGCACAGTTTGAGTTTTAGTGCCCAAACCCTCAATGTTTGAGTGAGCACAGAGCTCAGCAGGAAAGCTCTGAAGCTCCATCGGTGATGTGCAACCACTGCCCTTTGGAGTGTTTAGGTGCTTCTGGGGGTTTTCCAGAGCTAAGGTGACATGTGAGATTAGGAACAAAAAGGCCCTTGGTGAACTCATTTATAGCAAAGCGCTGAAAATTTCCAGGGCTTATGGAAAATCTCCTTTTTGCCAAACTTCCACTGGCCCAGGAGGGGGAAAGGCCCTATTGCTGCTTACCTTGACTATCAAAACCCAGGGACGATGATATTTGAGTCCCCTGTGATGTGAAGAGCCCTCTGATTTTAGTTCACCCTTTTCATTTCCAGTACAAATACTCAAGAAAGCAAAGACATGGACTTTCAGGCTTCAGAAGAGGCCACCCCAAGTGTCTCCTCCATTGTACATCCACTCTGCTCTGCCATCTGGAACTGCTCCTCCTTCCACAGGGGCCATTTGAGGGAGGCAAAACATGTCAGGACCAGGGAAAAAGAGAAAGAAATTGTTAACAGCAGAGCAGGAAAACTGTACAACTTTTTCCAGCTTTCAGAGGTGTCAGGCTGTTACAGATGGAAAACAAAGAGCTTCTCGGAGGCTGATGGGGTTTGAGTTGTCCCTGGGCATTTATTTGATGTATGATCTGACTGGGAGCAGTCAGGTAGAGAGGCACGCTGTACATTTGGACTGCAGTGGGCCATAGCCCCATAATTCATGAGAAGTTTAACCGTGATGGGAGTTGGGAAGTTGCAGGGGTGGGGTGTGATGGGATCTCTGTGGGTGCTGCATGTTTTCTTTTCAAAGCTTGGAGCGAACCTGTGCTGCCCATCCAGCCATCCCCCTCTCCCTCTGCTGCTGGAAAAGGCCTGTGCTCTGCAGGATGTTCTGCTCAGCTTCCCCCTGTGCCTTGGCTTGCTGGCACACAGACCTCGTCCTCAGGTGGGTCACCATTCCTGTGTCTGTGCTGCCAGGGCTGCTGAGCTCCTGCTGATGGCAAAGGGAGGCAGAAACTCTGTGTTCATTGATATGTTAGAGCTTGGCAGGTTCAGTATCAATTGTCAGGGCTGCCATTCAATTGCCCTTTTATTTGCCCACCTTTCCTGAAAGCTGTGCTCGGGCTGTGAAGATTTGCTGCAGCATTATTGGTTGAAAAATGGGTTACCAAAATAAACCAAGCTGAACAGGTGGAGTTGGTCACCTGCTCTGGTAGAAGCACTGCCACAAACACTTAAAGGTGTCTGCTCTTACACAGAGGTGACACCCAGCTGGAAACTGGTGTCACCCAGTACCCCATTCCCACCAGGACCAGCGGGAGGGGATGCAAATTCTGCAGTACCTGTGGCTTTCTGCCTCTCCACAGGGGAAGGGCATCACCCATCTCCATCACCCCATCACCCATCTCCATCACCCATCTCCATCACCCCATCACCCATCTCCATCACCCATCTCCATCACCCCATCACCATCTCCATCACCCCATCACCCATCTCCATCAGTCTCTGGGCCATGATTGCAAGTTAATTTTAGCTCAGCATTGCCCTTAGACTCATTCCCAGAATTTGTAAGGAAACTTCTTGAATCAGGACTAATCTGTGGTAGGTTTTCAGTGTTTGCAGGAATGTTTTCACCCATAACTGATGAGGAGCCAAATGTTTATGTGATGAGCTGATTTGTGGGTGCTGCCTGTCAGCAAAGTGCTGCTCTTTGCTCTGGCACAGTTCAACAGCTCCGATTTCAAATGCAGGGAATTAATAATAGATTGTCACTTCTGCTTAAACTACAAGGTCTTCAAGGCACAGATATATTTCTGCTCTGTATATATCCTGGTAGCACAGGGAACAAGTCTGGACTGAGATTCCAGGGACTGTTTAAGCAATATGACTGAAACCCACATTTAAGGGAAATCTTTTCACAGGAATATAGACCAAGAAATTAAAGGTTTGGACATTTGTTTTTTAAGTGAGCTTACTGAGACAATGGCAGGAAAGAGTGCAAAATCCTCCCTTTATTATGAAGAAAAACCATGTATTTTAAAGTACAGTAAGCAGAGTCTATTCAGATAATGCTGACTTTCTGATACAATCACATTACACTGGAGTGCCAGTCACCTGCATTTTGGTGTTGTGTGTGAGCTCATTAGAGCTAGTGAGAAGTTCAGGGCATTTATATTTCTGTGATCAAATCAGGATATATTTTTAGAAGCTTTCCTTAGAATACTGTGTTAGGCAGTAAACGCTTCACTTCTGTTTTAGTCTCTTTAATTGCATCCCCTTGGCAGTAGGTGGGGTGAACTTGGCAGCACCCAAAGCAGCTGATGCTGTCCTGCAAGAGGGGATTGTGTGTCCTGGGGAATCAAACCCTTAAATCACTGGAGTCTCTCACCTTGTCCTGAAACAAGGGCAGGCCCTGGCAGAGAAGCTGTGGCTGCCCCTGGATCCCTGGGAGTGCCCAAGGCCAGGTTGGACGGGGCTTGGAGCACCCTGGGCTGGTGGGAGGTGTCCCTGCCCATGGCAGGAGTTGTTGGCTCAAGGACAGTGCATTAGACAGACATATTTGTGTTCCTCTGATTCACACATGACATGGCAATGCTGCCATCACACTGCTGAGCAGACCTTTTTTATTTAAATGAAAATAATAAAATATTTTTCCCAATATTTTTTTTTTTCTTCGAGAAAACAATGATTATAAATCTCTCCTGATATTCAGCCAGGTTTATCTTTCTTCTCTCCCATTTCAGTAAGGCAGAGGACTACAAATCTCACAGAGACACTTCTTTGATCACAAATACGAAGATGGTGCATGACAGTAATTAAATTTTTCCTCTCAACTAATTTAATTTGTTAGCCAAACAGGGAGAAAGGCTTTATTGCAAATGGAAGAGGCAGCTTCTTCCACCTGACTTTACTCATACTTGACTAACTGCTTCATTAGAACACGGGCCAGTCTGGTGACAGATCATTAATTTCCACGGGTGTAATCTGGAAAGCCAAGTATTAGTAAAAGGCTGGGCTGCCAAACCCAGCATAACTGTATTAATGTTTATTCAAACTAAGCTGTAGTCTGTTTTCATGCTGCCTGTCTTGTCAGGGATTAATTGCTTAAATGTCTTAAGAGAGCAAATACAAAGATAAGAGATTGATGTGGCACTTGGGGACATGGTTAGGATGGACTCAATGGCTTTGGAAGCACCAGACTCTGGGTTGTTCCTTTCGTCATTGGAGCCGACCTGAGCTCCTGCTGGGCACGTGATTGCTCATTGGGGCAGCAGAAACAGAAACCTATTTAGGAATGTACAAATTTGTTTCAGGAGTACACGACATTTGTTTTCCTCAGCCGTCGGATCACTGAGCCTTTGCCTGTTTGTTTTATTGCAGATCAATTATTGCAGGCTGGGAGATCGGTGCTGGCTCGGCTGTTCTGTGCAGCCGTTCTCTGCAAAGACCTGTTGCTAAGCCCCTTTTTATTGCAGTCTGGAACTGTTTTTTCTTTGCCTTTATTGCATCTACAAGAAGCCACTTCAGTTGCCAATAAAGCCCTCAGCTGGCAGCACTGGAAAGGTTATTTTCACAGAAGAAAACCCTCTGCCCAAACACGCTGTAAAATTAGGACAGATGCATTGTTTTCTGAAATACACAGACATGAAATTTGATGCGAGCACTTCCAGCTTTGTTCATTTCTTTCCAGGGTCTGATAAAAGTGGAAAACGTTTTCAGAGGAGAAGGTTTGTTACTTGTTTCAGTGGGAGCAGTGTTAGAGTGTGGGAACAGCAAGAAGAAAATAACATTATTTCATACTCTGTACATGCCAATGAATGAGGCTGTTTAATGTGAGGCACAAGAAATATGGAGCATTTCACAGTGTTTTTTTGTGTTTCACACACCTTGCCATATATCCACACTTACAAAGCCTAGAAAGCTTTACAGTTTTTTGATGTTCATTGATTTAGAAAAAAGATACAAAGGCCAGGAGAGGAAAATGTGAATCACTGGGGATTCAGAGAGAATCTATAATTTCCAAAGTCATGCAAACCATAAACTCCTGGAAAAGCCAACAGGTTCTGAGGGCTCTGCCAATGGAAGGGTGGTTTAAGCCCTTTACAAGATCAGTCTCAGAATTGCCATAAGATTATATATGATATAAGCAAATCTGCTTTCCCCAAAGACTGAAAAATGAAGACTGGTGGTAGTAAACATAATTATGTTTCCTGTTCTGCAGCTTCACAAAAGAATGTGTTGATTTCCATAGTGGTTAAATTGATTTTATACCTTTCTGAGCACACAAAATAGCAATTAGTCAATGCTGTGTACTGCATTTTTGACAGGTATAAAATTATAGTGCCAATTATTTTTTGCAAGTCCATGAATAGCAGCCTTTTCAAAAGCAGAGGACTCTGAACAGTCTCCAGGACAGTGCTGGCAGAGAAATATGCTCGGGATGTTTTAAGGGAATGGCTGCAATGGCCAATAAAAGGCAATAAAAATATTTGTGCCATGAGTAAGCCACGTGCCTGGGACAATTTATGTTATATAATGGTGGCCACTTCTTTAGGGACACATATTAACATTTGCTAAATCTTAACCTTCTAAGAATAATTTAGTAGTAGCTGAGGTCTCTTTGGACTTTACACGCTCCACAGGTGGAAAAGAGGGAAATTCCCATTGTTTCCAGCTCTGTTCTATGGGCAACCAGTCCATGTGGAACAAGTGTTGCTGGTGACAGTGTCAGGGCTGTCCGGGGCAGCAGTGTGTGATCAGCCCAGGAATCCTGTCCCAAACCAGCCCCAAATTTTGCAGTTTTGCAGGGGTTTCAGTTGAATTCCATCCTTCTGGGTGCTGGGTTTTTTTAATCCCCCCTCCAGGCTGCTTGTCAGGTTTGTCAAGGTCAGTTTGAATTCTGCTCCTCTTCCCGTGTGTTTGTTGTCACTCTGAGCTCGCTGTCACCGGGGACGGGAGCAGCAAACTCTGCTCCATCACCCACATCATCAGTGAAGGGTTGAGTGGTACAGGGCACTGGGCAAAGCCCCTCAGCCTCCCCTGCTCTGTGGGGGCGACAGGCCCTGCCTGTAATTGCTGCTGCTGGTCCATGGCTTGCAGCAACAGCTCCAGGGGATGGGGCATCCACCCCAACCTGTATCCGGGTGGGACAGGGACAAGGTCCTGCTCACACCTGAGGCTGCTCTGCCCTGGCCCTGCTGCCTCCCTGCAGAAGGGTTGGGGGGTTTGCCCTTCCCAAGTGATGGCAGCTGTCCCCCATCACCCTGGCTGTCCCCACTGATGGCTCACAGCTGCTCCAGGGCTGGCGCAGCCATAAAGGGCTCCCTTTTCCATGCTCCTTCCCTTCGGGATGGCCTCTCCTCTGCTCTCTTCCTGCAGTCCAGGAGCTTGTCCAGTCTGCATGAACCTCCAAAGGTGAGTTTGGAGGGTTGGGGTTGCAGCAGCCTCTTACCCATTGCTGGGGGTGAATTTTGTCTGACCCAAACTGGGCAGCACCATTGCACTTCCATCCCCTTTCAGTGTTCTTTTATTACAGCTTGAGCTTTAGCTGCTTTGTCATCCTGCTACCAGATACTTGCTTGTGGTTCACTTTATAGGGAAGAGAAAGCAAAAGGAGTCCTAAAACTTTCTTCTTTCTTGATGTTATCTAATGGGGTTTTAGTAGTTTGATAAAAATACTATATATAGAGGCTTGGGCTGAAAATACAGATGTCTCCTAGATTAAGGCTGCATATACACACACACAAAAGTAAACTACACCCAGCTATTGCCTTTTTGGTTAAAGGGAAAGCTTTTCTTGTGCCAGGAAAAGTAAATTCCTTTCACCTTTACATTTCTTAATTGAGGAGTTGTGTTTAGTGGTTTGCTGAGTCTGTTGAGTTTTCTCTAAATCTGTTGTTATTTTATTGTTCCTTTTTCCTTTTGAGAGCTGGATTTTTTTGGAAGATAACTTTGTGCTTTTGGGCTAGAATGGTTGAAGCAGGTCCAGGGGCTGAATGAGGAAATGTGGTTGTGCAGTGCCTGGTTGCTTCTAGGGTGGGCTAAATTCGAACTGAGTTGTACCTTCACAGCTGGAGATGATAATTTAGAGATAAACAACATTCTGACTTCTGCTGTTGTTTGAGGAGGCACTGCTTGGTCCAATGTTAACCCCACCAATAGTGCTTTTCACATCAACTTCTGGTTTTAGTGAAGTGGGATAAGTGACTTTGCATTAGTTCTTATGCTAAGCAGAAGGAAGGGTGAGGAACTGTCCAGCTGCTTTGACAGGTCAGGCTAAATATTTCACAAATTAGCAGCACATGTAACTCCAAGGAGATGTGAGGAGTGCAAGTTCCCTGTGCAATGTTCTCAGCTGGAAGGGAGTTACACCAGCACACACTTGGCAGGGTAAGCTGGCAGAAACTCTGCAGACTTAAGTTCTTTTAGAAGCATAACAGGCGAGAAAAGGCAGGTGCTGAAATAGAGTTTTCTGAATTAAGAATGAGCCGGATCAGTCTGGGAGATCTTAACACATCTGCCTTTGAAAGAGCTTGGAGCTGCAGCTGAGCTTGGAGAGGGCAAACTGCCTTTGATTCCTCTTCATTTGTGGTACTTGGGACAGAAATGAAGGCATTTGGGACGTGGTAGGAAGTGCTTTGTTAGCTGGAGCAGTTTTCAAGTGCAGCCATCAGAGACTTGTGCAGCTTCTGTGTGAGATCTTAGTGCTTAATTGTTTTTCCACATTAACTGCGAAGAAGTTACTCACTTAGCTTTGTTCTCCCAATGTTTTTTGTCAGAACAAATAACAGTGTTGGTGGGAAAGCACTGAACAGTTTTCTGTACTGTTTAAAATATTGATTTGTTCAGCGTGTAGCTATAACAACCCTTTGAGGCATCGAAGGACAGAACAGACCAGATCCCTGTTCCCCACCAACCCTGCCAAAATGCCTTGAAACCAAAGTGGGGTGGGCGCTCTGCTGCTCTTGCAACCACCACATTTATTCAGGTTATTGATGTTCTTCAGCCATTAGTTGTATAATTTATTTAGAAGGTCCTCCTTTAGGGAACTGCTGCTTTATTGCTGTAAAAGCTTTATTTTGTTTTGTTGAGATGGCCAGAAATTTCTTAAATGTTGTAGTTGTCCTTATGCTTTGTTGGGAGTGCAGAGTCCTGAGTGCTCTGTTCCCTCTGGATTGAGGAGTCCAGGAGAGGGAGAAATGATTTGGGATTATGTGTATGTTTGTCCTGGGCTTTATCAGAACTATTCCTGTGGCATCCATAGGAATTTCTATCCTTTGTTTTTTTGTGTTTTCTGCTAAATGTTAACAGCCTGTTCTTATTTTCTTAACAAAAGCAATTTGAGGCACTTCCCAGAAGTTAGAGATCGTGAATAATTAAAGGATTTCTGTAATTTTCAGAACAAAACAAGAGCATGAAACGGTTAGACACAACACTGGAATCTAATTAGGAAACAACTCAGTGAAGAAGAAAACCTTGACACTTATTTTTAGTATTTGATTCCCTCCAATATCAATTTAAATGTAAATTGTGCTTTGGAGAAGAATGCTCCCCTCCAAGTCTAAAAGCAGGTGGTTTAGGCTTAGTGTTTTCCAAATGGCTTATCAGAGCTGGTTTTATAGGTGTTGCCTGTGGGTGAAATCCCACCTTAGCCCTCCCAGGCAGCAGTACAGTGGTACCTCTCTCTTCTGCTCTTTGTACTGGGGAGAGGATTGTGTGATTAAATAAGAAGTGTTGTTATTCACTTTCCTGCAGTAGGTTGCAAGCAGCATATTGGCTATGAAATTTGTAGTCTGGGAATAAGTAGGCGAAGAAATAAGTCGCAGGTTGAGCTGTTGCTGACAGAATTAAGTGCTGAGATCTCAAATATTTAAAAGATTAAAGCTCTCAGTGGGAGCCTTGAACTGTGTGTGGTGTCAGGGGATTTTATCTCAGAATTGGGCCGTGTTCAGCTTAACCCTTGTGAAAAATTCACAAGTGTCCAAGTTTTCTCACCTACCACTGCTGTTCTCTCCCTTTCAGGTGCTTTAGATCCCAGCAACAGCCTTAAAGCTAGTCCAGTAGGTCAGAAAAATACCGAGTAATGTGTGTTGTGGTGAATGTCAGTGTAGCTGGGAGGGAATGCCTTGAACAATCCCAAAAGCATGACGGGTAGCTGGAGGGGAAGGGAACTCCTTTCCTTAGTGACCCATGGCTATTTAACAGAGGCACACGTGGAGTTAACCAGGACTGGTTTCCAACTCTTCTGCAACCCAGGAATTGCCTCACACTGTCCTGCAAACAGTGATTTATCCCAGCTCATTTTTGACATGTATTTGTTATGCCTTTTATTGATGTGGAAGATTTTTTTTTGCCTTTTACTTCAGGAACTTTATATCTTGGCATTTGGCAACTTCTTACCTCAGCCTTGTTGTTATCCTCTGCTCATATTTTTCAAGTATGTGCTCTACACCCAGAAAATAAATTCAGGGGTGGAGGGCACTGGTGTGAAACAGCCCCGTGTCAAAGGTAGATAAAATATCTCCCCGTTCCTGACAGCATTAAATTTTTGTCACTGTGTTAATGCTGGTTCCACATCACTCGAGTGGGAGAAACACTTGCTTCTTGATTTATGGGCCCTGACAATGAAGTGTCCAGGATGATTAATTACAGCCCTAAGTGACAGTGCCCTTCTCATACCTCCCTGGCCTGGATGATTGAAATTAATAAAAAGATATATATGGCTGTAGAATTTGCCACTGACTGTTAAAATATTTATACACTTGACATGCTGTTAAGGGATTTAGTTGAGGCACATCCTCGTAATTGGTAACTTGCTACTTTTTAATAGCACTTGGTAGAGAGGGAAAGAAGCAGCAGATTCTGGAACTGATTAGAAGGTTTTGGATAATGAAGTGGAAATGTTTTCAGAGAAATTATGATGTTTCTTTGGCAGGTTGAGTCCTTAAGCCATCTTTTCCTGCAAGTATTCCATGGATTTTGTGACTTTATTTGTCAATTGTTTTTGGAGATGTTGGCTTTAAAGTCTCTAAATTATTCACAGAAAGTGTATTTTCTGGGACTGTGTTCCAGGGCAGACTCGAGTCGCTCTGTCTGGTCAAGAGAAGATCAGTTCTTGGAGTATCCAGAAATATCTGTTATCCATAACACATCCACACACCTCCATCTGCCCCTCCTTTGGGGGCTGGGATTGCATTTACTTGTTTTGGTGGACTTTTATGTGAGGAGACTCTCCCTGCAGCCTCCTTGGGGCACCTACAGAGGATGTGCCAAAGGGATCCCTTAATTACCTGCCCTTGCAGACAGGGGAGTTGCTTCTCCATCAACGCTGGGGTTTAGAAACCTTGAGTTTAGATCCCTTAATGTTGCTTTTTTGGGGCTGGTTCACTTCAAACTCCTGCCATGGATTTGTGTAGCAAAGCCCTATGTGGAACACCCAACGTGAGGGGTTATTTTTGACTGCAGCTGGACCAGTCCCCAAGTTTCCAGGATGGAACTGTAAATCCAAAGATGCTTAATAAATAGAATTCCCATTTTCTTGTTCACACTGGGCTTGACTGGCTTTTACTGCCTTCACCCAAGCCCTGTGCTCGTTCAGGCCTCCTGACACACTTCCATGTAAAGGCAGGGCTTCCTTTTGTATTTCAACTACAATATTTTTGTGAAGTTTAGGGCCAGCTTTACTTTTGAGTTTAACTCCTCTCTGCCTCAGCACCCCGTGTGTGAAGTGCAGATAATTCTGCTGCCTTACCTTGTCAGTTTAATTAATGTTGTGGAGCATTCAGATAGTGCCAAACAGCAGAGAAAAGCCCAAAGGAAATGAAAAATTCCTTCTTCGGAGCAGTGTTTGGACAGAGGCAGGAGATAAGGCTCAGACACTGCAACACCAGGCAAACCCAAAATACTAAATACGTGCTCCTTGAGGAGAAAGGCTCCAAGCCATGTGCTCAGGAAGGCAGGAACACGTGGGCTGAGGCTGATGGTGTAATTACAGACATGGAAATCAGATGCACAGGCTGCTGGGGCTGGGAGTGCCAAATGTTATGCCATGTCATTAATTTCTGTATTCATTGGGGGCCTTAAACTAGATGTTCCCTCTGTTTTATTCCTGAACATGCCTTAAAATCACTTTAAAGCATAAGCACTTTTATTTAAAAAAAAAAAGACCAGTTGAGTTAGAAAAATATTTCCCCGTGAAACTCAATGTATTTTATTTTTATTTCTGTGCAACTTCTGGTAGGAAAGTGCTATGGATTACAGGGCCAGATGTTCTCTGAGGAAAAAATGAGTAGTTTGTTCTGGATTTAACCTTTAAGGAAAAAAAAATGGGGACAGGCATGAAACTTGTGGTTTTGGCTGGGTTTTGTTTTTATCAGTACAAGAAGGCTCCCCTGACATGCCTGAAAAGCCACCTCCTTTAGGAGGAGTTACTTTTGCCATGATTTTGTGCCAGTGACATCAGGAAACAATTCTCAGTGCTCTGTGGCTTCCAGGAGGGTTTTGACAGCTGGGAAGGGATGGGAGGAGCAGCTCCCATATGTATTAATTTATTACTTCTATTGGCTGCTGGAGCTTCATTTAGATGAAACCTGGTGGGGGGGGGGGTAGGTCATATGGGGGCCATGTGAGGGTAAAGTTTAACATCTAAATTCATATAACTAATTCATGACATGGTAAGATTCATCCACAGAACAGTTCTTGTCCTCCTCCTCTCTGCTGAAGGCCCCTCAAATACAAAGGGCTCTTCCTTGACTGTAAAAAATATTAATTGCAATTCAATTCGTATCCCTCCCAAAATGATTTTTAATTTTCTCTGAATGACAAGCAATTAATGACTTTTTTCAGGGGCTGCATCAGGAGATAAAATGTCTCTAAAATTCTTTCAGGTATGTCGTTAAACTGTGTTCATAATTGAGGGCTACAGTAATAAGTGTAAAGTCTAATTGTGAGTAAAGAATGAGACAGGAGATTCTGTTAAACATCAGCCATTGTTGAATTATGCATGTTTGAGTAGTGTGTGGTCCTTTCCCTCAAGAACTTTGAAAAATAATATGGGATAATCTGTGAACTGCAGAGGAATGGAATTAATTTGTGTGGAGTGATTTACATTTGTCTTGTGAGTCTCGGAAAAGGCAAAACTTGAATCAGTTCTCTCGCTGGATCTTCCCCTCTTTCTCCTGAGCTGTTCTTCCTTGGGGCCTTTCTGCTGCTCCTTCTTGCCATCATCGTGTGAACTCATGGTGTAGGTTTGAGCTGAGCTGGAGGAAACAGGGCTGTCAGCTGTGCCCTTATCCTGTGCTTAGGAAATACTGCTGGGACAACCAGGGAATTCTGGCTTCTGTCTGCTTTTAAAGGGGTAGAGGATGCATTTCCTATAACTTCTGGTGCAAGATGAAGGGTGCTCCAAGGGGCAAATGTAGGTCAGATGTCTAAAAGAAATTGTTCCCTGTGAGGGTGGTGAGAGCCTGGGACAAGCTCTCCAAGGAAGCTGGGGATTCCCATCCCTGGCAGTGTCCAAGGCTGTGCAGAATGAGGCTGGAGCAACCTGGGCTAGTGGAAGGTGTCCCTGCCCGTGGTGGGGACCAAAATGAACTCTAAAATCCCTTCCAGCCCAGGCCATGCTGTGATTCTGTATAAATTTTGTGCTTGCTCTGCTATCTCCTTCACGTGCCTGACAAAGAGCTCAGCACCCTAATTCTCATTTTTACAGTTCACTGCCCTTTCATATTGACAGCATGGCTGTCTCTGCCTGCCTTCACACTGACCCTTGTATTGATTTAGTGTGATAGTTCTTTACATCCCTTGTGAAAGAACAAATAATCTCTTGGCACTTCACACACCTTTTAATTATAAACAAGTTCAAGAATGGAAAATCCTTCAAAAGTGAAAAACAAGCAAAAAAACTGGGTATATCTTTTAGAAGAGGGAAAGTAATTGAAAAGAAAGGAAAGATTCTGTAGCATCATAAAGGAGCTTACTCTGACTTGTTTATTCTCCTCTGTACCTGATGTGATGTGTCAGTGCAGCTGAACTCGGCATCTTTATGGATATCCTGCATTAGATTGTTTGAGACACATGTCTATAAAATTCCTGGTGTTGTATAAGTCTAAAGAACATAACTCCTGTTGTTCTGGAAGGTTTTTATTCTCTTGTTCCTTTGCTGTAAACCAAAGTCACCTGTGGTTCCTGTGCATGCACGTGCCTATTGATGGAGATGGGAATCTGGAGCTGAGCTCTTCAGAGGTTGGAATTAAACCAAAGACCACAGAACACCCTGAGCTGGAAGGGACCCAAAAGAATCCCAGAAGATGTAGCTGAAAGAGGTGAATATTTGATGTGAATAGAAGAACGAGCAGCTCTATTGCATAAAAGTAATATCAACAGTAATTCCCCATTATTTAATCCTGAATATGCAGGGAGCTGGGCAAACTGCTGGCAACTAAATGCAATTAAGAATTCTGTTTGTCCTTAATTACAAAAGATGGTTCAATGCTACTCACGTTGCCTCAAATGAGCTTTGCTGCAGGAGAGAGGAGGCTCTCGCCTGCCCAGACAACGTTTGAGCCCTTTTAATTGTGCTTTTTAGAAATAAATTTTCCTCATTGTTGCTCACCAATACTCCCAGTTATCCTATGCAAATTCATGGCTGGGAAGGAACTCTCCTGGTTCAGTGTGCTCTCTGTTGTTAGTTTAGCACCTGCTCTTCCTTCAGGGAAATCATCACAGGGATTGGATCTCTTGAGATCTGGTATGAAAGACATTTTCCCAAACCCCTGCACATTAGGAGAAAAACCACCTTGCTATAACTAGTTAACAGATGCCTTGTGAAAGGACCTCTTTTTGTCATCAGGAAATTATTCTCAGGAAGTCATCAGTGAGGTGAGTCCCCCCAGCTGCTTCCATGGCAAAAGGGACCCAAACAGCTCCCAGGCACTTGGAGTGGAGGGAAGGTGCATTTCTGGGCAATCTGTGGCAGTGCCAGAGCAGGGATGGAGCTTGAGGTGGGGATGGAGCTTCCAGGCAGAGCTGGTGCCCATCCACTGCCAGGGATGGCACGGAGGAGTGGGGTGAGAGTGGAGAACTGCAGCACAGGAGGGGGCTCATTGGGAATTGCAGAGGTGTCCCTTCTCCAGGCCCCTTGTGTTGGATGAAATCTTGCCCTGCTCGAGTGTTGGGAACACTTTGATGATAAATGTGGCACAGGACACTGCTGAGATGCTGAATTTCTTAGCCTGGACCAAAGTGACATTTAGAAAAGCAATTAAAAAGGCTGTGAGTCAGAATGGCCCGTCCCCTGGAGCTGTGGGATGAGATCAGAGAACAACCAGCCAGAACCTCCACCGAGTGCCTTTACCTCTCTGGTGCCCAGGTATTATCCCCATAAACAGCTCCCCTGAAATCTGCTGAGTACCCTGAGGTGTTTGTGGTACTTTTATTAGGATTTCTGGCTGATTTTCAGGCTTCATTACATCTCTGCCAAGGAACAGGACTCTCTGCAGAGGGAAAATAGCCATATAATTCATACAAAATCTTCCTTAGATATTTCATCTCTCTGACTTCACATGGTCACGTTTCTGGTCTGTAAGGTGGAGTCAAATTGAGCCTTTGCAATGTGTGTTGTTTTGTTGCCTTTTATGAGTTCCTCTCCCATAAATAGCAGGTTTTAATCCCAGCTCTGCAGAGACAGGCACTGTTCTGCTGTGTAAATAAGTTAGTAGGAAATCTCAAAAGTCCACAAACCAGTGTCTGCACGGAACACTCAAATCCTGGGTCCTCATGAAGCCCTTGGATCCCTCCCGTGCCTCAGTTTCCTCTAACACATCCTTGGCTACACGTGTGGTTGAGAGGTGAAGGTCAGCACTGCTTCCAAGTGGTTCAATTTCCTGAAATAAATGAGTTACTATAAAAAAAATGCAGGTAAAATGAATAATACCTGGGAGGTTCACAGAAATCTTTATAGGATACAAGGTAATTAATTAGAAAGAGTCCGTTACTAGGGAATTATTTTAGGAATTAATTTTTAAACTGGTGCTGAATTGCTCAGAGACTCATTGTTTTGCAGTTGCCCTGCATCCTTCTCTTGCACTAACATTTCATCCACTCTCATCACGTGTCGTTGGAGGCAGTGCAGTCCAAAACCTTGGACTCGCTATATGGGAACAAATTGGATTCTTCCTTCTGCACTCGCTCGGAGCTTTAATCCTTCTTGGACCAGGGCTCCTTAAATATTTCAGTGTAACACAAAGGGAGAGCTGTGGAGTCTCTGGGCTCTTTCTAGAGCTTGCAAAAGACAAAGCTTGCATTTTAAACAAAAAGGGATGGTATTCCTGACAATTAGCTACAATACCTGAGCAGAGCATCCATAAGGTTTCAGGCTTTGATGGTCCAAAAAAAATTTAATTTGGTATATTTTTCTTTTTAATAACTTTAACTCCTTTGTGGTTAAATCAATGTATAATTAAAATGACCCCTGTGTTCATTAATTATCTCTGCTTTGGATTGCTACTAGGGAAGGACTCAAAGGGTCCTGGCTGCTGATTCAGTTTAAGTAACTTTCTGGCCTGAGAAAACCTGGCATAGAGTGTGGAACAAACACTTTTCCAGTCAGCTCTGTACAGAAGCTCACAGGGAGGAATTCCCACTCCACGTGGGGTGTGTCCCATTCCAGGTGAGACCCTTCCCCTCCTGTGGTCCAGCCTGAAAGGAAAACACAGGGAGCCCTTTACCTGCATGGATTTATTGCCTGAGGGTCAGGCTTTGTATGTGCAGGACCCAGTAGGATTCCAACACTCCTGAAACTGGCTTGGGGAGAACATGAGCACTTGGGTACCTGGACATTTGTACTGTCTGATCCCTTTGTGTTTAATTATTCAATGTGTGGTTAGATGTGTCCTGCTCCAGGACTGACTCACTCTCGTGGTGTAGAGAACAAACCCAAGCGTGAGATGCTTCAGGCTGAATAACCCATGTATTTATGGGTCCAAAATCAGGTGATTATGTGTGAGTTGGAAACTCTTCTCTGCTAATTTATTTCTGGAAGATATTTTAGTTCTAGAGATCCAGCACCATTAAACTTTTCTGTGTATCCCTTCTGCAATCTCAAGTAGCAATAAGTATGGTAATTAGCTTTCACCAAAATTAGGTGTTCAGACTGAGCTTAATTGCGTCAAGTCAAGTGCATCTCTAAGCTGCTAATGTGCTTACCCAAGGCGTGAGGCAGGGCAAATATTGGGGGATTGCACTTGGCCAGCAGCCCGAGGGAGGCTCAGGTGGGGGCTCCTCCACCCAGCACGGGTGGGTGTGGAGCCCTCTCAGAGCTCCAGCACTGCTGGGATGCACAATAAACCCTGCTAATCCCTGCTGGGATTTGGAGTCACAGCTCATTCAACTCTTTGGCTTAGTACAAGTTATTCTTTTATTGTGGGAGGCCCAGGTAGTGCTTTGTTTGGGCTGACTCATGTGGGATATATGGATTATCCCAAGGTTCCCCCGTGGAAATACCCAGTCCAATGCCAGGTGTGCTGAGGGGGCTTTGGAAGTTGTCATGCAGCATCAGAGCTTACAAAATTATCCTAATTTATTTTTTTCTTTGTGTTGTGAATTGTTGTCACTAAATAGATTGATGTTTTCCTAGTAAGATTGATGAATATGCTTGGCTGGGATTTAATTTAAGTTTTTAAATGCAGTTATAGAGTCACAGAATGGTTTGGGCTGGAAGGGACCTTAAAGATCATGTATTTTCAACCCCCAATAAAGAGTTATTGTGTTCTGGCTTTTATGATAAACCACCAAACTCTGCTTTCCCCTGGAAGGACCTCACCTGATGATTTCTGTGTTTTAACTGTGTGTTACATTTCCTGATACAAAACTTTAAAAAAGAAAAAGAAGAGCCAAATGCCTCTTAGACAATTGGCCCAATGAGTGCACAGGATGTGCTTTCCTATGGTTGGAAATGTTTTCCAACCCCAGTGATTCTGTGATATCTGTGCCCTCACCAAGGGGAGGTTTCAGATAAACACCCCATGTACCTAAAGTACTTTTTTGTGAGTCTTTATTAGCAGGTTGGTATGATGCTCCTCAATTCCCAAATGCAGAAAAGCCCCCAAGCCTTTGTCAGAGTTGATAGAGAAGAGATTATACATAACTGCTACTGGCAGGTCTAGAGTTGACAGATCAGTTCTTAATTTGGTTGTTATTTAATATATATAATCTAAAATAACACAAAGCAGCAGTAGAACCACAAGGTTCTACTTGAATCCAGCTTTTCTAAGGAAAGGAATCTGCCATTTGTAATGAAAGATTTGGCTATTGTGAGGGAGGCAGACACAGCTCTGTGTATATCAAGACAAGTGCTTTTGTTCTGATATTGGGAGCCACTGTCTGATTATTTCAGGGTGTTACTATTTCTGTCACATTAAGAGATTAGTTAATTGACAGAAAATTGTCTGTTCTGTCTTCATCTTTTCATAATTTTCAATGCTTGGATGAAGCTGATTCCAGCCCTTTTTATCAAGGCTCTTTTTTCAGAGTTATTGAGGAAGACTAAACCCCAGACACTGCTGTGAACCAGCAGCTTTATTCGAAGTTGCAGTTCTAGGTACAGATGGCAATAACAGTAACAGTGCCAAGGAGGCAAACACACAACTCAGCAATATTTTTGTACCCTGGGTCTGTATTTGGTACATTACATAATTCAGAGCATAGATGGTTCACGCTGCACAACACACGTGTGAGCTACTGAACACTTGATTGGGTTGTGAGATCAATTGGAAGAGCAAAATGAAACAAAAAATTGCCTTTTGGGTCAAGAGAGTGGTGGGATGACGTCGCCTGCACTGCTCAAGGATATAACAAACCCAGCATCAATAATACATAACATGCAGCTATATGAATAAATCTTTTTGGTATTCAATGCAGTGGCTCCTCAGCCTTAGAAGATTAGTTTTGTAAACTCATTCTGCAGTGGCGTGGAAATGATTACCTTTGGAGGAGGAGAGTCCATTTACTGGAGAGCTCCTGGGGAGGTTCAACAGTCTGAGCTTCAGTAATAGAGGAAAGCTCTGATCTGGGATAAATGCAGCAGGACAAGTTATCCTGACTGCCATACAGCAGGAGGAAATGAATACAAATTGCAAAGCAGCCCATTACTGTAATAGAGCCAGTCCATGGATCCTGTCGAATTGTGCAATAACAGGACTAAGTACCTTATTTCTTGTTCTGCTTCATGCTCGTCTGAACAATGAGCATGGAGGTGCATTTACACTTATTGCTGTAATATTGATATAAGCTGCTAAAACATTTTCTTTGTATCTTATTAAAGGAGGCACAGCATGGTTTTGGAGGGGTTTGTGTGAAAGGATCTCTTAATGAATCACTTCTGAAGTTATAATCAATCATTTCTGAAAAATCAGTATATAGAGTGGTCGTGTAATACTGTGTGGGGATGGAACTGTAATCTCTCCCAGGCACAAATAAATCACGATCAGTGCTCTTAATAAAACTGGATTGTACTTGGCAATGTCCCCTCGGACTGGGGCCTCAATTACTCTTGCTGCTGAATGCTGGTATTCTGTGGTAACCAAAAGGGCTGACAGTAAATGGGGCTCCAGGGGGAGGTAATAAATGGGAGAATGAATTATGTGCCTGGTGGAAATGGGGAGGTGCCCAAGGGCTGTCCTGCCCCGTGACTCAGCCGTGGCAGCAGCACTGAAAGCTCAGAGAGCAGGGGAAGCAGCAGCAATGTCCTCCTCCAGTGCTCTGCCTCCAAGCATTTCCAGCTCCCTGACTCCTGAGGCTGGATCCATGTGGATTCACCGATTCAGTGGTGCTTTAGACAGCAAAGAAATCCCCTCCCACAGACTTTCGCTCTGTCCTAGGTGCTGAACCTCCGCCTTACCCAGTGAGGTTCAAGTCACTTAAAACAGGATGATTGGAAGTGTTTGGCAAACCCTTGTTGTGGCAGGGCCACCAAAATGAGGGGGATTGTGTCTTGCCCTTGAATAAATCCTGCTCTGGGTGTCCAGCAGCTCACATGGGAGGTTGGTGTTGAACCTGATCTCCAGCCCTTTGGGGTCCCAGTGTTTGGGACCTCCAGAGCTGCCCGGATCTCATGCTTAGAAACACTCCTGTTGTTTCCCGTCTCCCTGTCCTGGGAGAGCCAAGACTCCTGCTCCGGTTTGGTGATTTGGAAAAGTAGAAAGGTGTTTACTGTTTTCTGAACTGGTTTAGAAACTGGGATTTATTTTCTTTGTCTGCTTTGGAATGCTGTAGTTCTCTGCTTGTCTTGGTTCTTCCTTGCAAGCTCCAGCAATTCCAGGTGAGGAAGGTCTTACTGGTGATGCTGTAGTGACCAACAGACTTTAATGAGGGTATAAAAGGAGTCATTTGGGCTCCAAGGCAACGATGAGACACCAAGAACAGAGCTCTGCAGTGGGCTGGCTGCTGCTTTACTCTTCCCACACCTTTTGATAAAGAATTCCTACCCCAGTGTTCTTGGCAGCCTGAAAGGAGCACTGAAAGACCCTTCTAGAAGGATTAGTCAGGGTGGAACCAAGTGCATGAAAATATTTTATCAGTACTATTGCAAAACCCCCCAATCTGATTTCTGAACAAGCGGAAATTAAAGCAATAGGGCACATTTTCACTTGGAAATATCATCACTGTCACAGAACCAAATTGGCTTTTGATTGGAGCAATGTGCTTTGAAAAACTGGGAGGAGAGTTAATCTTCTGGAGGTTATGAAATGTTTTATTGAGGCTGAGGATACACTTCTAAAAGTTGTGTTTTGGTGGGGTTTTTTAATTATTAAAGAGTGGGATGAAAGGCCAGAGGCCCAGCTGGGCTGGTGAGGTGGTCACTGGAGGAGCAGGAGGGTGGGCAGGCTGGAGAACATCCCTTCTGCAAGTTCACTGCAGACACTTGTCTGGGGACTCCTTGGTGTTCTGTAGCTCTCTGGAGGGGAATGAGCAGTGGGAAAGGTGGGCTCAAGTTGAAGAGACTAATCCTTGTGCTGTTTCCCTGCAGGATGTCTTTAGAGGGTGTAAAAGCTGTGTGCATGTGGCACTTGGGGACATGGGTTAGTGGTGGCCTTGGCAGTGCTGGGGGATGGTTGGACTTGATGATCTTGGGGGCTTTTCTGACCTCAACAATTATTCTATGGCTACAAACAAGTCCCTTTGCCCATGGGCAGAGTCTGGTAGCACCTTGTTTTATAGGCTTTTGTTCTTCTGAGAGTGACTGTGGATGCCACAGCTCATTCCAGGTGCAGAACCACAGAGCTGATCCCTTCCCTGCTGTCTCATGGCACAGGGGAAGTTTTAAATATTCTATTCTGTGCATCGCTGGCCAAGCCAGAACTGACTGATTTATATTCAGCATGAAAATTGGATTTCAAAGTACCTTCAGGAGTGTTGCAAGAAGGCAGCTGGCCTGATGAGAAGATTATTCTGTGATATCAATGCATGATGTAGTTAATGAATGAGATCCAACCAATCTGTTTGCTGTGTACAAAAATGAACACGAAAATGAGGCTTTTATTAAAAATATCATAACTATTTTTTACTTTGGCCAGAATATATATTGGATTAATACATCACATGTGCAGTGGTAAGGGGAATGTGTTACACCATGCACTTTTAATTTAAATACCCAGAGAAACATTTTTACATTTCTATCATTTACTGGGTGGATTCTAACAGATGTCAAATCATATGAACAGCAATGCCCAGCACAGGTACATTGGTCACCTGTTCAGGCAGGGGGGGAATTATGTCCCCCTTCCCTTCAGGTGCCATCTCTCCTCTCCAGATGGTGATGGGCCATCAGGTACCTTCTCCTCCTCAACCCGAGGGTCAGGAATGCAGGGGGGATACTGGCAGGGTGTCATCAAACCTCCTGCTTTCTGGCTGGGTTTCAGAAGTGATAAATTAAAGGTATTAAAAGCATTTGAGGCCATTGTGTCCTCCTGGTGAGCCCGGAAAGCTCAGGCAGGCAGGAATGGGGCTTGGAGGGATGCAGGGGAACAGAAGTGTTGGTGCTTGGAGGAGAGGAGAAGAGAATCCACGTCTCCAGACTGTAGCTGGAGCAGGGTTTGCTGGCATGAGATTGTATGTCTAATAACCACCAACAATTATGTTCCCATGACTCCAATATCCATGGGGGATGAAGACACTGATGCTGCAGGTGCTGGGGGACTGTGAACATGTTACAGAGAACACCCAGGGATCAGACACATGTTTGAGGCACTGACACCAGTGCTGGAGCTCTCATGCTGGCACATGCCAGGAATATTTCCTTTGGAATCAGCAGAGCTGGAGAAACTGAACGCTGAGAGACAAAAGCAGACCAAGGGAATTATTTTTTTTTAATAAGAAGGAATGCAGGATGAAAGTTCTTTTGTTAACAGCATCTCAGTGGAAGTTAATTTGCTTAGAGCATGTTTTCCTGGAACAAGCACTGTCATGTGGTTTCCTGCTTTTTAGCAGGAATATAATCTTACTTCCAAAGTGATGACCATAAATCAATATACACCCCTGTATCCCCACTCAGCCTGAGAACAGTTTGGGGGGATGCTGTGCAATGTGACTGAATATTTTCTGATTACTTCTCTCCCCTTGGCCATCATGTGGGGTTTCTTTTTAGGCCATTTTTATCCTTTTTAGGACAAGAAGTGTATTTTCATGCAGTGGCTGTGAAGTTTATAGCATGAAGAAGTCATGGTGTATGATTTAATAACTTAAATAACTTAATAATTCAGGAATGCTTGACAGGGCTGTCCAGTTATGCAGCTGAATGGAGAGGGAACTGTGGCCTGGAGCCCAGACCCTCAGCAGAACGTGGGGCTCCCAGCTCAGAGCACATGGCCAGTGGTTCTGTAGCTGGTGGGTTTGCAGTGGAGGGGGTCAGTCCCTCAGTCTGAACCTTTCTGCAGCAAACCAGTGCAGGGAACAGAAATGGGGTGCTTGCTTTTTCTAATCTCAACTCAGCCAAGAGGTTTCAAAAATTGTTGCAAATCAATTTAAAAATAATAATTTGAAGTGATATTCAGTTCTTGATAGCTAAAGAATCTCCCTCCTCACTTCAGTGACAGAACAGCCCCCCAAACTTTAGGCTGGAATACTTGTTCTTCTCACCAGTGCTCCTGGGAGCTCCCAAGGTGTGATCGACCTGTGAGTGTTGTGTTTTACATACAAACAGCTGTGTGGGACACTTTGTTGGTGTTTTGTTCCACCATGAGGAGCAAAAGAATTATTTTGCTGTCAAGGGCTTATGTCCTGGGAAGAGCTTTACATGGACATGACAAGACACACAAACAGCCATCATTGGCCCCTTCTTGTGCCTTTGGCAATTGAGTTCAAGGGGATGTTGGACAAATTGGGGTATTTGTCTCAGAATGTGCTGGGGGCTTACTTTTAATTAAAGATGACTTATTTATATGCTTTATTTATTTATCACTCTGGGTTTTAGAAGACTGTAATCCCTGAGTTGTCTGTTAACCAGCTGAACTCTGAGAAACTGGTGCTCACCTGGGCTCCAGCCAGGTGACAATTCCCCTGACTCGAATTTATGTTCCTCAGAAACCTCTCCTGACAGTTCTTCCAGGTCTCTGTCCTGGTGTGGTTGCTCTGAGGTGACAAATGGGCTTTTCTTGGAGGATGGAGTTGGGGTCCAACTCTTGTGTTTAAACATCAGTGCTGCCACCATGGTCTTCAGCAGGACATCCCCCTCTGAGAGGTGTCCTCTCCTCAGAGGTGTTCTGATCTCTGCCTAAAATAAAGTGCAGAGGAAAAGAGCCTTCAGGAGGTTCTTTGTTCCACTTCAGTTGTGTAGGGAAGGGGAGTTTATTTCATGTGATGGTTGTTTACTGTTAAACAGTGTCAGCAGAGCTTCATTTCTAATTAACCTGGATACCAAGAGACTTCCCTTTATCTCTCACAGGACAGGTATTTAAACCATCAATTCTTCTCTTCCACTGAAAGGAAAGTGTGGATGCAAAATAGCCAGAGAAGCTCTGACTCATTAAAATTCCCGAAGAGGCCTTGATGGTACAAGCTTTGATCAGATACAATCTATTCTCAAACTCAATTTAATATCCCTGGGTGGCAGCTTTTTTCCCACTCTTTGTTTTGGGTCTTTTTTTTTTAACTTTTATTTTATCAGGCAGTTTTCTCATCAATTTTCCCTTTTCCCCCCACAAGACCTTAACTGTGGAGAGGTTTTGATGCTGTTAAGTTCTTAAATATGGAACTGGAAGAGCAGTGGTGCCAGACAAGGCCTTTTGGGTGCCAAATGAGGTGTTTTGGTCCACCCTGAGCTCACTCTGCAGCAGCTCTGTCCCTGCTGCCTCTCATGGGTGCATTGACTGAGTATTCTGGAGATCCCAAACCTTCCCAGCTCCTTCCTCCCCTCCCACAGATGTCTCCAAAACCTTGCTTTGTACCCCTACTGCCATCCCATATCCAGTTCGAGTTCACAGTCTCACAAGGAGGATGTGATTTTGCACAATATTTCAATTTTATTTAAATAAGCATTGAAATGTCCTGCCGTGGTGGTCCATCCAGGTGATGAAAGGTCCTCCTGCATCCAGAGGCTCAAGCTGGTGGGTGGATGGACAGGGGCAGTGTGTGGCTGCCATGGAAACAGGTGGAAATTGGGAAATCAATTAAAGCTGGAAAGAGTGATATCACTTTAGGAAACTAAATGATTCTGTCTTTTCACTTTCTGTAGCTTCTTCCAGCTCCCACACGCAGGTAATTGAAGTTTTAATTTGGTACCTTGTATCTGCTTAATGAAAGAAGTTGTAAAACCCTTGGATTCCCCTGCAATATGCACAGTGAGTGTGAGCACAGGAGGAGAGCTCGGCTGCTTTGGGAGAAGGGGCTCTTGCACAATCACCCACTTGTCGGAATTCCTGGGAAATTTAACCTCCAGGGCTGACTTTTTCATTGAACCTCGGAGAAAGGCTCATTAGCAGGCGGGGAAATTGGGCATCAACACCCTGTTAGTGGCTCAGTCTGGAGGACAAGAGGGGATCAAAACGAGAAATCTTCTGTTTCTGCTGGTTTAAAGCAAGAATGAATACACTCAGTAATTACAGTAATTGGCAGTAATTTGCTGTGTCTGGTTGTGGTGTAGGGAACGCGTGGAGCCCCATCCGTGCCTAATCCAGCCTTGAGCTCCTGCTGCTCCCCATGGCTGGGGGGAGATGCTGCTGCCCTGGGTGCAGCTCTGCAGCTCCAGGCTCTGCCCTGTGTGCCATCCCTGCCTCCCTCCCTGCTGCTCCCTGCGCTCTGCTCCCTCTCACCTGGACAATGGCAATCTGGAGCAGCAGCTTCAGGCTCCAAAGCACCTGGTTATTCTTTTTCAGGCGGATTAATAAACCTACTGGCATCTATTTCTAGTTCAAAGACCAATTTTAAATTAATCCGGGAGCTGGATTGTTTGAAAGACTCTGAAGGTACCAAAGGGCATATCCAGGTGTAATTCAGGGGCAATCAAATCTCAGCCAAAATTGTACCTCTTTGGCTTCTTTGTTTGACATTTGGAATGGGATTTTCAGCTGTCCAGGGAGATAAGGTTCCACTGACAATCAATGAGACTTTTACACTTCTAATGACTGAAATGCCTCGAGAAATCCCATCCTCAGGGCTCCAAATTGCTCTCTCATTTTCAGAAGCACTCAGTGGCTTTGGTTGGGTTTTACTGCTCCTCACCTGGGCCTTGCTAAATCTCCTCCCTTAGTGGTGATGAGAGTGGTGGGGGCTGTGCTTGGGACACTCACAACTGGAGCACCCAGGTGGGAGGTTTGAAATGACATTTTTAAGACATTGGCAGAAAAAACCAGCCTAGAGATGTAGTTTGGTATTGTTCCCCCATCCCTCTTTGCTCAGTTTTCAATTCCCTATTTGGTCTACAAGATCTAACTAAATCACTGTATTTGCCTGCCTCATCCAGTGTCTAATTAAATATGGAGATTACAGTTGTGCTTGAACTGAACAAAGAACACTTGATATATTTTCATTGAGATCTGGGTTTATAATGAAATTATTTATTACTTTCATTTTAGGAGCATTAGAAAAAGTCAGTGTTTGTGCTTGTGATTGCTACAAACTGCTTATATTTGCATGACATGGTTTTTTATGCCAATACCTTCCCTTTTTGACAGAAAACTGCCCTAGACTGTGATGTTGCCCCCCTGAGGTTTCCCCTTTTGACTGTACCTTTTGAAGAGAGAGCAATGCCCAAGGGAGAGGCCGAGCTTTAATCCATCACATTTTGAGTTCCAGTAGCTGAACTCAATCCCAGGCTTGAAATGCCACACTAAAAATAACATTTGGGGTTGCTGCAGCTCTTTTCTTGCCTATAGTTTTAATTTTGGATGAATTCCATAAGCTTAATGTAACACTAGTTTGCTATTTTTTCCCAGGAATATTTTGTCAATTGCTCCATAGGTTTAGAAACTGTGTGGAAACCATAAATAGGATTATTTCCTCCCAAAAAGTTGCTGAGATGATTATGGTGAAATGATTAACTTGGCCATAAATCACTCTTCATCTTCATGGCAATGAGATCACCAGGGCAGAGGGTTTGGAACGAGATGTCTTTAAGGTCCCTCCCAACCCATATTGTGGCTCTAAGAAGAAAAATGCTGTATAAATACTGGGGGAAGAAAACTCTTTTGCTTCTCACCTGGAGTGGAGACCCCAGAATAAGTGAGTAGAGAATGTGACTGGGATGTGGAGCTTTATTTCTTGGAGCTGAATCAGAACTGCAGAAGAAAAAAGACAAGGCTGTGCTGTGTTGACACACACAGTCTCTGCCTTCTAATTCTTTTCATTAATCTGAGGCCTTTTTCCCCAAAATGAGGCCTTGTGTGAACTACATATTACAATTTCTAACATTAGCACAGACTTTGCACTCAGTTCTGTCTCGACTTCCATGTGTAATTTGCAATATTGACTAGATATTTGACAAATGAAATTAAGAAAAAGACCTTTCTCGTTTAATTAAAACCTACACAAATAGTGGCATATATTAGTGAAAACAACTCCTGTCATCTTTCCTTTGGGTTTCCCATAATATGGCATAAAAGTGATGTGTAATATAAATGTGTTTATACCTTAGTGTATCTTGTTAAACCATTCAAAGTTAACGAATGTTTGGCTGTTTCAAAACTTTAATTAGCATTTAACAAGAAAGCTGCAGTCTAGGCAATTAGAGATCTAAGCACTAACACACACTCTCTTCCATTTTCTAGCAATTAATTGATAACTAGTTTACTGTGGGCTAATAATTAAATGAGAAAACATTCTGAGCAAATTGAAAGCACTGATGCAAATGAGTTCTGCATTTATTCTTTTCAAATTCACTGACCACGTTATCTAATCTGCTGGGAACAGAGAAAGGCTGAATTATACTAAATATATACTGGGCTGACTAACCAACCCTTAAAGCAACATCAGTCACTTGCTGAAGCTTTAATTGCTTTGCTGAGGGAACAGTCTGGGTGCAGAGCTGGGCAGTGGGATGGGGGCTGGGCTGGCTCATCTCTGGCTGCCTGGCAAATCAGGGAATCACAGGGGGATCCCACAAGGATCCTCAAGTCCAACCCCCAGCCCTGCTGAGGACAGAGAGCCATACAATGGGTTTCTCTCCTTCCTGTGCTTGAGATGAGAGTGCTGGGCACACACCGTGGGTGTGGATGGCAAGGCTGTGTGCTCAGCTCTCCCATCCATGTCTTTTCCAAGGAGACATTCCCACCCGTGTCTGGAACCAAAGGGGTCACCGTTGTGGCTGTGCTGGTGTTGGCAGCAGACCCGGCTCCTGCACCTGCTGCCAACAGCAAGATAAATGAAACGTTTAACAAGGAAGAATATGAGTTGGCAAAATCACTGGTACATTCTGTACGTGGAAATTGAAGCCATTTTTCTCCTGAATGTAGCAGTGATCATTGGGAATAGCTCCTCACAAACAGGAAATATCCCTGTCACCCGCACTTGAGGGAGAGCAATCTCCCCTGGATGGAGCAGAAAGACTCATTTTGTCTCCGAGGCCATCTTTTTATGAAATCTTCCTCCTCTGGACGGGCAGGGAGGTGATTGCCTGAGCTCTATTAAGCTTTAAATGCGAGTCATCCATTCCAACCAAACCCTCCTCAAAAGATTGTGTTTCTCAGTCCCACTCCCTCCTGACTCAGTGCAGGGAACAAGCCCTGACCCCTTCTAGTGCTTTTCCAGCATAATGGAACTATAAAGCCATAGGGTAACACTGGCAGCTTTAGGAGAGGTTCCCCCTGCAAGATTCCTGTTGGTTTGTTGTGTCTAAAATAAGAGCTGCTGTTTTACTGGAGGAAAGCAGTATCTGGAACCTGCTGGCAGTACTTGGAATCCCAGGCATTTACATTAGAAAAGACCTTCAATATGAACAAATATTGCCTGAACCAATAAGGTGTGTTCAAATTGGAATGCATTGTGTGTTGATATACCGTGTTTTCACCAGTGCAGGTTGGAGATGATGGAGAATTAAGAATGTGAACTATGTCTAATTCCATTTTCAAGACCTGCATGCTTCTCCTTTCCCTGTAGACAGATCCTTGGGAGAGGAGCAGGTGGGAGAGGCTGAGGACAAGCCCTGGAAATGCCCCTCAGAGACATGTGGACCTGAAACACCTCCTGTGAGGGACCATCACCCGGTTTCCCCATCAGGTCCCTTCCCTTCAGGTGAGCTCCCCCTTCCCTGGCTGTTCTATTCCCCCCTACTGTTTTTCATGGGCTCTCTCGATTACTGCCAACATAATTTCTCTAAAGGTTGTGGTGGTCATTTCTAGACAAGATGAGGGATGACATTTCAATTTCACTTCCCTGTTATTTAATAACGATTTACTGGTACCCCCAGTAAGAGTCCCTGACTCTTAGCAGCCTCTCTGAAATGCTTTGAGCTGAAAAACAGATAATAGTGGAAGTAACTTGGACATTTTGGGATATTTCATGTCAAAGAAATATGGTAGAATTACACAATAAGTATTGATTCCCATTTATCACTGCTTCATAATACTTTTTTATTAAACTTTATTTAATCCTTGCTTTCCAGCTCATTCCATTGTCTCCATTTGTGACAGACTTTTATGATTTATTATGTCCTCTTAATAGATATACATTTCGAGTTATGGAGGGATAGAGGCATATTAGTTCCTTCAATCTTTTCTAGTGCCAATACAGGACTACTTTGGGAAACACTTGCTTAAAAAGGCTTCCTAAAGCTCAGTTCTGCTTTGAAGTGACTCCAGTGGTGGGGTTTGAAGCAGCTCTTGACCCATGGTTTGAAGAAAAGGTTCCTGTATGGGAGTCTGGACAACTGGAGATTTTACAATATTTTTTCTCTTCCTCCAGAGTGTCACATCTCTTAGTTTTGGGGGTTATGGAGTCATTTTACTTGGAAATAAGGGCACAGCAAGCCTCCTCTTTACCATTTTCCCCTCGTACCCAGCAGCTGTTGCAAACACAAATATATGCTCCTATATATGTACAGCTATAATTTGAAGTTATAAATAGTGCCTAATTTTACAAGTATTTACTATACAGACATAAATAGAGCTGAAACAAACTGGAAATAAAAAGAACACTTATATCTCATGTAGAAGTCAGTGCCAGCTTGAATTTATTTTGATTTGATTAAGTATTGCATATAATTTTTCATCAAACTATATATTTAGCAAAGACAGTCTATGATACAGTGTTTTAGAAGTAAAATAAGCAGCAAATAAGCATGTCCAGTCACCAAAAGAATTGCTGTTTATAGTGAGTGACTGCCAAGGTATGTAAGTACAAAACTAATACAACTATCCTGTATATTTCAGGCAGAAAAGTTTTTTAATGGGAAGATTGGAAGGTCAGAAATTTGGTAAAGTTGTTATTATTGGGCCAGAACAATCAAAAGAAGTTTAAGGAAATATAGCTCTCTTTTTTGTGTGTGGAATTTCTAGACATTTCTTGCATTTATTCGTATGTTACAACTAATCAGTGATTTATTTGGGTGTCCCTTCAGAACTGTTGGCTCTGTGGAATGAAAGGGTGTTACACAATTGTGATGTGCAGTGGTGAATCCCTCCAAAAATTACCTGTAGTTAATTTATTGATGTGATAGCATTTGGGGTTTTTTCCTTTTATTTGAAGCTTGCTAACACCTCCTGGAGATAAACCAAAGCCTTGTGGTGCTCCCAATACACAGGCCAGTGTTTGCAAAACTGCAGCACGTCCTCTGAAGTGTTTCAGGGAGCAACTGGGACACTTGGTGATGAGGTGATGTCTGGAGTGGCTTCTAATATCGAGCAGCACTGTGGACCATGGCAATGTTCTTTATTCTTGCTGTTAATAACTAATTATTCCCCTATTATCATGACTGCTATTTATTAATGGCTGTCCCACAGCTTTGGTCATGCTCATCAGCCTGTTTTTCCATCAGCAGTCTCGGTTTGTTCACAATGTCCCACTTTACCTTGTTGCCAGCACGACTTTGCAGAGCAGAGTCTGGCAGGGCAAGGACACCTGGAGGTGACTCTGCTGCAGGTCTGGATAAAATTCTCACTAATGACTCCTGGGCACTGTTATTTTCGAGGAGGTGTGAGCTGATCCACTGCTGGGAAGTTGAAATTGCACCTACCAATTCAGAGAGCTGTTGAAAGCTGGGAGCGCCACAGAACTCCTGCTCTCCTGGAGCTGTCCTTGGTCCTGTCTGAAACCAGTGACAGAGGCTTTTTAAAGGCTCCTGGTGAGAGAGAAGGTGGCACTGCAATAGAGGGGGGATGAAACTCTTCTGGACATTTGCCCCTCTTTTCTGGTTTTCATCACTAATGAACTCTTTGCTTGCATCCTGCATCTCGCTGTGCATTATTGAAGGTATGTATGTATAAAACCTTCTAGGAGGTTTTATATGAAGCTGTCTCTGCAAGTCAAAAGGATGAAAGGTTTGCCCCAGCCACAGGAGGGTTCATGGCTGTCATGTGTGGCTCAGGTGGGGGAGTTGCTCCCCTGGGATTGCCTGCCTTGGTGGCTCCAGCGTTTCTCCCACTCTCCAGGACTCCTTCTCCTTTCCCTCCAGCAGGGTGCATTGCAGCAGTGCTGTTCAGTGTTTCTATCCCTGCTATGCTGGCTTTGGTGGGGGCAGAGCTGTTGATTTTAGTTTCATAGTGGATTGCTTCCAGGGAGATATTCCCAGCACATATTAAGAACAGGGGGATTGTCCTTCCCATAAGATATACAAAGCACCAGCTCCATCGGAGATGGGATTAGCAAAAGCTGCTGCTGCTGCCTCAGACAGAGAGAGCCTCTCTCATTTCCCCTGTGGGAATTGTTTCCCCTGGTGCGTTCTGAGGCTGTTCTGAGCTGGGCATGGGGAGATGGAGGAGGGAAGGGATGGGCTGCATGTGGGAGCTGCTCCTGGGCACCCCTGTGCTTCCAGCACCAGTGCTGATGGACAGTTGACAAGTCAAATGGTATCCAGTCTCCATATAGAGTTATAAAATTTTCCTGCTATTCTGGCTTCTGCTGGAAATGTGCTGGGTAACTAAAAGCAGTGGGTGACACTGGGTTTCCACACACAGAGACCTCCAGGGGTGGGTATCCCCCTCCTCCCCAGCCTCAGATGCCATTGCTCTGCCTTTCCTACCAGAAATATTTGTTTAACTAGTTTGATTTGTCTGTGCTGACTCACAGCTTGATGGGATTTTAAATCTGTTTGTCTCAGTGTCTCATCCCACTCTGTTCCTGCTCCCTGGGACAAACTGTACCTCCTGTGGCATCCAACCCCAAGGGCAGGGCAAGAACTCATCTGCAGAGGGGAACAGGAGCATGGGTGGTTCCTGCTCCCCAGGAAACTTCTGCAAGGCAACACATCTTCTCGCAGGCTTTTTCATTGGATTGTGCTAGTTTTTGAGTATTTTGAGTGTTCTATGCTATTTTTTTAATAACTCATAGCACTCTCTGTATCTTTATAGTGCTCAAGACCTCATGAATTTTTTAAACAAAACCCGAACCACAAACAAAACGTGTCTGTGCTCAGGATGGTCTTTTATCCTTTTAGGAATGTGCTGTGAGACTCTTGTGGCCATGGCTCCTGCTCACCTTGGGCACAGTTATCAATTCCTTGGACTTATCCCTGGGCTTGGTGCTTTGCAGCTGTCCCAGGGGTGTGACAGCTGTGGCTTTGACCTTGCTGATGTGAAGATTTAATGTGAACACTCAGTACTTGCCAGAAAAGCTGTGATTTGTTGGGGGAGGTTGGTACTGAGGGGTTCCTCTGAGAGAGACCCCAGGCTGGAATCTGTGGGCATCCAGCTGAGCCATCCTGCCAGCAGTGCCTTTAAATCAAAGATTCTGGGCAGTCTCTTAATGGGTCACTGTGCTCCTGGTGACAACAATTTTGGCACCATTGGGTATTGTCTCTGTTGTTGCTCCTGGCTGGACATGGACTGGCTTTGTACATGGATCCTTCCTGGGTGGTGGTGCAGAGCAGGAGGAGCAGGAATGCTGGTTAGATAAATCCAACTTCCCTGCTTGGCCTGAAGTTTGAAGCTGTGGAGCCTTGAACAAGGTAATTACAAGCACTAAGACTGCAAAGGTGTTGAGTAACAGCTCATTACCACAAGGACTTTTCCATTTGTAGGATGATGCGACTTAAGTTTTCCTTCCTTGACTAATTGTTGAATATTTTCATAAACATATTTACTCTTCAGAATGAAAAGGGTCAGGATGAGCTCTTCAGGGAGATGTTATATTAGCAAAATGCTTTAATAGACTGCCTTGTACTTTTAAGGCTTCATAAGAAAAGGTTGTGGGTATTTTAGCCTTGATCTTTTAAGGTGATTTAATAGTGTTTACAGTTAAATTATTTGTGTGCTAAAAATTTTATATGTGTTTGTGCTCTAGCAGATTGAGGCCAATGTGACCTTGACAGGGGGAAGTCTCCATTTTTCCAGCACCTTTTATGTTGTTTTTATCAGCTTCCCAAGTGTACCTTGGTGAAAATCTCTTGAATCCTCCCTGGTTACCACAGATGTGTATTCAGAATATATGACACTATTGAAGAGGCTGAAAGGAGGGCGGATTTAGGTGAGATATTGGGAAGGAATCCTTCCCTGGGAGGGCGGGCAGGCCCTGGCACAGGGTGCCCAGAGAAGCTGGGGCTGCCCTTTAATCCCTGGGAGTGTCCAGGGCCAGGCTGGACAGGGCTTGGAGCACCCTGGGCTGGTGGAAGGTGTCCCTGCCCATGGCAGGGGTGGGGCTGGATGGGCTTTGAGGTTATTTCCAAGCCAAGCTGTTCTGTGATTCCATGATTCTGGAGCTGCCTGCTGGATTTTCTACATTCCTTGAATTGTAATTCATTCTTAGATCATGCTTTTCCCCCTCCATGTCCCATGTAGTCCCACACTGTATGTGCTCTGTGGTTTCCTGGTGCGAGAACAGCGTAGAGCAGCAGCTCCCCAGTGGCAGGAGGTGCAGGGCAGCTCCTGACCTGAGCTCCTGGGACTCTTTGGGTGGGCAGTGCAGCTCAGGAGCTCACACACCAGCCGAAGGTCTTGTATCTCCCCCAAAGATGTGAATTCACATTTGGGCAAAGCCTGTCTGAGTGAGAGGCCATGTGTGGGTGTGCTGTGGGCAGTGATGGGGATGGCAGTGTGAGCAGCTGAGGGGTGAGGAAGTCTTGGCCCTGGGGTGTTTGCCAGGCCAGCTTTGGAAAGTCTCCCCCGTGGAATCATTCCTCCATCTCTGTTGTATTTGTATTTTGCAGGGAGCAGCCGAGGTGACGTCAGGAGCGCATCAAGGAAATAGCTCAGAACGGGGCTGTCAGCAGCTATAAATTAAAGAGACTTATGGGGGAGTTTATGGTTTCTTCAACTCCTAATACACCTTGCAGCTTTAGCAGAGTGCCTGAGCTCCCAGGAAGACAACACTTGACAGGATTATATTTTACTTTAAGAAGTTTATATTTTAAGAAGCCCATTTGCTGCTTTCTTCCCTTCTTACTTCAGTTTTTGTCTTGGAAACAAATGATTATAGAACTTGGACTTCCTTGTAGCTGTCTGAACTGCTCCTTCAGTTCAGGTCCCTCTTTTCCTGCCCTTTTAGGGATGTGTAGTCCAGAAGATGATGTGCAGGGTTTTGTGGGGGCTGTGTAGGGTGCTGGGGCTGGAGCTGCCCTCCCTCAGGAACCTGCAGTGGTCACAGGCTGTGGAAGGAAGGCTTGGAACAACTCAGCCTAAAGGTTAAAGGTGTGTTCTATGCTGTCTTCATCACATAAATATCTAAATGTCTCCATGATATATCCAACAATATATATCTGTAAATACCTTCATGGTATACACAGATAAAGGCAGGAGATTCTGCTCCAGAGGCTGCTGCATCTTCCCATCCTTCCTGGGGAGGAAGGCAAGAGCAGGACAAAGGTCTGTGCTCCCTTCTCTGTTGGTAGCTCCAGGTGTGCTGGGGCTGCTGAATCCTGGAGCAGGGATGGCTCCCAGCCCTCCTCTGCCTCCCCACAAGGAGAGATTTGGCACTCTGCTGTCTGTGCCGGGCTCCAGCTTCATTCTCCCGTGCTCTCAGCCAGTTCTGAGTCCCTGGAACATCCAGAACAGCCACAAAACTGATTTTAAAAACAGTTAAAAACAAAGACAAGAAGAGCTGTGTGTTATTCCCCCTGATCTGGGGCCCTGAAGAACTTCAAGTTTCCTTGCTTTCCTTCAGCCCAGGTCAGCTCCCTTCCCCTGGCACATGTGCTAGCATGGGCAAATGAGGAATGAAACCTGTGCTGGGGGATGTGCCAGCCCTGAGCACTGTGGGGACCTCGGGGACACAATTTAGCAGCTGGTGTGAGCAAGTCTGCAAATGGTTGCTGGTAGATCTGCCAGAACAAGCCAAATCCTCTTTACTAGTGCCTTTCTGTTCTGTGTAACTCTGCTCCTTCCTGCCAAGAAATGCACTTCATTTTTAGAGAAATAGTATTTGGCCATAACAATATCCTGTATGCAGAACAGCAGACTCTTGGGGGTAGAGAGAAAACAGCATTTAAAATTAAAAAATAAAATTGTGTTTGAATAGAACAGTTTACAGGTTTTACATTCATTTTTAACAGACCAAGCCCCCCATGAATTCACATTTCTGGGTATTTCATCAATTCAGAATGCCTTGTGCCTCGTTTATTTGCAGTTCTCCCCACATTTTTGCAGGGGAAATCTGCTGGGATGAGACAAGAAGTAGCCTTGTGCCTGCCAAAACCTCAGGGATGTGATGGCAATTAAGCCCAGCTCGATCCTGCAGGCTGGGAAGACTTTGGAGGCAGAACTTCATTTGTCTGCTCCTGCCTTACAGCCCAGACCAAGGTAAGTGAAATGGCCATGTGATTCAGACCCAGCTTTGGAACAGCCTCCCTGTTCTCACACACACAGAGCACTGGTTCCATTTCCATGTTCCCTTCCCTGGTGTGGACAGTGCTGAGAGCACCTTGTTGCAGGAGTTTGGGAGTGGAGGAGCCCCTGGCACAGGCGAAGCTGCTGCTGCAGGGCTGGAGGGGGGTCATTCCCCATTGAGACACCTCCAGTGTGATGCCAAACCCAGGTCCAGCCTCTGGGGCTGCTGCAGGGCTGGAGGGGGTCATTCCCCATTGAGACACCTCCAGTGTGGTGCCAAACCCAGGTCCAGCCTCTGGGGCTGCTGCAGTTGAGCTGCCCCAGCCTGTGGTAGGTAAAAAGTTGGAGTAATTGTGCTGTCAAGCCCACCAGGACCACAGCTCCTGGTCCTTCCAGCCCTGGCTGCTGGGTTCTGACTGGGCAGGGTGTGGGGCTGGCCCTTCAAGGCTGACCCCAGCCATGCCATCAGCCCCCCCACTCTTGTACTCTGTGCTGTAAATCATATGCAATTAATTACCCAGAAATAGAATTGCTTTCAGTTTCAATTCAGAAGCTTAAGTAAGTCCCTGATCTCAGTTCCAGTTTCCAAGCAGAGCTATCATAAAAACAATAGTTCTTCATTTTCAGATGGGCTGGTATCCTTTGTCTGTCAGCATTTGCATGAGGAACATTGTCAGTTCCCAGATTTGGTGACCCACAAGTGAATTTGTAGTGGATAAATCAGGAATTAACAGGGACTATGTCTGAGCAGTGTCAGTGCAGCTGAGTGGCTTCTGCAGTCATCACATCCAACCTGTTTCACAGAAGGTCCTGGGTAATGTGTTAATGATCCCACTTTGATCTGTGTGTATATGATGTCATTGAGAAAATAAGGGGGAAAAAAGTCCAAATGTTAAAGGTGTAAATTTTCTGTATGACAGAGCACAGCAGAGGTGAATGTTCTGGTTTGGTAGCTTGGCATAATAATGACTCTTTGATGGGTGGAAGGAGCAGAAGCTGCTCCTCACCCTGTGGTTGCTGTGTGAGGCAGCTCTGGTGGCTGGGGGAGCAGCTGAGCCTTGTCCTTGGGTACGACTAAAAATGCTCCTGAATGACCAGCAGAGCCTCCCCCAGCAGTCTGTGTTTGTGAGGATGTGTCTTTTGGAAGCATTTTGGAGGCACAGTGGTAAATCAGTGATTGTGTGTTGGGAAATGGGAGAGACAAGTTCCTGTACATTTGTTACCTCTCCAGGTGCTCCTCTGCTCTCCCATTGCTGTAATACAGGGGTTATTTCACCACCTCGTGGAGCTCACAGAAATGGGTCTATCAATTGATGCAGGCATTGTAGTTCTCTTTCCATTCCTGTAATAGCTGCTGTATTTCAACCATTTATGCACTGCACTAAACCCCTTTTTTTGTTCAGAAAATATTTTTGGTGTAGCCTTAAAACATAAGTTGCAGCTGATATAGAAACATCACCTTCTCTGGAAGCTTTCTGGGTCTGGAGTAGTAGTCTTTTCATTTTAGGTGTTTTTTTTTTTTTTGAAAAGTATCTAAAGACAATTAAAAGATAAACCATAGAGAGATGTCAAGTTCTGAATGCCCACAATGAGGGTTTTTGAGTTGTACCTTGTGTGTTTCTGAGCTCTAGGGAGAACTGGCTGAGTTTCCTGTCTGGTCAGGCTCTGGTACTGATGGCTCTGTGGCAGAGGGAAGTACCCAGGCACTCAGGGAGGTTCAGCCCCATTCAACTGATCCTGTGTCTTTCCTTGAAGTTTTGCATTTTGGATTTTTCCAGGCCCGTCTTAGCATAACTCTGAGACAGGAACTGTCATAGAAAACTCTCCAGCAACTGAGCTGAAGGTGTGCAGAACTAAGGTCAAAGGGATTTTGGTGAAAAAGTAGGACAGTGAAATCCTTACAGGGAGCCATGAGAGAAGAAGGCTCTGCCCAAACCTTGTTTGTTATCTGTCTAGACTTTGCAGCCCTCAGGATGTTGTTGTTTCAGCAGCTCTGAATTATGAATGGCCTTCACTTCTCCTACCTTACAATTCAACAAAAGAACAAGAACAAAGCAGAAGGAAGAGCAATCCCAAGGGAAATGGGTAGGATTGTGGCATGTCAAGGAGTATGACAATCCAGCAAGGACATTTCTCTTGTCTTCACTGAGTTGTCTCTAACGAGAGGAACCACTGGTGTGGTTGGTAAATCCAGGCTGGAAAGGTCCCCCTGACTGCACCACAGCCCTTGGAGTCATCAGTCATGGATCCCACCCCCCGAGCTGCCCACGAGGATGTGGAACAGTGGCAGTCTGGTTCCTTCCAGCATGCCCAAAATCACCTTGCCAAGCAGGCTGGAGCCATCATCAGCCAATCTCTTGGATCAGTTTGGGTTTGGCTCCTTCCTAAAAGGCAGGGACAACAAGGTGGCTGTTGCAGGGACTGGGAACAATTCCCAGGGAGCTGTGTAAAGGCTGCAGCTCCAAGGGCAGAGCATTGTGCTAAGGAAGCTCTTCCACTCCCATGGAGCACCAATGCCTTGCCTGCTGCACATCTGGGAGGGGATGGAACTCTCTGGAATTGCTGTGGCTTCTTCCCTTTGAGCCAAGACCACAGTTTCTTATCTGCCTCCCTAACCACAGTGGAGGGTTTGGGTTGGTGTTTCCCCTATCCCAGTAAATCACAATAGGACCAGTAATTATCTGTGCCTCATTAGCTGTTAAAAGCCAGGAGCTGTGCCCAACCAGGCTTACACAATAAAGCCCAGAGCTGCAGAAACTGGGGAAAGGTGGGGCCCAGGCACTGCAGAAACAGAAAGGACTCAGGATTTAATTGAACTAAAGGAAGCATGAAACTCAAGGAAATATTTATCAGTCTCTTATACTAATATTTGGCTAGAGAAATGGGCTCCTTCAGGGATTTGTGTAACTCAGAGCTGTTTGACAACCTTCTGCTTCCCTCTCAATGCTGAGGGATCCAAAAACTTCAAAGAATTGTGTTTAAATACAGGGGTTCCCCCCCCCCCCCGTAAATTTAATTGTCGTTTTTTCTTTAAAATTAGAGGATGTTCAAAAGACCATGTGCGGAGCAAGTATGAAAATGGTGAATATTTCATAGGAAAATAGATGTAGTCAATTTTTAAAAGGGGCCATCCCAAGTGGTGCCCTGAAAGCTCCTGCTCACTCACCATTGAGGGTTTGGGCCTCTGGGCTTAAGAGAAAGCAGAGCTGCTTTACCAGGTCAGTCCAAGTTTGAATATGGAATTATTTGGACTTATGTCTTAACTTCAGTTGTATTGTCAACAAAAAATTAAAAACTTACATTTTTATGCCAGTAAAGCTTCTACAGGTAAAACTTTAATGTGTGACATGTAGAATATATTTTTTAATAATTCAGTATAATTCTGACTGAAAATATTTGCTGGTATTTCAGTCTTAATGAACATAATAGCGTTTTTAATCATCTTGAACTTCCTGGCATTTGAGAAGAGCTGGTCCTAGGAAGAGTCCTGGCTGATTATAATAGTAACATAAATTATTAATGAAGCAATGTCAGTAATTAGTTTTTACATATTACAATCTTGCTACTGTTTTAGTATTTACTGCATTATTTTGGAAGAGGTTTTTTGTAACCTTGTTCTGATTCCATATAAGACACTGGGCCACACTGAACAACTTTTATGGGTCTTTCTAAAATTTCACTTTGCCTTCTCCAAGTGCCACTTTATCATCTTTTCATGCATATTTAAGGCCAAAAAGAGATATTGTGGGGGTGTTTTGCCCAAGACAGAGGGTGCCACTGGATCTGATCACCTCCTTTTGCCTGTGCTCTGGGACCTGACTCAGCTTGGTGAGTACAGTTTAGTTGTTGAATTTTTCCCATAATATGTTCTTAAGCTAATTGGATTTTCCTGATGATCTGCAGTCTGGGTAAGCCCTGTGTTCAGCTGGGAGAACTGCTCAGGTGTTTGGTATCTGCTGGTGGTTGGCACAAAGGGCCCTGATCTTCCAAAGCATCCCCTGATTCCTTCACTCTGCTTGAAGAACAGTTCCATGGACATCAATGTATGGAGCTAATTTAAACTGAAGTGTGTGTGGTCAGACACAGACAATCAAATAGTTCCTCAGCAGTAAAAAATTACTCAAGAAATTGTTAAATAATAAATAATCAAATAATTGGTCATTTTAATCTTATTCTCAGATAGAAACCAGTTGTTCTTTGCTCTGTGGCTCATAAAAGACGTGGTTCTAAAAACTCCAAACATTTCAGTTTTCCACTTGTCACAAAAGTAAATATATTTCACTGCTTTGACAAAAATGAAATTATAGTTTGATTGTCCTTACGCTTTATATGTGCTGTGCTGCAGGTGTAAACCCAGGAGCTATGTAGTCTGCATTTGTGCCTCTCCCACTGGCTGTTGGGTCCTGGGGTGGTTTTACTGGAGTTTGTTCTTCAGGACTGTCCCAGGCCATTCCTGAGTTCACTGTCACTCTTGGAAAGGAGTACATTTAAACTTTAAAAAAGAAAGAGGAGAATGGGACAAAGAGGAAAACAGATTCAAAAATACATTCCTGCAGAGAGTATAATCAGGAGTAATTTTCTTTTTGCAGAAATACAGCAAAACAAACTCTGCATGCTCTAAGGCAAGGGAAGAATTGGAAGATTGCTCTTTAGTGGTAGCAGTCAAATAAATTTGTGAAAGTATGAGTCCATGGCAGTTTTACATCTAATTTTGTGTTTTCTTCATAACAGTTCACTGCTTGTTTCCCCCATATTTTTCCTCTTGCTTTCAAGGCTTGGTGGAACAATTTCCCCTCAAATAATAACGGGATTGACTATGAGGGGGGTGTGGCAAAGGGGGGAAGGGAAAGCTCCAGGGCAAGTTTTGATCTCAAGGGTTAGCTCTGCTCCCTGGGATCCCCTCCTGGCACTATGTCTTGTGCAGGGCTGTGGATCTAACACACCCCGGGAGCTTTTGGAGGATGAGCACACTCAGAACATCAAGAGATGCTCTGAGCCTTTGCTCTGAAGCCATGGGGCTCAGATTTTATTAATAAATTATATTACTTATTAATATTGTGATCTTTCACTGGAAAATGGATGGAAGAGGCTTGTTATGAGGTTGTGGATCATGAGACTTCTTGCAGAACTGGCTCTTGTGGTACCATGTTGTGTTTGCTGCAAAATCTGGGGAGTCAGAACTTCATCCTCCCCAGAGCAATGCTGGTGGAAAGTGAGATTCAGCAAGGTACTGATTCAAAACCAGCCAAACTCCAATAATCCTCAGCCAGAGGTAAACAAGACAAAGGAAGTGTGTTTATTAACCATATTTGCCCTGCCAGGCTGCCCTTTGTGAGGTTTTAATCAGGGCATTGGACCTGTGAATCCTGCCAGGTGGGCAATGGAAACCAGGAGTGGTTGACATAAGTGAAACTGGGGAAAGAGCTGGTCTGGCATGGCTCAAAGTCACACAGAGAGAGAAATCCTCAAGAATTCTCAGAGCAATGAGAACCTGGAGGAAAGTGACCACAATTAAGCTGGGATACTGAAAGGTTGGATCTAGAAGAGAAAAACTGTTTCCTAAGCACAGAAGGGTTAAATTCTAGGCTGAATTTAGGCTGGGATATTGAGAAGGGTTAAATTCTGGGCTGAATTTAGGCTGGGATGTTGAAACCAGGATAACTGTGGTGAGGAGTGGTGAGGAGATTTAGATTGAACTAAAATTTACTGCATTCACCAAACCAGCTCCACAGACTTAGCTTTAAAGGCATGTAGGCACCTAGTAGAATTCCAGAAGGTTTTATTTAATCATCTCCACACAGGGTAAGTGCCTGGGCACTTCTCCAAATACCCCTGGGAACACCAGGAGACATTTCAAGTGGCTGGAGCACGGATAGCTGTGTGTTTATCATTGTTAATATTGGACCCTCGTATTCCAGGAGCTGTTGGCATTGCTAATTTGACTGTAGCCAGGTCACATTCTTGTTGTACCCCGAGTATTTCAGATTTATGCCAGTGTCACTGTGGGCACTTCAGCTTGCAACCTCATTTAACATTCCCTTTGTCCACTGCTAGGCAGTGAAACATATGCTGCTCATATTAAATGCTTTAGTCACTTAATCACCCGTGAGCATTGATCTGTCTGTAGGCTTTTTTTTAGAATAAAGATTTCATGTCATTCCTGGAGGTTGTAACAGATACCTCCAGTTTGGTCTCACTTCAGTTTAGTAAAGCTGCTTGATACATTTTTATTTTGATAGTGCTTTTTAAAAGAGAAAGGCAAGCAAAAAAAAAAAAGGGTCTTATCTGAGTTGTCTTAACGAGTGTTTTAGTTGCTGTTGAATATTTCAACAGAAGAGTTTTTGTACTGGGTCAGACTGTTTTGAAGACACTGGTCTCCTTTTGAGACATAAAATTAAGTAAAGCAAGATGATCAAACATGCAGAGCAGATTCTGATCCTTTCTAATCAGTGAGAAGTTGGAGCAATGATATTTTCACTTCTCCAGACCTGCCCTGGAGTCACTGGAGATTTGCAGGTCTCTTGCTGGGGTCAGAATGGTGCCCAGCACTGGGATGAAAGGGTATTGTGGGAGTGAGAGGCTCCAGTTAATCACTCAGATCTAGGGCACACTTTTCATGGCTCCACAGCCTGGCAGAATCACCTTCATCCATCTCTGTCTCTGCCTGAGGTTTGATGGCAGAATTGCTCTGCTACCCTGAAAGTGAGTTAACTTGACAGCCAGAGTCGCATTGTTATTGGCTGAATACCATTAATTCTGATGTGACATATTTCTTCTTAATGGGAACATTTATATTATCTGTATTTTCAAAGAGCAGGAGGAGGGAGAAAAACTCTCCCACAACAGTATCAATATTTCAAGGGCAGGCAGCACGGGGGGGAACACTCTGCTTCTGGAGTGTGGCTTTTATTGATTGCTGGGGGTCTAAAAAAAACCACATTTCCAGCTTTCTCCTGCACTCCTTTTCCATTCAGAGGCTGTAAATGCACGGGAAGAGGAAGATTAACATAAAAGGGGGGGGAAAGAATGAAAAAGTAGCTGCATTTCCATGAGAAAATAAATAGCAGGTGTTTGGCCCAAGTGAGCACTGTGTAACAGCAAAGCAGAGTTTAAAGCAAGCCAAGGGACAGGAATAGCTGATGGACAGTCCCACATTTTAATGTTGTGAGTCCTGCTAAACTTCCCGATTTAGGCTGACTGCAGAGAGCCAAGTTGGCTGAAATGAGGCAGGGCAGAAGGCTGAGCCCATACAGCCACTCTCGTGTGAAATGCACAGTTCTGCTCTGATTTCACAAAGCTGGAGAAGGGAGTAATTCTCTCCTGCAGGTGAGTCGGGGCAGAGATTTCAGTGTTATTTCAGCACGTTATTTCCACCTCAGGTTCTCAGATATGCAATTACTTTATGACAGTATGAGGGAGCCACAGTTATTGCAGCTGCAATCCCCTCACCCTTTTGTGTGGCTCTGGCACGACGAGGGTCGCTGAGCCTCATCTGCCCCGAGCAGTGGGGAAGCTGTGCCTGCCTGGGAGGGCAGGGCATTTGCAGGGCCATGTCAAATCAAACACTCCATGTCATGCTGGGGGAGAGGATTGCTGTTTTATGAAGGGAAAACCCATTTCTCAGCAGAATTAATCCATGGCACCAGAAGACAGAGATGTTTTCTGTTGTAATTTGCTTCCAGAATGTGATTTGGTGGCAAACATCAGTAGGTGTCGAAGCTGCAGAACAAAAGCTCTTCAGGTGAGTTCTCCACGGATGTCAGGAGAACCAACATCAGGCAGCTCCAGGAATGTCAGAGAAGCCCCTGAGCCTTGCAGTGGGTCAGACCCCATGTGCTGTGGATCTTTGCCCAGGCTGCCCCTGTTCAGGTCACGCCTTGAACTAAAGATCTTGAAATGCTTTATTGGATTTTGTTCCACAGATAAGATGTTGTTTGTCTTTAAGGGCATTTATAACAAAACAAAAAGACTGAATTACTGAGTAATGACCTTAAGTGGTTCAGCCTCAATTGTATTTAAAATGTCCAGACATCAATGCAGAAGGGCTAAACTTTTCTGACATCAGCACTTGATTATTTTCCAAGCTTTGGCAGAGCCTGAATTCCTCTGGTATGAAAACACTTTCACATACAAATATTCAGTGTCTTTTCATCATGTATTGCATTCCTTGACAAAGCAAAAACATTGGGTAGACTCTCCTGGAAGACAAATTGCCAAACACATGCAAGGTGTCCCTGTCAGTGCTTTGGTGGCAGCAGGGTGTGGAACTGAACTGTTCCTTGGAGCCCCTCACTGCTCCTGCAACTTGATCTGCCTTCATTTTGAAGCCTGACTTTAGGAATTCTGGGTTTGCTTTCAGGTGTCCAAATCCAGTGTAAGAAATTTGTCCCAAAAGCAGAGTCCTGTGGACTTGCCTTGGGAAGTTGTAGGCTTGGCAACGAGGGTGAATTTTCCCAGGACTGGAATGTTTCCCTTTGGAATGTCTGCCTTGCAAGGCTAAGCCCCAGTGCTGGCCATGGCTCTGGAATTCCTGGTGCCTGGAGCCTAAAGGAGCTGAAGGAGAGGGAGGGTGGAAGGGCAGGGCCTGGGAGCTGGTACCAGCTCCCCATGGAGCATCACACAGGTGAAAGGGCAGTACTCATGTCACCTGTCCCCTGAGTCACTGTGTTCTGAAAGCTTTCTGAGGGTTCTAATTTATCTTCTGTTTTTTTTCCTGCACTGACAGTTTATCTTTGTTTTCCCTAAATAACAGGAAGGGCCTGGGAATATTATTTTGGAGAGACTATGGGTTAATTATTGAAAAATGAAAAAAGGAAATATTAAGCCAATTATTAAATTAGAGTTGATTATTAATCCCAGAGAGATAATTACCAAGGCTTGAGGCAATTTGTCTTCTGTTTGAAATAGATCTTAACTTGATTAAGTTGTAGTTGTCAGTCCTATGGTTGTTACTGCAAAGACTTTTATTATTCTGCAAAGTAGAAAATGCTTCTCTGAAGCTGAGCCTAAATATTTGTGCAACAGGTGAGCTGGATTCTGTGCAAAGGATTGCCAGAATTGGGGAATAATCTGTTCATGCTCCAATTAAAGGTAAACTTCTCTGAGTGAGTATTATTTCTACCACAGCAGCAATAAATATATCTACATAAAACACTACATAAGATTAATATAGTAATATATATTAAATACATGTAAAAGCTACATAAAATGTAGTTTTATTTCAGAAGCTGGCAGGTTATATTGAGCATGAAAGGCACATATTGTAGTGTAACCAAGTGACTGTAGTGATCCTGAAGAAGTGCAATAGTGAAGTGCCACAGAAATGGCGTGTCCCCTTAGCACTGATATTGGGGGTATGAGCAAGGAGATGGCTGAAGGCACTTTAACCCTCCAGTCTGCAAACTGAGATACTCAGGAAGGGGCACTTTAAATGTGTTCTGCATTCCTCTGCATTGGGTGTTGGTTATAAACTGTGTCATGGTAAATACAAAGGATTTGGGTACATTATGAATGTGCCTAAATGTGGTTTGGTTTTAAATCATGTGTGAAACAGCTTTTTTCTTTTTTTGGCTTTTTTTGTACTTGAGTCCCAAATACCAGCTGAATTCCTGGAAAGTTGAAGTGATGGAGATGCACTTCTGTGCTTGCTGGTTCCAGGAGGCTCCTGGTGCAGTGCAGCACTGGGGACACTGTCTGCTTTGCATTGTCAGCTTTGGGTCAGCACATGGCATTTGATGAGGACAAGAAGGGTATTTGCACTTGAATACTCTCCAGCAAGGTGAAAATATATCCCTGTTTTCCCCAAGGGTGGGTATTTCAGTGGCTCCAGTGCAGAGAGGATGAATGTCCCCTGCTTCCTTTCCTGAAGGAATCAGTTTGACAGAAGAATCCTCGTTCTTGTGCTCAGTCACTTTTCATCTTTAAATTCAAAGAGCATTATTTATAACCCCCCCTTTGGAAATTCACAAAAAAAGAGCTTAATTTTCTTGTCAGCTTAATTTATTTTGGTGTATCCATAGAAACACTGAGGATGCTCAATGTCCATCATGGTCCTGTCCCCCCAGTCCCTCCCCAGAACCTGAGAGGAGAAACATTTCCTTTAGGATGTGTAATAAATGCTGTTTAACTCAGATTGAGCAAATCCACAGCAGGTTTCTCTTCACTGACAGCCTTTCTGAAGAAGTGCTGCAGACTTTGTGCAGGTGCAGATAGAGGGCACCAAGAAGGCTTGGATGGACAGAGGGGAAGAAAAATTCAACAGAAAGGTAGAATATCAGGATTCTGGTGGAACTCTCTCTCTGCCTTGGCAGAGAGCAGCATTTCTGCCAGCAGGAGCCAGAGGGAATTGCTGGTGGGGCTGGACATGGGTCCTCAAGGACCTAAAACTTGTCCTGGCAGTCATGCCCTGAGTGCAGGGAGATGGGATACAGGGAAATGTGTGTGCTGGGCTTGTTAATGTGTTTGTGTGCAGGGAAGGCAATGGAGCTGGGGAAGGGGCTGGAGCAGCAGGAGGGGCTGAGGGAGCTGGGGGGGCTCAGCCTGGAGAAAAGGAGGC
>JAWWEW010000023.1:1245422-1258784 GCA_035583185.1 Anabacerthia variegaticeps | reverse complement strand
ATGAATTGGTCCCAGCTATCCCAGTATGACTAAGGCAGCTGTACAAGGACTAAATAAGAACCTATTTTAATGGTTATAAATTAAGGAAATTCTGTAGTGTTTTGTTTCCTGCTGAAATCCATGAGCATCTCTGTGTGACTGACACACACACACACACACTAAATTCACAACAGTGTCTGGCAGCAGGTAAGAAGTCCTGTAGGGCACACTGGGTTTGATATTAAAATGGGGTTTTCTGTGGTGATCGAAGGTACTACTGGTGTTACAGTAACCAAACTCCAGTCCTGGGAGTTATCAATTATTTTAAAATTACCTATGGGGGAAATGGGAAGTTAAATGTTATGGGAAGGGCTTTTCTCTTGCTTTTCCTGTGGGGTAATGTTCAAATGGTATGTGACACTTTGGAGGTGACATAAAACATCTTAGCAGACTTCCATGTAATTTTTGGCAGCTGTAAGTGTAGAAACCTTGGGTGACTTGTAGCAGTCAGTGCAAGTTTAAAACGATTTTGAAGTGTCATGTTGGCTGTGATTTTTGTGACCTTCACTGAAGGGTTTTCCCTCCATTTCAAAGAAAATGCTCTGATTTCTGTGGCTTTACAATAAAATAGCATAAATGCAGGCAGAGAACATTGCAGCCATTTAGAGACACTCATAATTTTTAAGATAAAAATATATGGTTTCATATAACAATGTAGTATTTTTCATGTAGTCCTTTGACACTGCAATCTGCCTGTATAAATTTCTCCAATTGGCTGCTTTACATAGTAATAAATTTAGTTATTACTGGATTATTGAGGATATTTTTCCCTTTATTTCAACCATGACACTGACCATAAAGAAAAGCACAAATCAATGGTTTGAAATGCTTTATTCAGGATGTTTGAGCCCCCTTTTTGTGGGCTTTAATGAGGTGTCCCAGACACTACCAAAGTGTGTTTTTCCAGAGGAAATCACATAAAAACAGCACCACAAAAGCAGCTGGATGTGGTAAATATGATCTTGGTGAAACACTGGCGAGCTTGACGTGTTTAAAAGCGTACAGCCATTTAAAATGAAGTTACAAGTTAATGAGGTAGCATCAGCTTTGCCTCATTTCAGCTCCAGCATGAGCACTAAGCTGTGGATTTCAAACAAATGCAAGCACATGACTCCAACAGGTACTGTCCAACCTGGATGTGTGTTCTTTGGCTCCATAAAACCTTCATATTTTCCACCTGAATTTTGTTTTTCTTGGAGCACTCACAGTTTCAGTTTGCTGGCTCCATGAGGGGCCCTGATTGATTTTTATGCTAATCCTAAATGAAAGACAGCTGTTGTCCCCCAGCTTCTCAGAGCTAATCCAGCTCATAAGGGCTTGGGAACAGCCACATAATGAAGTTACCATTTAGAAGGGATTTCAGCTGGCACGGGTTTAAAACCCTGAAATACCGTGGGTTTCCCCCCTTTTTTGGCAGGTTAATGACACCTTCAGGCTGGTACTCCCAGGGGTTTGCACAGTGCAGTGGGGAGTGGGATGGGATAGGATGGGGGTGCTGATGAGGCAAGGATGTGATGGAAGGGCTTCAGCCCCCCAGCCAGATGAGGAGGGAGAGCTGGGGTTTGGGCAGCAGCAGTTCCTTTGCACACTTTGCTACAGGGGGCAAAAGGCTTTCAGGGATTTTAACACTGTCTGAGCCCTTTCAGCATCTCACACCTGGCCAGAGCAGAGCCAGTGATCCCCTGATGGGGGAGGTGTTTACAGCACACTCTAAACTGGATTTGTTCCCACAAACATTGTGTAAAAAGGTGGGTGTTCTTTTATTGAGTACTGGTAGCCTGAGGGGACAGTTGATACTACATTATTACACCTTGTAGTAATAAGTCAGTGCTATTCACTTCCAAATGATGAATGGCAGGGGGTTTTGTGTATCCAGAAAAAAGCATTATGGAATTGTGGATCATCCACCAGCTAATGATCACTCTTTGGTGATATATTTATTTATTTGTTTATTGTGGTATCCTGGATGGGGCTCTGAGTAACCTGGCCTAGTGGAGGGTGTCCCTGCACGTAGAACAGGGGTTGGAACTAGGTGGTCTTTAAGGCCCCTTCCAACCCAACCCATTCCATGATGCTCTTTATACCTTTCCAGGACACGTGGGTGTATCTTCATTCCCCCCCCCAATTAACTAATTACCTCTGCATTCACGTGCCACACATTAACTGCCACACACAATACTGAGCGCGGAATTAACTTCTTCATTTAGTGCCTGCAACAGAATTAAACCTCAACATAAGCAGGGCAGACTTTAGTTATTAATCCTCCCATGAGCAACTGTAATTATTTTTGCCAGCACTAATTTCATTTGCATGTGTATTGTGGAGCTGCAAATCACAGGGAACCAAGAGGAGGGTTTGGGTTTAGCTGAGTTAAGCAGCGCTGCCGGAGCACTCTGAGTGTGGTGGGGAAAGTGCCAATTTAAAAGAGGGGAAGAAGCAGCAATGCACCGACATAAAAAGGCAAATTAACAACTTTGAGTGTTTCTCCTCTCTCTCTTTGGGAGAAGTTTCCTGGGAGATGGTTGTTCTACAAATGTCACAAATGAGTGATTTTGACAGTAAAGATCACGAGGTGGTTGGGCTGAACAAACACTGCTCAGTCTCTGCCTTCAAACCCAGGAACAACAACCACAAAGCTCCCCAGCTGGATGGACAGTCAGTTTTACAGGACCCTGCTCAGAGTTCTGTGCTGCCACACACATGTGGCTCTTGGACAACACGCAGGGCCCTTGGTTTGTTTGAGCTGCTGTCATGACTTTTTAAAAACTTCAGTCTGTGTCTCTCTGCTCTGTCTTGCAGGTTGGTGTGGCCTTGGCTGTCCGAGAGTGGGGTTTTGGTGACAGTGACTCTTGTAAGCAAAAAGAACAAGAATGGACCTGAGTAAGCTGAGATGGTTCTTCCTTTCCTCCTTCTTTCATGGCTTAGTTTTGGGTGTTAAAGTTCTCACTGCCAGTTGGATGGGACAACACAGGCTTGGAGTTTTCCTCGTGCTGTGGTAGGAGAAGCAATTTTCATTTTTTTTTTTGTTGGGATTTGCCTGGAGAATTATTATGGAACAGCTGGTGAAGGAAGATTTGGGAAGGGGGGTGGGTTGGCTGGCTGTCCACCTTGGTCTCTTTGGGCTGTACAGCAAATAATCAGGTTTTGTTTCCTTTCCACTGCTCTGCATAGAAGAAATGAGCAGAAATGGTGAGAAACTTCTCACCTTCTGTTTTCTGTTCATCCACACCTCAGGATGAACACTTTCAGGCACTGGTGGATGGAGAGCTGGCTGGGGTCATTAGAGCAGCACCTGCCACGTGCAAGCCAAGGCAACAGGCTCAGAAATGTGAGAAATGGCTTTGTGCCTCCCTTTCAATGGCCCCCTGAGACTCATGTGATGCCTCTTCAGTTCTTCCTGCTGATTTTTATATTTGACAATCAATCTCGGCCCTGAGCTCCATTTTCTGTGCTCAGTGATGACCTAGAGGAGCTCTGAGGATCCAAAATATATGCTGAAAAAGTACACAGCTGGGCTATAGCAACGCTGCTCACAAAAGCTCAGCACTGTGACACTGAGCCATGTTGACCTGAGGAGTAGTATTAAAATATGCATGTTAATAAGGGAGAAGTTGGCAAGAAATAGGGAGGAGAACTGGGAAACAGCAATAACTCAAAGCCACAGCTGGGACTTTCACAAAGCCTTTTTTCTTGCTCAACAGGCAGAGTGAAAGAAATTTGTTTTATTAATGGAAATCTGGTTTGCAGTAAGAGAGCTTGGAAGGCAGAGGGCAAGAAAAGGGAATAGTCAACTTAATTTCTTAGTGCACAGCATTTAAACTCATTCCCTTTTACAAATGTTTAGTTTAACACCAAATGTTACTTTATTTAGTGCTGCTGAAATGGAGTCAGAAATAAGTTTCATCCTCAAAGAGATTGGTTCATGGAGTCATAAATGTTCCACGTGATTTGTGTTTAAATTTGAGCTCTTCAATGCTGTACATTTAATACTGAACTCTTGATTTTCCAGGTTGTTTCTCAGCAAGATCTATCAGGGTTGGTTTTGTTTGGTTTTTTTTCCAGCTTCTTTAGTTACTTTTCCTTAAGTTGCTGACAATATTTAACTTCTAAAGGGTTGGAAGGGGTCATGGACAGGAATGGCCATGAGCTGTCCCTGCTGCACTCCCTGCTGTCCCACAGCAGCCGTGCTGGGCACAGCACAACCCCCTTGGCAGTGCCCTGGGGAGAAGCACAAGGGTGTGCTCACCCCACAGTGATAACTCTGCCACAACGGGGCCATTCTCCCTGAAAATTGCCCTCCTGCATTCCCAGCCCAACTCCTTTCCCTCTCAGCACATCCTGGACATTCTCCAACGACCTCTTTCCTCTAGTCATTGTTCCCCCTTTGATTTATCTTCACTCTGTGGGCAGCAGCTCAGCACAAATACCCAATAATTCTTCCTTTTGGTGCAGAATCAGCAGACGGGAGCAGCTCAGCCCTGGCTCCAGGGGAGCAGCAGCTGGAAAGTTCCTCTGCATGGGTTGGGAGGGTGAGAGATCCCAGCAAGGATGGGAAGGCACTGCTGACTAATGTGCTGGACTGACCTGCAGAGGTGTTGGAAGTGATCAGTGTTGGTGCTTGCTGCAGTGTCAGTGTGATGGTGGGGAACGCTCTCAGGGCTTTGTTTTAGCTCTGACAGGGCAAATATAAATGTCATTTTGCACTGGACATTTTGTAGACAAATCATGTTCTGTGAATTCCCTGGCCTGCTCTGGGATGGCAATGATGCTGTCACTGTCCCCAGCATGTGTTTTAGAACAATATTTTACGTAGAATCTCAAACGCAACACAAAGTAATACAACAACGTTGATTTTAAACCAGTTGTAAGGAGGGTGGTGCAGCAGCAATCCATTGGTACAAATTCTTCACCAAAAGGATGGTCAGACACTGGAAGGGGCTGCCCAGGCAGGGTTGGAGTGCCCAGCCCTGGAGGTGTCCAAGGCAGGACTGGAGGTGGCACTCAGTGACAATGTGGGCATTGGGCACAGGGTGGACTCCCTGGGCTGGGAGGGCTTTTCCAGCCTGGATGATTCTATGGAATATTTGATTTTATGTGCCAGTCCAGCTGTACCACACTGGTCTAAGCCCACCGTGAGGTGACTTTGGATGGACTTTGAACCCCGAGTGTGCTGGAGCGATAGGAGTTGTGGGGACAGCAGCACTGGTGGGTGGGCTCAGGCTGTGTTGGTCAGACCCCTGGTGCTCAGGGAGCAGAGCAGGTACCCCAGACGAGATGGGTGGCCCAGGGTTTGGCTCCTCAGCAGCACCTTTTCCCTCTGGACACAACAGATGGCATCAAAGCCTCCACTTTGCTGGGCACTTCCTCTGGGACCAGCCCTGGAGGCAAACCATGTACCTGCTGGCCAGCTCTGGGTGCAGCAGCACTGCTCTCCTCCCCAGCCAGCCCATTTCTCCAGGGATTTCTGCTGCAGTGACTGCCCCCAGGCTCTGCTGCTGACTCAGCACTCTGCCCTCCCCTCTGCCTCCTCCACAGCCTTCCCACCACTTCCAAAGTCTCACAAAAGAAACAGCAAAGCCCTGATTACACATGTGGGAATTTAAGGTGCTGCTGGGTGTCTCCCCCGTCCCAGAACGAGGTGATTTTAAGGTTTAACTGGACTTCAGCTGCTCTCCTAAGAGGCCAAGAGTGATGTGTGAATCGGTGAGTGGGTTGGTTCATCTGTGCATGAACCTATTTTGAAACTTTAATAAATAATGCAAATTTAAATGGAAACATTTTTAGTTAAGAATGTATTTAAGCACATCTCTAAGTGTCTCCTTTGAATCTTCTTTGAAGATTAACACTTTCAAAGGGGAAAAAATACTGATACTTGTTCTAGGAGAGGAACATTAAAATCGGAGAGTAGGTTGGATATCAAAGGGTTGTGCTGTTTGAAACCACAAAGTTACATTCTTGTAATTGCTCGTGGACAGTGGAAAGCCCAAATGCTCTGTTTTGAAGAGGTTTTAATCATAACTTTATCCTGTTAATTTGCTCAAAGCAAAAGGTTTAATGTCCAGAGAAGCACTGTTTTTTTAATTAAATATCTCCCTTCTATATTGCTGCTCACAAAGTGAATTTAACATGAAAATAAGAACCACTTCTTTTTGTCCCAGAGCTCTAAATGGTTTCTAGAGCTTCTGTCTTTGAGGTATCCTGACACTGAGGAACCAATTAAAGCACAACTAACCAATTGGTTGGAGTGGTTCAAGCACAGACTTGGTGTGGGACTCAAATGTTTGGGTGAAAGCAGCTGGTGATTTGAAGGCAGAAAGGGAGAGGAGGGTTGGGCAAGTGAAAATAAATGAGGATAATATTGTGCATTAAAGCCTTAATTAATTTCAGGTGATTAAATGTTCCTAATGGTTGGTTGTTGGCACTGGGAGAGGTTTGCTCTGCCTTTCCAGCTGCTTCTGAGCAAACACACGATGATCCTGCTGGTCTTGTCTGGATGTTGGAGTGTAAAACTGATGTTACACGTTTAATACCCCAGAGCTGTTTGCTAAGTGGAGAATTGTTCTCAGGCTGAGAAATTAATAGCAAACTCTCCCTGACAGAAGAGCCAGACATCCATCCCACAGCAATTGTTTCCAGAATTGGCAAATACAAATTAAAGCACGCTCTTTCTGCATTTGTTTATTCGGTTAAAGTCTTTATTTATAACATTTTCTGTTTAGCTTTGAAATCTCAGTCCTATATTTGGTTGCACACACATTTACACATGAAACAAAATGTGACTGGAGACAAGAATGAAGATTATCATGAAGAGAAAGGATTGTTTGCAAAAATATATCCAATCTTACCACATTTTCTTGTATCGAAACTGAGTTTTACTCCTCAGGACCTTGGGCAGACCAAGTGAAATGATATTAACTCTCCTGTGTGGAGTTTTTCCCTCTTCCTCAGGTGAGGGAAGATCCTGCCCCACTGGACATCTCAAGGAGGAGCTGGCACACGGTGCAGGAGCCACTGCTGGTGTGACAAGCACCATCCCCTCTGTGTGAGGAGGGCACAGGATAGAAGACTCTCAGTGTGAGTAAAAGGTGCTTTTGAAGCCTCCCTAGCAGGGCTGCAGTGCAAAACTGACCTCGAAGTGCTCACCAATTCCACAACCATAACTCAGGGGAGATGTGGTGACCAAGAGCTCCAGTTTGCTCACAGTAAGTCACTAAATCCCCCCTTTTAATGACTTCAGAATAAAAGGAAAGTTATTTTAAAACAAGGAAAACATCTTTCCTAGCAGAAGACTTTCTCCCAAGGTCTAATTCATGGTTTGAATACACAGTGCCTCCAGCCCAGAGCCCATGTGAGGGATCTGCTGACACTTTGGAACTGGAAATAACTGAGCTTTGATATCAGCCTTGTGTTTGCTCTTGGCTTGTGTTTCATTTCAGTGTGTGCTGTTACATAATGGCCACTGGAAAGAGAAAACACATCTGAAACAAAAAATATTGAAGATAATGCTGCATTAAAATAATAGCAAATAAAGGCACTGTGCAGGCCATGCCCAGGCTGACCCAGGGCTGGGGCTGCTTTTAAAGAGGCTGCAAATGAACAACTAACATAAGTTCATTTTTTCAGTCTTTATTCTACAATGACAAATGCATTTGTTTAATTCCTGACCTAAAGTAACAAGCTTTTCTAGTTTTTGCAGGAGTCAGCTTTTGAAGCCATTTTAATTAACATTTATTTGTCTAAAAAGTGCAAAAGCCTATAAGTATCTGTCAAAGCTAAACTACCTTCCTTATTTTCTTAACCAGAGGTGTGGAAGCAACATCAAGAACCTGTATTTTCTTGTTTGGATGATCTCAGGCCCCAGGGATTTGAATGTAGCTGACAAATAGATGGCACATGCACCCAGCTCTTACCTTAGATGGTATTTTTTTATTCCTCCTCTTTCTGAGGAAGGGAAAAGCAAAGCAAGTGCTGGGGTGGTTTTGTTGCTGTTTCACTCGAGCAAGAGCAGCCTCTGGTTCCTCCAGGTGAATGTTCATGTGTCAAAGCAGACAAAATTAATTTTCTTTCCTAGCATTTAGAATTTAATCTGGGGTTAGAAGTCGAATTCCATTTCTGTAGCCCTTGAAGATGTGGCAGCTTGACCTGGACATGTTTCAGCACCCTCTGATGGAAATTCTTTGTGGGTGCCCAGGTGCTTGGCCACCTCTGTACACTTCACTTCCACCTGCTCTGGCCTGTTGAGCATCAGTTGGTGATGGGTTTGGCCCAAAATAAAGGGATTTCTAATGCTGGGGTGGCACTGCAGAGTCCAGCTCCCCCTGTCCAGTGCCCAACCTCAGTGTGAGGGTGGATGGGGAGAACAAATCTCAGGAGGGGCTTGTAGATATTTCACTGGAATACCTCTCTGCTCATGGTCAGATTGCCACTTCTGGTTGTGCAGCACAGGGAAAATCAGAGTTTTATGTGGCAGCAGTGAAGAAAATAAGCAAAACTTTCTATTTCTGAGAAACTAAACTGAGAAAACTAGACCTGAAAATCCTGAAAATGCTATGGACAATTCAAAAATTCAGGGCACTGTTTATATATTTTTCTGGTTGTTGCTGCACTTTCAGATCCCTCATTTCCCAAGTCAAAATTGGTGATGGGGAGATTAAGGGATTTCCTCCCACCTGTGCAGTTATTAGAGAGAGCAGCTGCTGATAATACTTGAAATAGAATTCTAGATCAGAATTTGGAATTCTTTTATTTGCACATTTCTGAGAAATGAAATAAACGGGAATCCTAATGGGAAGCGAAGTTCTTAGAGAGAAAAAGAAAGCTTTAAGGAATCTGGCCCCAAGACAATGTCCTATTAATTGCGAATATAAAATTATGTCTCTGATGACAATGGGATACTGCACAGTAATTACAGTGGCCCGAGAGAAGAAACCACTGTGGAGTCTCCACCTATCCAACAGCTCCAACCTTTTTTAATATCACAGAAATGCTTAGACTTCATTCAAGAAAAGCAAAATACCCCAAGGTGGTCTAATTTCATATCCCAGAAAACACAATTTTTCTTTCTGTGTATGCAAATCACATTTTTATTACAGCAAAGAGAAATGGGTATTTTATTTTTTTTCTTCGAGCTTATTGGAAAAACAGTGGCTGTAATTGGCCAATTGTGGTAATTGCATATACAACTGCAGTAATTGCACATGCAAATGAATGATTATTTCATAGTTCTAAAGCTTCTGTGAGCAGGTCCAATGTGTTCCTCCAGTGCTCAGCACGTAATCGTGTGTGTGTTTTGCACCAAGGTGTTTCTGCAGCATCCACCTCCTTATTTATTTCGGAACGCCAGCGTTCCCTAAATATGAGATATCCTTTACACAGCCAGCAATAAAAATAATGGCTTGCCCATAATAGTCAGGGCTGTGAATACATTATTTCTAAACTGTGCTGCCTTTTACTTTATGGGCAGTGAAATAAACACTCACCAAAGATGAAACCTCATTTAGGCTGCAGTCGCTTCCCAGCAATCCCCACTGGCCATGAAGTTTTCCGGGTCCAGGGGCTGTGGAAGGGGGGATGTGGCTGCCAATTGTTCACAGCATCCCTCCAAACCTGCTGCTGCTGCTGGTAAAGTTCTCAGTGTCATAACTTCTCCTTTTGCCCTTTCTCCTTCCAGTTTCCTTGGCCCAAGAGAGGCGGTCACTGCTCTGTGGGGAAGGTTTGTGCAGATGAGGCCACGCACACTGTGGTGATGTTGTGCAGCCCAGGAGTGTCAGCATTCTGCTCCTGAGCTGCTGGAAGTGGGGATGGAGCTCAGTGCAACTCAGGTAATTCCTTGTGGCTCTTTCACTTGTTTGCTCTGCTTCTTTTCCCCATCTCACTGCACTGGAGGGTGCATTTCAATGGTGTCAGGCTTTCAAGGATGCTGGTAAAGCCAGACCAAGGTAAAATGGGCTGAATGCATTTAATTTGTTACTTTTATTGTCTTCTGTATCCTAAGGTAAGAGTTCTCACAAGGTCCATATCAGCTGTTAAAGGAAACTTTGAATTTACGAGGCAAATAAAATCTTGCATTGGAATGTGCTTGTTGGAAAGATCCAGTGGCACTGTGGAAATAATGTAAAAATTGCAGGCTCTGGGCCATGTGGTGACACCCTTCCTGATACTGGAGGGGGTCAAGCAGGTCACCTGTTTGTGCTGCCCTGTTATAGACAGAAACATCCAGGTTTGGGTGGCAGGGAGGCAGGAAGTACCCCAGGCAGAATGGGGCCATCTTCTCAGCTGTGGGGATCAATAGAGATCAATTGAAGTGTACAGGACATGCTTATTTGTCTCATCAGATAAACAGCTCCTCTTACCTGTATTTAAAGCTAGAGGGATCCCTAGTTAGAGCTAAATTACTTCATTGCCAACAAAGATCCAGGAAAAAAGACTTTCCCATTGCTGCAGAGGAGCCAAGAGCCCTGGTGTTTGCTCTGTGCAGACAGGATGGATGATCTGGAGGCAAATAAACCTGGAAATTCCTTGTCTGAAGGGACAGCTCCAGTTTGGGGCTCCAGCAATGCTCTGGAGATATCTGGACAAGGCAAGGGTTGGGGCATTTCCACATCCACATGAGTGAAGTTTGAGATTAGTATTATTTGTGAGTTCTTGCTCTGTTTAACCTCCCTGTGCAGGCACTGCAGTGTCTTATTGAACACACACTCATGTTAGATGGGAACTTGATCTTCAGATAATGTTTGTAGCTTGATAAGAAGAACCTCTGCCTTGATCGTTCTACTGAGATGAGGAATTACTTTTATTTACCAAACTCCTAGAGTGTTTCAGGGTTAGTTCTTCAGCTGCTGTGATCTGACATGCCCCAGTGTACAATAGTGTTGGATCTTGTGGAGATATTTCAGTACAAGAAGTGGCTTTGTTTCCCTCATTTTACCTTCTCTTATTTTCTTTCATTTGTAATTCCAATAGAAATCCAGAAATAAACTGTGTTCCTTTGTTCATGTTCATCCCTACAGGGCTGCAGTGTAAGAGCTTTCTGTGCTCACCCATGGCTTGTCCATGCAGTGACATTCCCCTGGATACAGTGAATCCCTGTGTGCCCTGATGGACAGGTGAGCACATCCTTCCATAGAAGAACAGAATGCTGGAATGGCTGGGTTGGAAGGGACCTTAAAGCTCCTCCAGTTCCACTCTCTTGCCCTGGGCAGGGACATTCTACTAAACCCGGTGGCAAAATGAGGAAAGGTAAGTCAGTGACAAGGATCCTTCAAGCTACGTCGAGGGTAAGTTGGGAGTTTTGGCCACAATGCAGCAGAATTGACATGATACAGCTCAAACCACACAGAAATGTTTATACCACAAACCGATAAAATGCACGTTTTGCAGTAAGTGCAGGTTTGTAAAGCGAGGTAATTGCAGCCCTGCAAGGCACAGAGCGATGCTGGGTCGGAGCTCCCGGCTGGTACCACGGACAGCTCCTGGCGGACCGGCAGTGCCGCCTCCTCACAGGGACTCGGCTCATGCTCCAGGGAGGTCTATTTGTAAAACCCAGACCTGAGCCCTGTATTAAACCCAATCCCCCATATGGTGGCAGCCTTTTGAAAGAGATGGGGGAGAACTCCTTCCATGGGATGTTTATTTTAATGCAGGCAGAAAGGAAAACAGCTAATGTGGAACAACTCCTCCTAATTCCAGGGGGAAAAATGGTCATCTCTAAAGCACTTCCACAGGAACCTGAGAGAGAGAGATGTTTCCTAATTCCTTACTAACAAGGTTGTTTAAATTCTTGACTTCATATCAAGACAGGACTGGTTTTAGTAATTCTATCACTTGTCAAGCGATTATAATATTCACCCCTTAGATAAATATAGTTTATATTTTGAGATAATATTATTTTAGATCTTCACAGCACCAAACTGCATTTTAGGCTAAAAAAAAAAGAGTGGTGGCATTTCGAACAGGCAGTGCAAATTGATGAAATTTTAATGTACTAAAAGGTGTAAGGACACAAACCCATAAATACATCACCAAAGTTAAACATGTCTGAATGCATAGATGTAAAAAGAAAATCAATTTTATTAGGCAAGGGGAAGACTTTGTGTTATTCCCTCTGGAGAGCCACCAATAGAACTAAATATGATAATTCTAAGTCCCACTTCAGTTATTAGTGTTGGTGGTGGTGCTCAGCGTGAGCTACACGGGGACTGGTGAAAGCTGTTGTTCCCCTTCCCTGAGCCATTTCTGCTTATATTCAGCAAATTCCAAAATGAGGTGCTCAGCAGAGTCCTGCTGGTTCCCAGGAGCTTCCCAAGAGCCAGGAGCGCTGTGTTGGCAGCTCCCTCCCTTCTGCTGGTCCTGGCAGGGGAGCTGCGGGGAGGGAGTGAAGCCGGTGCCGTGAGAGGAACAGGGAAAATCTATTTGCTGAAGATTTAAGTTCTGTAAATCAGGGCCGTGAACTGTAAAACACGCCAGGGAAATTGGGGCTAATTCCTTTAACTGCCCATTAGACTTTGCTCAGTCCTGCTCCAAGTATCTGATTGCTGAAGAAAAGCTGCTTCCTGGGGAAGCTCTGCCATCACCGAGTGTTTGGGGGGGTTCTGGGGGCCTGTCAGGCAGCACCACTCAGGTGCAGAAGAGGTTTCAATGTGCTTTGAAGGGACTCAATGCAAGGAGGACACTTTTTTCCCCTTTCCCCTTTGTTTGAGGGGTGCTGCCCACCAGACTCGCTCGGCTCAGATGAGCAGAGATGTTGGAAGGCAGGAAAAGGGCCAGCACCTGGCACAGTGACACTGTTTGCCTTGGAGCTGTGGCAGGGAAGAGCAGCCTCTCTGCACTGTGGCATCCAAGCTAAAAAACAGGAGATTTTTTTTGAAGGCAGGTTCAGCATGGTGGTTTTTAGATGGTGTTTTGTCTTTCTTGCTGCTCAGAGCGAGGCTGCTGTGCTGCCCTGAAATGACCTGTTCCTGCAATATTTTGTCCCCCAGTAAAAAGAGAAATGCTGCAGTGAGGAACAAGCTTGAGGAGCCCTGATGGGATCTGCAGCATCAGCTCCTGTTTTCAAGCCCAAGCACCACTGCTGCACCCTGGTCCTGCAGGAGGAAGGGGCTCTTCTCCCAACAGCAGCTCTGGAGGAGAGGATACAGAATCATAGACCAGGATTCAAGAAAGATGGAGAGGGAATTTTCACAAGAGCATGGAGAGACAGAACAAGGGGGAATGGCTTCAAGCTGCCAGAGAGAAGGTTTGTATTGGATATTAGGAAGGAATCCTTCCCTGGGAGGGTGGGCAGGCCCTGGCTCAGGGTGCCCAGAGAAGCTGTGGCTGCCCCTG
>JAWWEW010000023.1:1219909-1233794 GCA_035583185.1 Anabacerthia variegaticeps | reverse complement strand
GGGGCTGTGCCCACTGCCCTGGGGAGCCTGGGCAGTGCCCACCACCCTCTGGGGGAAGAGCCTTTCCCTGAGATCCAGCCTGACTGGGCAGAGGATTGGGCACAAAGGGGCTGTGCCAGCTGAAGGTTCTGGCCCAGGGCTGGGAGCCAGGCAGGAACACACGGCTCCTACCAGGGACATGGTGAGAGCAGAGTATTTTCCCTGTGACTCCAAGTTCTGTTATTTCCAGGCTTGTCTGGGGCATAAATTGGAAATGAAACGTGCAACAAGTCTGTTGTATCCCTGCTGAAAGGCTCCAGGCTTCATTTAGTCAGGGCTCTGCATTAATTTCCCTATTAAATGAGTGCTTTCCTAAGACGGAGGGGGAACATTTTTACACTGATAAGATTGTTCTGTGAACCATTCCTAACGAGCTGCTGTGCCATTCCCTTATGCCTCCTATTTATCTTGTTTAGATCCCTTCAGCTTTAAGTATTCCAGCCCTTCACTGCCTGTTAACAGTCTGGTTTACTTTAGCTGGGAGCTTCAAATAATTTTTAGAAGCAGTTAGAAAGTGAAACATTTTATTTCCTTAAGTTGTTATTTTTTTTTTGTTTAGGTGAGGGGATATGCAAATTATTTTATCTATTAAAGCTACCTTTTTATCTATTAATATTGTATCTCATATATTAGGATCTTCTTTTATCTATTTCTGTAAGGTTTATAATCCAGATTTCCTTTTTAACATGTGGCCTTTGCTGTTTCCCCAGGGCTTTTTCCTTCTTGCCCCTGAGAATGTGCTGGAAGTCTGGTGGGGTTTGGGGGGCCTGGCTGTTCTAGGGCCACTCGTGGGCTGGTTGTTTTCAGGGTGATTTTTATATAAATAAGTGATCTGGGCAGAGCAGAGGCTGATGTTTGTACCCTGACCTGCAGGGATGTCCCACAGCAGCCTGGGAATGGGTTAAGGCATCTCTCCTTGGATGGCACCTCTGCATTCCTTTTAAAACCATTTAAAACACTCCTGTGGGTAGAGTAATACCTGTAACTTCTGGGACACCATCCTTTTGAGGTGCCTTTAGATAAGCAGGGATGAACACTGAGGGTGACAAAAAATCCCTCTCGATCAAATAGAGTCACTTTAAAATGCTTCAGGCCAAAACAAAGCTTTTATTTTCTGACTGCCTAATTCAAGGTGACTCCAGGGCCTTGAACATCTTCAAACACTGCTGTGATTGTGATTTCTTTTGGAAGAGGGTGTTTTGTGGACGCTTTCTGGGATTCACAGAGCCCGTTCCTGTCGTAGGTGGTGGATTGCATTTCATCCCCCTCTTGTTCAGCCCTGTGCATTCATTTCCCATGTTGTGAGACAAGATGAGGCTCTTGCCCAGGGGTGTGGATGTTCCCTGGGTACTGTGGCACCTCCTCTCTCTCTTGGCATCCAAAGTTGTCCCATCCAAAGTTGCTGTCCCACAGTTCCACGCGTGCCCTGGGGGCTCACCCCGTGTCAGGGTGCCTGGGTGGTGATGTCCTGGCTGCCTGGGGGCCCCCATGGCAGGTTTCACCTCCCTGAGACTCTCCTCTGCCTCTGTAAATTCTGGTGAGAGGTTTTCAGCTTCCCAGTATGTTCTGAGGACTCGAGCAAATTAGAAAAACTACTGAAGCAGGAGCTTGCCTTCCCCTCCGTCAGGTAATGCCACACTCTGGCTTTATCTCAGCAAAGAAGAACTTGCACAACCCAGTGACTCCACTTTTTATTCTTTTTACACTGTGAAGTATCATAATATTCTTTAATAGTGTCATACTTATATTTCACGGTCTAATCCACTTTTCTTTTCCTTTCCCATTGTATTTGCTGCAGTTTGAAGGATCTGAGTGCAGAGAACGTGCTCCCGGGGCCGTGGGGATGAGGCAGAGCTCAGATACTCAGTAAGAATTGTGGTTTATCCTTTTACCCAGACACTGCAAACTTTGTGCTGTAAAGTATTATAATGTCCTGTGCATAATGTACGTTTTCTTTACCTTTTCCATTATCTACTTCAGAGCAGAGCACATTTGTCACTGGTTTTCTTTCCTTGTGGCTTAATGAGAATCTCGGGGTTTGGAATGTGCTGTTTCTGTCCTTTGTGTCTAATCTGTGCCCTCTATTTCTCTCCCTCTCTTGGAGATAAAACTGCATTTTGCTGCTGTTGCAGTTCCAGATGAATTTGATCAAGATACAGGAACTGACTCATCACCTTTCCTTGAGTCTTTGGGAGCTGCACTGGCACACGTGTCGTGGAGGAGACGGATCAGCCCCGCGCAGCGTCTGCCGGGCTGGCTCACAGGGAACAAGGCGCTCATTGTTGTTTTCACCCACATGGAGGTTTTTTGGATCCTGAGTCTCTTGATTTTATCTTTTATAAGCGGAGAAGGAGGGGAAAAAGCCAAGCTGATGACTGGGACATTTTAGGAGTGCTTGAGAAGGAGAGTGGCATAAAGTGTAATGCCTCCTCCAGTGTTTACAATGCTAAATGTGATGGTACAATAGCTGCTCTCTCAGGGATTGTGCTGGGCTCTGTGACTGTTTTTCTGGCCCTGGCAGAGCTGGATCCCATCACAGGAGTTCCTGCAGGCACCGCTTTTCTTCCAGCATAATAACAGGGCTCAGAACTCCGGCTTAATAATTTGTCTTGGAATTCAGCTGAGATCAATGTGAAGTTTCCAAAGGCCAGTCAGGCACACCAGGGCCCTGGCAAGAGGAGTTTGACCAGAGCTTTTAACCTGGAGGAAGTGCTGCTTTAACAAGCAGGGCCACTCCCTTAACCCAGATGCCACCTCTGTGTGCCAGAGGTGGTGACAAAGGCCAGCGAGGGAACTGGAGCTGAATTTCTGCAGTGATTGTTTTTGCAACAAGCCTTGCCACAGAGGCTCCTTTTTGTAGGGCTGTAAACAACACCCTCTCCTCTCCTTTCAGCATCAGCTCCTAGTTGGTGTTTCCTTGGAGTCTCGTTGTCCCTTTTCCTGGTGGTCATTGCAGAGGGCTGGGAAGGGAAGAGCTTTCTGCCAAGGAGCACAGGCTGTTTGTGCTGCTTGGTCCTGGCTCCAGGAATAAGGAGAGCTGAGCCGTAGCTGGGGCTGCCAGTGGTAGTTTGCTGTGGAGCAGAGGTGGGTTTGCTCAGGGGCACATCCAGAGGCTCTGGGTGCTGCAGTGACAGCACTGGGAGCACTGGGTTCAGTATATCCTAGCAAAGCACAGCCTGACCCTTCCCCTTCACTGGCTCTTGCCTGCCCTGGTCCCAAGCAAGGATCCAGGAGATCACCATGGCATGACCTACCCCTGTATCACAGAACCATGGAATGATTGGGGTTGGAAGGAGGCATTTTGTTTCAACTCCCTCCCACCAGCCCAGGGTGCTCCAAGCCCCGTCCAACCTGCCCTTGGACACTCCCAGGGCTGGGGAAGCCCCAGCTTCTCTGGGCACCCTGTGCCAGGGCCTGCCCACCCTCCCAGGGAAGGATTCCTTCCCAATATCCCATCCATCCCTGCCCTCTGGCAGTGGGAAGCCATTCCCTTGTCCTGTCTCTCCATGCCTTGTCCCCAGTCCCTCTCCAGCTCTCCTGGAGCCCCTTTAGGCACTGCAAGGGGCTCTCAGGTATCCCTGGAGCCTTCTCTCCTCCAGGTGAACAGCATTGCAGCTGCACAGAAAAAAGGCAAAGCCTTTTGCAGTTGTACCCAGAATTGCACTCCGAGTTCAGAACTGGGGTCTTCATTTTAATTTTTACCCTTCTCTTGTGACAGAGAGTGACAGAAAAAGTTTACCTTGGTTGGAGTCTGACCTTCCCAGAGTATCTGGTGTGTTTAAATGCACAGAACTAGGAATCTGTGTTTAGCCACTTGTCTGTACTTTGGTTTTTATCCCATTTCCATTGGCTTTCCTGCTCCTCACAAGAGATCTCTTGCTTCTACTGCCACGACACTTGGTTTATGTCTTTTTCCCTTTATTGCCTTAAGCCTTCTCTCTGCTCCTCTATTTTAATAAATTACTGAAATGATAGTTTTATATCAGTGCTGGAGCTGGAGGAGTTTTTGAACATGATGATACTTTCCTGTGGAGATTCAGATCCCACATTTTAATTCCTGCTCAGCCCAGGTAAGTTGGGCTTTGGTTTTTCCCTGCAGCACCTTCCACTACAGGTGCTGTTAGACTTTATTTTGGGTAAACTCCTTGAAATCCCAAGATTTTTCTTCTTTTTGTTTTGCTTTGCTGGGTCGAGGTTAAGGCTGCAATTTCTGCTATTGGAAGGAAATTTAAAGTGGGGTCTTTCCCTCCCACTGCAAAGGATCCAATAAAATAAAGGGGTTGTGGGGGGAGACTTGGAAAGGGAAAGGAAAAGCTGTTGTGTTATGCAAAAGAATTTCCTCGTTTCCTCTAACTGTGTCTCTTGAGATTATAATCTCTGACTTTATTTTTAGCATTCAAGCTACTGGAAAAACAGCTCCTTCCCTCTGCTTTGTCAATAACAAATACCATTTTTTAAAGCAAAATCTGGCTGCATAGTAAATAGAAAAGTCCTCTGAGAGAAACGTGGATGACTGGAAATGCATGCATGGTTTTCTTGCATTCATAATGTGGCCACTAACACTGAATTTCGGAATGCTGATTTTTAACTTAATGGTAATTTTTGTTTGAACAGATGGGCTTGTATAATGTAAAGACAATCAATTCTCATACAACAAAATGATAAATGAAGAACAGAAAAGTGTTTCATATCTAGAAGAGGTTTTAACATATTTATTTATATTGCACTGAAGTTTCTTCTAATGAATAATTGCTGACTTGGAGCAGGTTTTGTCACACTGGATTGTTTCCCTTCCTTTCTTTTCTGATAGAGAAATACTGCCTTTGAGTTTTGACCTGTCCTGCTGTAACCCACCAAATCCTACTCCTGATGTGTTCTTTGACTGAAAGAGCAAAGGATTAAGAGACGTGCTGGAGCTGTAGATGTTGTGCAGCAAATACACTGTCCCAGACTGTAGAGAAATTCACAGGAATGGGAATTTACATGTAGCTGGAGGAGCTCTTTTGGGTTACAGGGTTTAAATGTGGTAATGAAAGAGGATGGAAAGGCGCAGAAGGAGAGAAGAGAATCAGAGAAATAGTGGGCCAAATTGTAGTTATTTTCTATTTCAATCTTCAGCCAGATTCTCCTGAAGGAAAGAGAGAGCAGGCAGCTCTGGCTGAGCCCACGTGGAAACCCTCCTTATCCCTCCTCGTGGGAACAGGTTCTCCAGCAATTGCACCAGATTTATTGCCAGCATCCAGGGAATTATTACAGGTCAGGTGGGGACAGGGTTTCTGGAGCAGCTCCTTGAAGGAGGAGGAGGAGGAGAAGGTCCCTGGGCTGGGTTCAGCCTCGGTGTGGTGGGACAGGAGGTGACAGTCGAGGGAGCCCCCCAGGAGCAGCCTGGTCTGAGCCATGGGCTGTCCTTGTGAGGAGGGGAAGCAAAACCCTCGACAGGGCAAACGTCCTTAACTTCACCTGGATGTTGGCTTTGTCCCACCTGGAGGAGGGAAGAGTTTGTGAGGGAAATGTCCTGCTGAGCTCAGAGCAAAGGTGGGCCCTGTGTGTGACATTTGAGTGGCTCCAGCACGAGGGAACCCAAAACGCACAGCCTGGGGACTCTGCCCCAAGTGCCATTTGTGTCCCCAGTGTCACCTGCAGCTGGGAAATACATTCACATGGAGCACCAAGCTGGTCTGAAGTTTTCCTGTTACCTTTTGACTCACCTTTGCAGAAGAGTTTCTTACCTGTGCACACTTGTTTTGTACCTGCTATCTGAAATCTAGAGTTCAGTCCTGGCTCCGGCACAGAGGGCTGTGGGAAGGGGATGAGCATTTCAGTGGTGTTACACAATCCTCCTTCCTCAGAACATGTGGAGCCTACAGCTTCTGGGAAGATAAATCAGAAACCACGTCCCAGTGGCTTATTAATCAAACAATTTCAGCTCCCAAGTATTTCCCTTGGGTTTGTTGTGTGGAGGCTGAGAAGCCAGAATTGGAAATCACGCCTAATTTTCCCCATTTTGTTAAATAACCAAGAGGATCTTTGAGATATGATGCTTAGTGTCACTTTTTTGGTCTCAGCTCGACCTCCTCGGGGTTCAGAGCCTTTGATGTCGTTCCATATTGGGCATCTCACAGAGCCTTTGTCTTGGAGCAGAATTCCTGCCTGACAGACACTCATACACCCCCTGTCAAGACATTTCATGCTATGCTGAATTATTTGGTAGCAATGGGAGAGACACCTGCTCCCTGAGAGCATTTCCTCCTTTTAATTAGCCTGAAGAATTTTAGGGGGAGATGTCCTGTTTAAAACGGTAATGATGACCTGCTGCAGCAATAGGTAAGTTGTGATTCTTCTTGTTGCACTGCTTGACACTCAGGTACATTGTCCTGGTCCCCTTTCACCGTGGGTGAGGGGCTTGCACCAGGGGAAGGGAAGAGATCCTGGGATTTAGCCACTACATCCATATGGCTGAGGATACAAAAAACCTTTCAGGGCTTACTGTGCAGCAAAGGCTGCTTTTGAATTATAAATACATGTAAAATATGCAAAAAGGTAAAATCAACAGGAGCAAAAAGAGAGCAGGAACAGGAGGGACGTGCCTTGGAACCACCGTGCTCTGGTAAGTTTGGAGGATTAATTAGGATGATAACATTTTAAATTTGATTGAGAAATTTGGCACTTTAGATTGATGGTTGACACTCTTCTTAAAAGGCATTTTTCTGGGTGGCTGTCCAGACAGTTGATATGTAATATTTCTATTTGTCATGTGTTTTTCTAGATTCAGAAGTCCTTTAGATGCATACATTTGTCATATGAAAAGCATTTTAAAATGCTTCTATGTGCAGGGTTTAATATATTTGTTGCTTTATAGGGCTGGTTGTTGGGTTTGTTTAGATGATGTTGTTACAATATTGTGGTCTCTGTAAAGTGAAATACATCAGTGGTTGCACTCCATTGTTTTCCTGCACATCCCTGCAGATCTAATCCGAGGGGAGGAGCGTGAGTTGGCCACGAGGCTCTTGCTCTGCCTGTGCTGGGGGTGTCAGACAGAGCCTTCCTGCCAAAACAATCATCCCTGGTGCGTGGGAAGGGTGGGAAGAGGGTGGAGATGCTCAGGATGGAGCTCAGTGCTGTCAGAGCCAGGAGGATCCATCACCAAGCTGAGGGGACCCGTGGCAGGGGTGCCTTGGTGGGGTCAGACAGACCCATGGCCTGACCTCCAGGGCCATCAGCAGCTCCAGAGGAGGAAACCACCATGGAGCTCTGCCGGGAAAAACCCCATCAGAGAGGGATCAGCTCCTGCTTCTGCTGTCACCCCCAGCTCAGCCGGGCCAGGCTGCTGGGGACAGCTGTCTCCTGCAAAACGTCACATGTTTGAAGACATGCCCATCTACGTGTTCCTCTCACCAGCCTGAATGACATTCCATTAACTCCAGAGTTGTCCTTGTCCACAAGGAGCTGTTGAGAAGCAGAGCTCGTGTGAAGAGAGGGGTGGAAGCAGCTCCTGAATGGATGCAGCTCCTGCTAGTGGGAATGTAGATGCTTTTATGACATCTGGTGGCCATAAAATCTCAACTCCTTTAAGTGAAAATGGCACTTTAAAGCCTTATGGAGAAAATAACTCCTTGTAGGGCATACCTGTATAAGTGTGTATATATATGTATATGCAGCTTACATCTAAACACCCATATATATTTGTTGTCTTGGACTTTAATGTGCCCCAACCTGTTGCTTTAGTCCTTTTGCATATTTATTATGTGGAGGTAAAGATTATCATATTATTTTCTAAAAAAATATCTCCAGAATATTTAAGATGGGGGGGAAAGGAATATTTATTTGGCCAGGAAATTCAATGAATTTTGGTGTAAAATATGTCAGCATAAAGATGACATTGGTTGGCCTGTGATCAACACTTGAGGTTACACCACCCATTTTCCCCCAGAGCATTTGCTGCCTTCTGCCCAAAAGCCAGAACCATGTTGTTCCTGTGCCTTTGGATTTATTCTTTTCAGAGTTTTAAACCAACAGGGCATTTCTAAGAACTCTGCAGGCCCTGGGAGGGGCTATGGCAGGCCTGAGTTGGTTTATTCTGGCCTCAGGAAATGCATTTTTGCTGCTGCATGATGTGATGTCATGTAACAGTGGTCTTGGGGGTGGGGTGAATTAGCTGCTCTAATTAAAGAGAGACCTTGTGGGGCTCCATCCAGGCTAAAATAAATGGAAGTATTCGGCTAATAATTGACTTTAGTGGCTCGGATTGGGCCCCTTGTTCACTGTGCTTTTTACAAAATACCTACTACAAATGTAAGGGCTTTGTAATACTCATCACAAGGGTTTTTTAGGCAAATGATATTGTTGGGTCTTGCCTGACCTAAATTATTATGATAGCAAGGAATGCAAAAACCCAAGTTAAATTTCTCTTTAGCAGAAATTTCAGGGAATGGACACTTTTCCATGAATATTTCATGCCAAGCTATAAATAATTCTGTTGGATTTTGAAGATCAGAAAGTGACTACTTGGATGATGTAGGGCATTTATGTAAGGCTGTGTAGGGCTTGTGAAAGCTGTAAGAGACACATTCATTCATGGAATTCAAGTCATGTGTGGGCAAATTGGACATTTTCCCTGAAATTTCTTTTAAATTGCTCTTTGTTTCAGTTGTTAAGACTGGAATAGACAAACACAGCGCAGTCATTCGCCTCCAACATCACCTGAGAGCTCTGCAAACCACAATGTTTTCACACAGCTTTGGCCTTTTAAGGATGTTTTATTCAATATTCTAATCCTAGTGGTGAATATATCGTGCTAGTGAAGCACAAGTGTGTTAGAATACTGAAGTGTGGGTCCCTCAGAACCTTCATTCACATATCAAAATCATCTCCACTTGATGGAATTATCCTCCTCGTGAACCGCTTTGGAGGGGTTTTTCTGTAAACGGTGGTAATCTCTTCATATTAAGCAGGAGAAAAAAAGATAAGGAATAGAATTGTTTTTTCTTTATGTCACCGGATGGATCTTCTGGCAAACAAACAAAGAAATCATAAAATTATCTGAAGAGCTTCCTCCTTAACCCCCCCGAAAACAACTGCAAGCTGAACATCAAAGAGCACAGAGGAAATGTTGCCACATTGAGGTCTCCTGCACAATGGGAGCTTTTTGGTGTGCACAATGTGCTTTTCCTGCGAATGCTGCAGCAGCTCCCAGGCAAGCAGCACAGCAACCCCTGCCTGGAGCACCTCCTCACACAGAGGGGGAAGCACAGCATCCTCCCAGGTGCCACCAACACCATGGCTTGGAGGGGTGGGGACCCTTCCTGGCCCCAGGGAGGTCCTGTGTGAGTGTCCCCACTGCTCTCCCTGCAGGAGTGACAGCATTTGCTTTGGGATCCATTTCCCAGCTCGTTTCCAGTGCTGGGAGTCCCAGTGATGCTGCCAGAAGTGAGGCTGGGAGCAGGAAGAGCAGAGATTTTGGTGCCAGACTGAACACAAAGCCACTTGGCTTTACCCTGGAGGGGAGGTCACAGCGTGTCCCGTGGCAAGGGTGGGTTGTGGGGGACAGCCTGCACCCCAGGGTGCATTATTCTGCTGGGGCCTCAATGAACAGGGCAGAGACCTCGTGTCCCTCAGGTCAGTGGAGATACTCAGCAGGTTCTGCTTTTGATCTTCCTCAGCCCTGCATGGCAGTGGAGGCATCTCAGCTTTGAGTGCCTCCAGGGATGGGCCCTCCAGCACTGCCCTGGGCAGCTGTGCCACCACCCTTGGGGGAAGAAATGTAGTGTAATCCTTCTCTCCTGCTTCTGGTACGTATTGTGTGTTCCAGTCACATCCTGCTTCTCTCTGCAGAACTTTTCAGGAATTGCAGTGGTCATTCAGTTCACTCTTTTTTTTTCCTACTCCCTCTGCTTAAATTTAAATTTTTGCCTGTATTTTCCCCCCAGTAAAACAAGGTTACTTTTTAAAATTTCCAGGCTGTATTTCATTACCATTTTTCACCATCTACGAGATCTCTTTTGTAATGCCAAATGTGCTCCTTGTACATGACAAATCTGTGCAGCAGCAAAGAACTTTTCTGTCTCTCATCTGTTTAGAGATGAACTTTGGGTAGGTCAGTACTTGCATATTGATTTGAGATGCCACAGAACAGGCACAAAGGAAAAGGAGTTACAAAGCCAAGCAGTCAAAAAGATAATTTGTATGAAACAGAAGTTCACGTAGATGGGAAAATCAGAGAAGTGCAATAAAATCTTGCATGAGATGTTTGGATGAAACACTGAGTCAGATGGGAAGGGTCCATCCAGTGAGGTGAGAGCCCAGAGGAGTTACCACCAGCTTCTCCCAGGGTGGCAGGAAGGCTGATGTGCTGGAAACACCATCCCCTTGGATGAAATTAATTTCAAATCATTGCTGTTGCCATTCATGCCTCCCCTCCAACCCTTCTGCAGCTGGGATGTAACTGCACTGCTTTGGAATTTGCCCAAGTTTGATTTTTTTGGAGTTTTTCCGTTTTATTTGGAGCTTTGCAAAGTGGTTCCTTTTACATGTGGATTTCTGAAATGATGACAATCCACATCATCAACAATGGGAGATCTTTCTGTCACTGAAAGGCACGAATAATGTTGGGACCAAACCAAGTGGACAGCATCTCCTGGACCCTATTTAGGGAACACAGAATGAGATAAATAAACCAGAGCTAAAAGGATTTTACCCAATTCATGATACAAAAGATTGGCTTTCTGTCTGCATATGAATAACTTGGATTAGCAAGATGTGCCATCACTTAAACCACAAAAATATCCACTCTCACATTATTTTAGGAGACTTTCAAGTAGAGTAGAATTACAATATTTGTTTTAAACTATCCAGGGAAAAGGAGCTGGGCTTCTTGCACAATCTTTTTACTGCTTTTTATAGTCCTCCTCCACCCTCACCCATTTAGCAGCTCCATTTCCCAAAATACCAGTGGTAACTCTCTCTGCAGTCTCTGCCCGTGTGGGTATTTGCTGTGATATCATTCCACTCCTCAAAACGAAACCCTTCATCACTGTCCCCCTCCTCTGGTACAAATGCAGCATAAACTGTGTTTTTCAGACAGGATCTTAACTGGGAGGGTGGGCAGGCCCTGGCACAGGGTGCCCAGAGCAGCTGTGGCTGCCCCTGGATCCCTGGGAGTGTCCAAGGCCAGGTTGGACGGGACTTGGGGCACCCTGGGCTGGTGGGAGGTGTCCCTGCCCATGGCACTGGCTGGGCTTTAAGATCACTTTAAGGTCACAACCCAGACCATTCCATGATCATTTGCTGTGAGTTTTGCAGCCTGGGAGATTTAAATTTTCCCTGTTTCTTGTTCCACACCTTCCCTTTCGTGCCTTAACATTTCCCTGTTCTTGACCCCCTGGCAGGAGAGACTTAATGAAGCCCTTTCCGTGTCCCTCCCAAGGAGTGGGAGCAGCTCTGGTGCTGCTGCCCTCAATCTGCCCTTATTTCCATTCCCACCTTTCATAGCCAAGGGTAACGTGGCAATGCGTTCCCTTCTTGCCTTTATAAATTGAATATCCAGTTTTTTTCTGGCTTCCCTCAGGAACCTCTGAATGAAATTGTTTTCCTGTCCTGCAAAATACTTGACAAACTTTCCATTCCCGAGTTGAGGTGAGTGGTTTTGCTTCTTTATTGTTGCTTTTTCTGAAAGCAATATGTTCCATTTGCTGGGTGTTTCAAGGCACTTTGGTTCCTATCGAGTTTGAATTTTAACTTTTTTCTCTATATTTCTCAATCAAAAGTGTTTTTCAGCTTCATTTTCTGCCATTTTGGGATGGTTTTTATGCCTGCCTTTTCACACAAACAATGTTAGTCTGAGTATATTGTATTTTTAAATAAAAATATTTGGTTGAAAGTAGCGCAGCTGTTTTTTGTACTTTACCCTGATAGGTGAGGGGATCTTTTCCTTTGAGTATCAGAAATATGCTTATTTTTTAACAAAATATATTTAAAAATTATATTTCCAGGCTGCTGCTTGGACTGTTTCCCACCTCTTTCTAACACAGGGGGCTCCATTAAGAGGTTGGTAAACTCTTTGAGCAGCTCCCAGAAATGACTCTCAATCATCTCTCAATTGTCCCCCTTTGGAAGTGTGTAGGATTTCCTCCTCCCCTGCCAGGCTCTGTGTAATTCGTGCCGTCTCCCTGCCCTCCCAGCTCCCCATCCCTCCCTTCCCATCCCTCCACCACATCATTTCCTTTGCGGCTTTGAAGGAACTCATTTTTGTGTTTGCAAAAGGTAAAAAGAGTTCAAAGTGGTTTTCACGCAACGTCAGCTGAAGGTTTGCTTGAAACCTGATGCAGCGTTGCCTGACAATGGATTGGGAGTTTTCCATTCCAGCTCTCCCTGGGATGCAGACCTGGGCTGGTGGGAGGTGTCTGTGCCCACGGCAGGGGTTGGAATGAGATGGGCTTTAAAATCCCACCCGAGCCAAACCCTCCTGGGATTCCAGGGTTCTAGACCCTGCTCTCCTGGAGGACACAGCTCACATTCCAGAGTCTATCGTGACTTGGGATAGAACCTGCAGGAGCTGGGCAAGGAGGGGTAGCACCAATCCTTCTTTCCCCCGTTGCTATGGAATGACTGTGGGGCAGGGAGCTGCAGGCTGCAGTTGGTGTCAGCTTTACGCAGCTGAAAGAGATTTTCTTATATTTTTTAGTTTTAAGAAGCCCATAAGAAATGAACTCTTGGTTTGAATTTTTTAATATGGATGTTAAAGATTTAGAGCAGAGAACCTGTTTCTTTCTGTCTGTTCCAGTGAAGAGCTACTTTGGCACTCAGGCTCCCCAAACCCCAAAGGTTCCTCGTTCATCCCCAGCACTGCTGCTGAAGGTGGGGAGTGTCGCTCTGCTGGGGGATGGAGAAGGGAAATCTGTTGGCAAGAGCAGCCTTTTCCTTATGGTTTCTGGTTTCCCAATATGTTCTCTGAATACTTCCAAGTAAAACACTTCCTGACATGTCTGCCAGCAAGCAACAGAAAGGAAGTGTGGTTTCTATTTTATGTGACAATCTTGGATCGTGGAGAGGGACACGACAAACCCCAAACCCAAAGTTAGAACTGGGAACTCAAGTAATAAATTTCCATTGAGAGTACAGGAGTGTGGGCATGGTCCCAGGGCTGCCAGAGCTCCAGGAGGGTTTGGACAACGGGACAGGGACAAGGGGGAATTGTTGGGGTGTCTGTGCAGGGCTAGGGGTTGGACTGGATGATCCTTGTGGGTCCCTCCCAGCTCAGGATATTCTGTGAATATCAGGATATTTCTGTGAAAGGCTGGTTGCTGAACTTGCACCTCAATCCTCAGTATAATCTGACTGACTCAGCTGGAGACAACAGTTACCCTGGTGTCTCTCTATTCCTGGTTGTCCTAAACATATTTGAAACACTTGGTTCCTTAATTTGTTCTAATAATAAAAATAATTCTTGCTGATGTGAGCAAAAATAAGTCTAAAAGCAAATGTTGCCTTGTTCCTGCTCCACTGGCTGGACTCCACACTGGATTAACTGTGGGAGTGCAGTAAAATCCCCCTTCCTGTCAGCACTAGGAATGGGAATTCTGTTCTCTGCACATTTACAGGTGTTGGGTGACATTTGCAGTTCATGGGCTGTCACCACAGCCCTGACACAGCACAGTGACTGTCAGGGCTTCGGGGAACAGCAGGTGCTGCAAAGCCTCAATTTACAAATGCATCTATTATTGTTATTGTTGTCGTTGTTATGGTTGCTCTTGGTTTGGGTATTGTTATTATTAACTGTGAGGGTGGGCAGGCCCTGGCACAGGGTGCCCAGAGAAGCTGTGGCTGCCCCTGGATCCCTGGGAGTGTCCAA
>JAWWEW010000023.1:1157948-1213920 GCA_035583185.1 Anabacerthia variegaticeps | reverse complement strand
CTGGGCTGGTGGAAGGTGTCCCTGCCATGGCAGGGGGTGGCACTGGATGGGCTTTGAGGTCCCTTCCAACCCAAACCTTTCTGTAAAATAAAATGGGTGTGGCTTTTGTCAGTGCTATTGGTTGTTTCCACCTGAGGACCTCTGAAGATATTCTATGGGTTTTTATAGACACAGCATTTATTGCCTCTCCTAAATGGAAATGATGCAGGTTGGACAAAATCCTCTTGTGAGTCCCAAGCAGGAGTTTTTATGTTGCTTTTACAACTCTCTTGCCAATTCTGCAGGTCCTCAGCTGGGTATTCAAGACCTGCTTTGATGGCAAGGGCTGTTTCAGAGAAGGAAACAACCCGTGCCCAATGACACAGTGAATCGTGTGGCTGCAGAGCTCCTGCTGCTCCCCCCACTCCTCCTGCAGGGCTGCATTTTGGACCCTGGAGAACAGCCTTGTGAGGAGCTGTGACAAAGGCAGGTGGATGTCAGAAGAACATCACCCTCCCTGGGGCTGTGCCTGGGTGCACAACACCCTCTGTCCCAGGGCTGCCAGTGGGGAGAAGGTCGAGCCTTTGGAGGGAGAAGGGAGACAATGTGTTGGGTAATGACAGCTCTGGGGAAAAGTCCTGCTCTGGCTGACCCTTGGGCTGGAGAAGGAGAGGGAGATGAGAGCAAGGTATGGCACAGGAGCCACACAGGAGGAGGGAAACCTTTTTTACTGCTTTAATGAATGGGGCTGATTTACTCCTTTTCCAGAAGCAGAGAAACCAAAGCTGTTTGGGATCCGGGAACGGCTCTTCTGTTTTGGGAAGGGCTCTTCTGTTTGTAAGCATCTTGCACTTCTCTTTTTGTTTGCAAACCCGCTCCTCAGTGGCTGCTGGAGCTCTCAGTGCAGTAAACTCTCCCCAAAGAAGAGGGGGCTGTGGATCCTGCCTGTACCAGGGTGTGCAGTTGTCCCCCAGCCCCACCAGGGGTTGTGCTCAGCTCACACCCCTGCCTGGCACAGCCTGCAGTGGCTCAGGCTGCCCAGTCTGCCTCAGCCCCTCGAAGTTGCATCATCCACGTATTTATTTACTGCCTGGTAATTTTTCTCCTTTAATATTCTATTGTCTAATTGCAGTTAATTGTGGCTCTTAATCTTGCTAATTGCCATAAATCATGCTCTGCCAGCCGTCCTTTGTTTCAGTGGCAATAAGGCTGGTTTTTTTCTGCTTGGAAGGTGCTTGCAGTTCAATATCAGTGTCCCAGTAATGAAGATTTATTGGCAGAGGCCAGAGAGGACTGTGTGGTTCTGTGGGGAAGGAACACACTGGGTTAAAACTAAAGGCCCAGAGAAGGCAGAGCCCGTAAAACACTTTGTTGATGTGAGTGGCAGCCGGCATAACTTTAATTTTATGTGTAAACTGAGGTGGCTAAATGTAAGCCCTTTAATTAAAGCCATTAAAGGCTGAGATGCTGCTGGCAGAGTGTTTGACAGGTGGAATGTTCCCTCCAAGCAATTACCATGTCAAGAGCCCTGCACTGGCACCCCCACAGCAGTCTAAGCTTTGCAGACTTTTCCTGCTGAACGCTCCTGATTTCATGGCTAATCGCCTGCTCACATCACCCTATTCTATTAACGTGCATGAATCTGGTCAAAAGAGGTTCAAAATTTGATGTTAAATGTAGGTGTGTGCAAAGCCCTCCAGATTAAGTTGTTTTGAGCCAATGCAGGTCTGGAATTTGAATATCTGGGTGAATATTTTTGTACTTCCGTGGAGGTGTTGGTGGGACCTTTGGCCTTGAGGTTTCAGGTAATGCCCATGAAGCAGAAAATATTTGTGTTTAGAGAAAATATTGACTTGGCACGGTCTAGAGAATGCAGATTTACAGTTTAGCCTCAGGGAGAAGAGGAGAAAGAATTGAGAAGTCACTGAAAGCACTTTTGAGACTGTGATGGCACAAGTAACAAGCAATGGGACTTGTAAGGAGATGACTCAAATCTCTTTTCCGTGATTAAAAATGAGTGCATAAAAAGCTGGAGTTGTAATTCACATCAGTAACACTCCAAAAATCACAGATGCCTTTTGCATACTTGAGAAATGGAAGCAGGTTAAGTTTCACTGTGAGAAGTCACATTTTCCATCCTGTGTTAGGGTGGCTTCAGTTCCTTCGGATAAAAGCCATGACCAGCCTCAACCTTTGCTTTCCAGTGAGTGAACTTGTGTTGCTCTTCCTTTTGGCTTTGCTTGTTCCCACATGCCCCTGTGTGTGCACCCAAATATGTTTTTCTTGGTGCTGGGTTGCTTTGGGCAAATATTCCTGTTCAGTGCATAAATAACCAGAGATATGGAAACTTCCCTCTGATCGTGTGCTGGGGATGTGACTGCCCTGCCTGGAGGAGGGATGGGGATTGACAGGGGCACTGACATTTGGGGTAATTTGTCTGCAGGACCTTTGGTCAATATGGGCTCAACCTGTGTTAAATAGGACTTTTTGATCATGGAGAGGTTGGGAGAGGGAGATGTTGCTAAGGGGGAGTTGCTTCCTTTCCCTTCGACACTGACTTGCTCAAACCACTGAGGAAGATGATTTGGGCAGCTCTGAATTCCCCAGTATTTGAAAGCTTTTTCCTTCCTTTATTTGCTTTTCCAGCACATTTAAATATAGACAAGATAAAACATATTTTGGGATGAGTCTTCTCTGTATTCATTATTTTATCATCTAACTGGGAAATGCTAAAATTTTTCAAGCCTTGAAAATCAATAAGTCTTGAGGAATTTTTAGACCAGGCCATTTTACCTGTGTTCAGTCAGGCACAGGACCTCTGAAATAAGTGTCCTGTTAAAGAAAATACCTATTTGTTTAGAATGATAGAATCACAGAATCTCCTGAGCTAGAAGGGACCCACCAGGCTCATTGAGTCCAACTCCTGGCCCTGCACTTTCATCCCAAAATCCCTCCATGAGCCTCTTAAATTTCCCAAATAGAGGAAATCATGCGTCAGAGCTGAGTTTTATTTGGGTTGGGGACCAAACTGAATGTCATGATTATTCAGATCCTATATGATATGAATCTTCTCCTTTGCTGTGCCATGGTGACCTGAATCTCCAGATTTGTGCTCATCCTCAGCTTGCTGTGAGGTGTTCGTAGACAAAGCAATGGGTTGGAAATGAATTCATTAACTCTTGGGCATCATTTCCTTGTCTCCCTCAGTTATAGATTTCAAGTTAGCATCAGCCTATTTAATTTACTGTCAGTGGTAGTTATTTCTTTATTTCCTCCCTGGAGAATTCCTTCATTAATGAGCAAAGGAAGATTTGTGGTCTCCCATGGTGATGAATCCCTGAGTCCCTCTCTGTGCTACCCCTGAGTGTGCCCAGCCCTGGTGCCACCTCAGCTGGACGTGGTTCCTGCACAGTTTCCTTCTCTGAAAAAAGCAGCAGCAGCAGATTTCAGTAATTTAATTTTCATAGCTATTTAAGCAGGTTGGCAAGTTCATCCTCTCCTCCAACACCTGCTTTTCTACAGCATGAAGATGCACCCAGTCTTTATTTGGGCATTCCTGAACACATCTGAGGGTTGCTTGTCACCCACACGGTCACTGGGGTGGTGAGTGAGGGAAATAACCTGGGATCTGTAGAAGGAAGACAAGGAAATCTCTGCTGAGGCTGATGTGGTTGGGGAAGGGAAGGACGGGTTAGAAACACCAAGGCAAGTTGCACAGTTACTGTTTCTATATTTAATCTGCCTCCTCTAATTCCCCCTCTCCTCCTTCCCTGTGTGGTTCCTGCAGTCGCTGAGGAAGTTAATCCCATCAAGCCCAACCCATGAAACTACTTCACAACTTTGCATCCCCAGCCTTGCTGTGTATTTAACCCAGTTTGCTCACTCACACAGCCTGGCTGGGCTGGCTGCAGTGCAGCACATGTCAGCCAGAGAAAAGGCAAAGCCAAATCTATTTGTTAAGTGCAGCTAAGAAAAGGCTTTGCTTGCTTCTAAAACTAAGACAAATGAGTTAAGCCTGGAGCAAATGTGGATGGTTAGAAGTCAAGTCAGGAGACTTCCCCAAAGAAAGATGTGCTTTTATTTTTGGTAGCATCTTAATTTCGTACTGAAGATGGTGGTAAATCACGTGGGATTAAATACAACTTGTATTAGTCTTAAAAGCAGCTACAGATTTATTTGAGCAAGAATTTCAGGGCTGGAGGCACTGAGTATTCCTGTTCACTGGGGGCAGGACTGGGGAGGTGCTGAGCCCTCTGGAAATCTCTGTAGTCGGTCCTGCTGTTTGGATCTTCCACACTTACATACATTTATTCCTCCCGTGATTCTGCTTTATTAACACTTTGTCAATAACTTTTTTGACTCCCTGCAAAATAAATCTCCTAAATTGCACAGCTCTGTGAGAGTTTTCAATTATACATTACACAAAAGCCAAGAGCTCACTGTTGTGTTCCTCTGCTTCCTCACTCCTAATAAATCACGGGGGCCGACACGTCCTTGTGCAGATGCTCTGCTCTTTCTGAGGAGGAATGATGCAATGGGGTTACTAAAAAGGGCAATAACATAGATTTTCTTTAGCCATTTTGTCATCAGAAGAGTGTAAATCTGACCAGTTTGAAAAATCCAAATCAATTTATTGTGTATTATGAAAATTCCTTGATATATTTCCTGTATTGTGGGATATTGTAGTTTCCAAGTGCCGTGCTCTGAGAAACAGAGCTGTTCCTTGGAAAGGGATTTTCCTAAACTGACTAAAAGCATGACCATAAAAAACTGAAGGCGGAAAAGGACATTATTTCCCCCCAGTTCTGGATCAGACATATTTTAAGAAAAGGCAACAGTAGAGAAATGTCTTCCCAGTGGTGCTAGCCACAAATTCTCCACAAGTTATGTGATACTTGAATAAAATGATTGCTTTGTTTGACCAAACCCCTCCCTGCTCCCTCCACACACCTCGTACTGCACAGGCTCAACTCCCTGGCAGAGTCTGGGGCCTTTAGGAAATGCCACTTGTGACCCCTCAGTGTGGCTGGGATAAAATCCAAGAGTGAGGGGGCTCTGGGGTGCCCTGGGTGGCTGTCCCTGTGCCACAGATCTCCTGAGTGCCCAGGAGGGGCAGCCCCCACGTAGACCCTCTGTAATTCCAGGTGTGGCTGCCTTGACTTTGTCCCTGAGACATCCTGGCTGGTTATGCCAGAGCAGTTGGACCCTCCAGCTTCTCTTCCCCTGTCTCCATGTCCTTTCCCCAGCAGTGCTGGCTGCATGAGCAGGGCAGTGTGTGGATTTTACCTAAAGGTGGGACATTGACACAAGGTGCTCTGAGAAAGGAACTTGAGGTGCAGTTGGGAGTGTTTGTGGTCTTTGTGGGGTCTGGAAAACTGAGTTCTGCTTTCTTTTTGTGTTTCCCATGACTGCAGCTGCTGGTTTTGTGTGTGGGTTTCTGAGACAGCCAGTGGTAGCTGAGCTGAGGGACAAAGGGCTTGGCATCCTCAGAAGGGCACACTGGAGAAGGCAAAGCCATGGGCTGGCTGGCAGTGTCTGTAGCAACAGCTCTTCCAGGCTTTGGAAGGGGAGCTGAACAGCCCAGAAATGGCCATGATTTTTTAGTTCTCAACCTCCAAATGAACACTGGAAATGACAAAGTTGTTGAGCCAGCCCAATGACAGAAGTGTGTACCTTAATCACATGTTCCCCTGCTATAGATTGGGGCATCTGCTGGATTTCTTTTTCTACCAAGTTGAAGTTCCAGTTCAGAAAACTCTGGCAGGAGACTTATAACACCCAAAGGTGACATTACCCTCTACTCAAGGTAAAGATGTTATCCCAGATTTGCTCCAGGAACTTCAAAGTAGGCAGAGTTGTGTATGTTATTTCTATTTTTTCCACAATAAAAATCTAATTCTGGTGTAGGGAAAATTCTGGCAATAATTTACAGCTCCACCATTGCACCCCTGATTTATTGCAGTCACAGGGAGGCAGTTGACTAAGTTGTTCAGCAATAGTTAGAACTAATGAGCAGAAGCCTGTATGTTTATCCATAAATTCCATGACACTATTTCCAGTATTGCTTGTCTTGGAGTGTCCTAAATTAATATTGATTTTTATAGCCCAGTAATGTGTTGGTTGTTTAGCTTGACTCCCTTTTATGTGGCTCCGTTTTCCAGGCAGTTGCCCTGTCTAAGTGAGCTGTGTTTGGAGGGGCCACGGGGACTCAGGGCAGAGCACCCAGGCTGCTCTTTGGGCTGCAGGGCACGTCCTCTGCCCCAGCCTTGCTGGCCTGCCTGCAGGCTTTTACACTTTTGGGGCATTATACAAGTTTTGAACATTCTCTTCTGGGTGGTGTGTTCAGCCTCGACCCTGCTGGAGGCAGCTCTGGTGGTTTCCCATGGCATGTGGGCCAGTGCATGGAGTTAAAGGATCTCCACTCCATGGCCAGGAGAGCAGCGGGGCGTGGGGCTCGAGCTGCTGCCAGGAGGGCAGTGGGTTCAGACACTCCTTCCAGAGCACTTTTGGGTGGAAAAGATGGCATTTGTGTCAGTCCCCACCCCTGGAGGGATCTGAAAGCCCTGTGGATGTGGCACTTGGGGATGTGGGTTAGTGGTGGCACGGGGGATACTTGGACTTGAACTCAAAAGTCTTTTCCAACCCCAAGGATTCTGTGATTCTGCAAAGTACAGAGTTCAGGAGGTGCTGCTTCCCCTGAAAGTCCTTTACAAATGGGGCTCGTGAACCCCAGTGGGGGGGTTTTATTGCCTGCTGGGAAACTGGAAATTTTGAAGAATAATTGACTTTCACTCGTGGTTTCCCATCTCAGAACCAAAACAAAGGCAAAAAACCAGTGGTGGTTTGTGGTTGGATGAGCACCCAGCTCACAGTTCCATCTTTTAACCTTAAATCCCCTATAGAGGGATTTGATTTCTCCTGTATTCTGCACACTGGAAAAATTGGGATAGGGAGCAAAGATTCAAAGCTGACTTCTTAAGTGAACTCCTGGGCTCTTTTTCTTTTTTGGAAGACTAGAAAAACAGTTTAATTCTAAGAATTACTAATTGCTCAGCAGCTTTTATTGACAAAGTTTTAATGTCTCAATTGTTTTGAGTGCAAGGCTTTTCCATCACTCTGGTATTTGAAATAATTTTATAAGATGTCTACTAGGTCTGGAATATTATGAACTATTCAGTTTTCAAGGCTGGCGGATAAAATCCGAATTAAGTGCTGAACAAGGATAATTTCAAGGAGGGGGAAGAGAAAACCTAAACCCCTCAAATGAGATATTAATTGCTCATTCAGGTTTAATCAAAAATTATTTTTTACATAGTAAGTAAAAAGTATATTAATCTCATTTCTCAAACTGTTTTATGGAAATTAATACAGAAATATGTTCTCAATGGAAAACTGTAGTGTTTCAAGAATAGAGTATTGAGAGGGTAATGAATACATTATGAAAATGTGATTGCATTTCTTAAAGGAATTATCCAACTAATCATAAAATTCCTGTGGCAAATAGGAATTAGGAAAATGTTTAGATTTATTTAAGTACAGAAACTGCAAAAAAAATGAGAGGAAAGGTCAGAACCCCCTGTAGTGGAGAACGTTTGACTGGTGGGTGACCCTTAGGGTTCTATAAATAATTCTTGGAGTTCTTGTTTGTAAAGATGAGCCTGAACAATCCCTTTCCTTGTGCCTGACACAGCCTGGGAGCTGGACTGGAGAGGGGAGAGGGCTGACCTGGCTCTTCCCTTGGGAAAATGCCAGTGCCCAGCCCTGGCTCAGCCTGCCGGGAACGAGCTTTGCCCTGTGCAGAGATCCTGCTCTCATGTGCAATTACCTTCCCTGAGGTGGAGATAATTGTAGCCTCCTGATTGCACTGAAGGGCCTGGCACAGAGGAAATGTTCTCCTGGCACCCAGCCCGTGTTCACAGGGAGGTTTCAGGGCTCCAAAACCTCCCAGGAAACTGCGCTGGAATTGGGGGAAATGACGGGTGATTTTCTGCCCCAATGCTTTAATTGCCTGTTGGTGGGTGATGTGATGGGCAGGTAAATAACCCCTAATTTTTGCTTAAATAGCTATTTTTAAAACAGGTTCTGTGTGTATTCTGTGTATCCTGTGTGCATTTCACTTATGTAGGTTGATATACATGTGCTTCCCAAAACAGTCCTGGGTCCCTCCCTCACCCCATAACGTGGAATTGGAAATGGGGTATTTCTGTTATCAGGGTCAGACCATTTGAGGAAAGAGGAGGAAAAAATGCAAGGGGAGAGGAACCCAAAAGATTACTGAATATTGATTTTTTTTTAATTTTTTTTTTTTGTGAACTTGGCTGCTTTTTCATGCGTGGCTCACTTGGCAGAGGAGAGGATTGGAGGATTAAATTCAGGAGCATCTACTCTACTCACAGAGTGGGGTTTTTCTGCAGGCCATGTACAACCTGGCCCCAGGACCGAGCCCCAGATGCAGTGCAAAGCTGTCACAAGTACCAAGAACTGGCTGGGATCATATTCCCTTGGAGTTTATCTGCAGGCTTTAATACAGCCCAAACTGCTCCATTTTTTAGCACTTCTGGAATGGAGACACTAATTTAATTTCCCCGTAAAGAAGTCGAGCTGGTGTTCACCAAAACTGCTCAACGAATTGCATTAATATCTGGTAATTAGGATTGATTAGAGGATTTGTTTCTAATCCACTCTGTCTCTCTAATCACAACACTCCTGTGTAATCAGCCTCATCAGCTGACATTGAGGTGCTACTGCTGAAAGACAAAACCCTGTGATGGTTGGTGGTGACGAGCTGGGATTTCCTGGGGACAAATTAAACCCCCGGTTTTTGCTGTGACAACTCCCAGTATTAAAAAGATTTAAGGGAGGATTAGCCCCTGTGCAGGTGTATTAACAGCAATATTAAACCTCATTTTCCCTCCCAGGCTTAGGCAGTGATGCCAGTTCTCACTCTGCTGTGGTACTCTGTGAGCTGCCCCTCTCTGGCACAATCCCTGCCTGTTCTCAGGTGGTGTTTTCAGGCACTGTAAAGAGGGGCTCAGCCTGGAATTGCTGCCTGGGCTCCCACAGTGGGTTCCCCAGCACTGCAGCTCCTGGAGCTCCCATCTGAGCAACGCCTTGGCCTCGTGGAACAGGCAAGTTAGGGAAACAGCCCTTTGATCACATGGCTTTGTTTCTGAGAAGGGAGAGCAGAGGCAATGCAGTGTAAAAAAAAATTTTCCCCCTAAAATTTTGGTATCTTTCGAGATAAATTTAAATAATTCATGGCAATTTACTGCATATTTCTAATTAGATATGATCTTTCATCACACGTGATCCACCTCGGAATGGTTTCTTTAGAAGATATTTTTATATGCATATTTTTGGCCTGTAATTAATGTGGATTTTAAAAATATTCAAGTTAACGTTCTCTGGGTAAAGCTTAAAAAAAAAAAAAGGTAGTTTTTCTGCACACTGATGTGGTGCTGTGAATCAAAAGAAGCATTCCTTGGTTAAAGGTTAATGCCTTTCAAGCTGCTCCTGTGAACCTCTGGGATACCTCCCGAGTCCTCAAAGGATCTATTTCTGTATTCGCCTCTTGTGACATTATTTTGCTGAAACTAGGCTGAGTTAATAACCTCCCTAAAGCAACCTAATTTGCTGAGCAGTACATCTTGACACAGTTTTATTAGTAAAAGCAGCACTCCAGGCTTGTTTGTTTGCATATTGTTGTCCTGTTTGAAGCAGCAGTGGCGAGCTGGGCTGTCAGTGGCACGGGGCTGGGTCCTGCTGCCCTGGGAATGCCCAGCTCTGCAGGGAGCCCATGCCTGGGGCTGGCATCATGCACAGCCAGCTGCTCTGGCTGCCACTCCTGGGCTCTTTTGGGACAGGTTGTGCTGCTGCTGCTGCCCCGAGTCAAAGGAGCTGCAGACAGGTTGGGTCGGGCTCTGCTCCCAAATAACAAGGGATGGGATGAGAGGAAACAGCCTGGGGTTGCACCAGGGGAGGTTTGGGTTGGACATCAGGAGCAGTTTCTTCATGGAAAGGGCTGTCCAGCCCTGGCACAGCTGCCCATCCCTGCAGGGGTTTAAAAGCCATGTGGATGTGGCACTTGGGGACACGGGTCAGTGGTGGCCTTGGCAGTGCTGGGGGAGTTGATGGGCTTGGAGTATTTTTCCAACCTCAACAATTCTGTGATTCTAAGACTCCTTGGGTTTTGGTGCTGCTGTCTTTACTGCTAGAAACTCTCCAGGAGTCCAGCTGAAATCCTTAACTTTGCTTAACTTCTGCTAAATTCTGAAAAACCCATTTCATGCATTTATTTATAGCTGGGTCTCAGTAGCATAGGATGAGCTCCAGTACATTAGTCAGGTTCTTTTTTATCCTTGTGAAAATGATGTTCACTTGGTCAAAAAAAGGAGACTCACGTTGGAGAGAATTCACCTCTCAAATCAAAGAGCAAATGATAAATCCTGCCCCTGAAGCTGGCAGGGAGAGGCTTCCATGGCCACAGGCTGCAGCCAACTGCAGAATGGACTTGAAAAGAAAACTTAAAATATCACAGTGCTGCTTCTTGTTACTTTAATTGGGGAATATTTTAGCTCTGGGAGCCTAATAGTTGCAAATGAAGCTGCTTGGGAGACTTGGAGAGTGTTTTACATACAGATACACTGTATGTGCCAATTTTTGTCTGATTTTGCATACTTGAACTGTAAAAATACAATATTAATACCTATCTGGCATAAACTTCATCACTTGCAAATGTTAATTTCGTTCTTTTGCTTGTTTGTATCTTTTTTTTTTAATTCCCAAAGGTTAAGAAAACCAGCCATGGAAGAGCTTAAAACAGAAGCTCCAAATGTATTGTTTGGGGCCATAGGACTGAGTTTTGACAGGGCTCCACCACCTGCACTGAAAATCTGAGGGGTTGGGTGATTTTTGGTTTTAATTATATTGATTGGTTTATTTTTTTTCTTTCATGTCAGTGAGCAGCCACAAGTGCAAAAAGACAGACTTGCATTTAGAAGCTGATTTTTAAATTAGTCTCAGCAGAAAATCATCAGTCTGTTGTTCTTGGTTTGGATTTCTGAGTTCCTTTTGAACTGCTGTAAAACAGCGAGGAAATTCCCTGGGAATTCATTGTTGTGGTACAACTTCAGGCTGAACTTTCCTCTTGCCTCAGACTGGGACCTTCAGTTCATTTTTAGAGCCAATTTTCGGAGTTCTTTGTGAGAGCTTTTGAAAGATGAGTTGAAGTTCCTGCTGGTCTTCCTTTCCCTTGTGTTTCTGTTGGCTGTGCAGTTCTGGGAATGGGATCCCAGGCAGGATGTTGAGGGAAAGACCCCTCACCTCTCACTGGGGACACAGGGATGGTCCCTGCATTCAGAGAGGCAAAAGGAGCAACATCTCCTGCTCTTCACCCTTTGTCATTGCTGTCCCTGTGTGGGAGGAGATATTTCCCCACTCTTTTCCTGTTTCAGCAATCATTCCCAGTAGAGTACAAACCCCACTTAGGTTAAATTCCAGATGTCTGGATGCAGGAGCCTTTGGTTTCCTGGATAAAAGCAGAATTCCATCAATGTGCATTTTGCAGTGTGAGACCAGTGCCACTGAACAACAATAACGTGGTTTCAGGGCCAGCAACAGAACAATGAAATTGTTCTATTAAGGTTATTCAAGCGTAGTGACTCCTGCTAATAAATTAGAAAAGGGAAAAGAAAAGGCTCTTGTGCAGGATGTGTGATGGAACCAACCCCAGCCATGTCAGGAGTTTGTTATGGCCTGTAAACTGTGGGTTTTTCCAGGATAAACTGGTGAGGACTGGACTCAAAACGACAAAGATTCGGAACATAATGGTGTGTCTTTATTAACAGATGGGTGGAAACCTCCCTCCGCACTGTGGGAGCTGCCTGCCATTCACGGGGTGGCATCCCATAATATACTTGGTGGACCTCTGTGTCCATCCATTATTCAATTTATCCAATATTCCCTGGCTAAGGGAACATTTCCAACCTGAGGCTTCAACCAGCATGGTGAAAGGCCCGGGCTGTTTTGCAGTATTTATAGATTTGGCAGGTTCACAGTGGACAGTGTTTTGTGGGATTCATCAGCTTTATCTTGGCTTGTATCACTGAGAGCTCAGGGGCCTTCCCTGTGCTCTGCAGGGACCCTTTGATGGTCTTCTGATAAGACACTGAGAGAACACTGTGATGGATTTCCCTCTGTCTGATCATCATATGCTAATTCATGGACCTCCTAGAGATTTTGCTCCAGGAAACTACAGAAATTTTAGGAGGAAATTATCTTGGTGTTTTCAGAAAAGCAAAAGGCAGGGGAAGCTCCAGGAGCTATCCATCCTCCCCCCCAGTTTGGGGGACTGGGGGTGCTGAATGCTCCAGGGAAAAGCTTTTAATCTGACTGTAAAATACAGCAGCCACCTCCAAAGAGAGAGCAATTGCTGGATTTGGGGCTTGGGTTTTTTTCCCTTATTTTCTGTTATCTGTGCTTGATTGGGAAAAGTGCCTGGAAAAAATAGGGCTTCATAACTTCGATTGGGTGGCTCATCCTCCAGCAAAGAATGTGCTTTGCACTCTCCAGGGTATTAAACAAATAAATACGAGAGGATTAGCACCAGCTTGTGTGGCTACCAAGAAGTTAAAGCATTACTTAAAGCAGTAAAAAGGATGTGAAGATTTAGTGCTGCTGTGCAGGGCACTAAATCACAGCAAATTAACTCATAAACCATGTCAGCATTGGTACCTCAGCCTCTCCACGGCGTGGGGCTGTGCCAGGGAGGAGGCTCCTGGGCACCTTGGGAGGATGGCTGGGGGTGTAAAGTGTTTGTGAGACCCTGACATAACCACAGATGGAGTAACTCGAAAGGATATGGTTCTTTTTCCTTTTTTATTGTGTTTTAATGGCCTTACTCTAAGCGCAAGTGTCTGTTCTCCATGGAAGAGGTTCTTAAATCAGGACTGGGAAAAGGAATGAACAGGAAAACACTATTGCTAACCTCAGCTCGAGCTTTGCAATGTATCTGACTCATTGGAAGGTTGTTAAACACCAAAGTGGTGTTTACTGTGGCTACTCCCAAGGAAACTGATCGAGCTGGTTGGAAATTTTCACTGGAGTGTATTTTTTTCTAAAATATTTTCGGGATTTGGGCAGCATCCTGGCACACTGACCACTCCTTCCCTCTCCTCCCCCCTGGTGGTGTCTCTAGTAACCACAGCAAGTGTTTCATTGCCACGTTTAGGGGGGTATTTTCACAGGATTTTTGAGTGACTCTTTGTGGGAGAAGAGGAGAAGGGTTGTTGTTTTTATCTTCTTTTATCACCCATGGTGATCCATCCCCTTTTCCTCTGTTGCCTGTGCTGAGTGTGCTCCATTGAGCTGTGGCTTCCAACCCTGACTGATGAGTCTCTGCTGCTCAGGTTCCTCCTACCCTTCATCTCCAATATGGTCTTTCCTTCCTCCTAGGACATGGACTGGAATATTTAGTTTGCCCAGAGAAGCTGTGGCTGCCCCAGCCCTGGGAGTGTCCAAGGCCAGGTTGGACGGGGCTTGGGGCACCCTGGGCTGGTGGAAGGTGTCCCTGCCCATGGCAGGGGTGGCACTGGATGGGCTTTGAGGTCCCTCCCAACCCACCCACTCCATGCTTCTATGATTTTCTTAGTCTAACATCGAGACACTTTTTTTCTGCTTTTCTGAGCAATTTTAGCCATTGGGAGAATTGTTTGTGCAGCTCCAGCTGCACCTTCAGGCACCCTGACCTGTCCTTGGCAATGGAGAGTTGGCAGAATGGCTCCTGTGCTGGACATGGCCGTGTCAGAGGCCAAGTGCTCAGTATTTGTGTTTTACAGTTATTTACCAAATTCCAGGTGGGGGAAGACAGTGTGTGGATTATGTGGGTGTAATTCAACCTGGTGGGTGAGTACCCTTGATCTCCATCTCCATGCACAGCCTGGGTGCCTTGCTCTGCAGGATAAAGTAACAGGGAAGGGTGTTTGTGCTGCAGATAAGGGAAGCTGATTCATCAGAGTAATAAGATTATTAATTAGACACCAACTGGAGGTTCTTTTGTTCAGTCAGCCGTGGCCACTTGTATGAACTCACTCTCTTGTCTGTAAATGTAAACACTCTCCTGTTGTTAAATAATCCTAAAATACGTTTTGTGATGTTAAATTTTATTTAGGACCAAAGGAAAACTTCACACAACTCTGAGTTGATGACTTTCAATGAGTTGAACATATTTGTAGTGGAGTGGAGAGGCTGTGAAATGTCTTTGTTGCGTTTCAAGCTGGTTCATTTGTTGTTGGAGTACAGAGGGGCTGCTCTGGGTGACCTCCTCGTAGACCTTTCATCTCTGTATGGGGACAATATGCAAATTTGTCCCAGGACATCATAACTCTGAAAGTCCTAAAGATCAAGGCAGTCAAGCTTTCACAAGAGTCTTGAGTTTGCTCAAGGCTTTGTGGCTTCCTTTTTAAAATTCTGAAGCATCAATGTTTTCTCCATGGAATGTCAGATCTTATTAATGTTGTATCTGAGCATCTTATTAAGAAAGTAATTCACTAATGTCTTGGTGGCACCACAGCTATCCTCAAAATACCCTGGCAAGCCACTGGGAAAGTTCACCTTGTCTGCAGCTGGGAAAACTGGGGGCTGGAATATAAAGGATAGATAAGAAAATGACTTTTTGGTGGCATTTGTGCCTCTGTGCCCAGAGCTGTGATGACAAACATCCCACTCAGCTGCTGCCTGAAGTCGTGAGTTCCTGCAGCCTCAGATTCCCTGGTGTGTGCCAAGCTCTGCTTCTCCCTGGCTCAGGGAGACCTTGGCCACTTCAGTCTGGACACTGGACCTTGGGCAGGGGGCTGAGACTTCCCAGAGCTGGGTGAGGCACAAAGCGGTGGGCACCTTGTCCTCTCTGCAGCCACCCCCCAGTCCCGGTGATGGTGCTGAGCGAGTCCTCCCTCCCGCCTGCCTTCCCCGGCTCCTCCAGGGGACCAGGGCTGCTCAGCAAGGATGGCTGGGGGTTTCCCTCACTCCCACAGGCAATTATCTCCTGGATATGGATGTGCTTCCAGCCTCCATCAGCTCAATTCCCCTGGTTTGAAACTGAACAGGAAGAAGGATAAATGATTTGAAAATTGAAGACGTTTATCTATGACATTTAATTAGGGTAAAGGGACTTCTCCTGATCCATGAAATTCCCAGTGCAGCATAAACATATCTACCCCTCATCAACGAGAGGCTGATCCATCAGCTCATAGACTCTTTTCTATTAGCAGAAGTTTATCCTCAGATCTAGAAAAGGCCATTCATAAATTCATTTTCGAGGTGTGTTCTTTGGAGCTGGTATTACACAGTATAATTCCAGGCTCCAAATCAGGCTGTGATAACTGTTGCCTATCTGACAGACCCAGCTTTCAATCACCCTTTATCACCGTTTCAGATGTCAGGGAACCAACAGGTTTTTCTCAGAAACAATATAGATAAGCAACGGTGGCTGAGGAGGTGTGAGGAGTAATTTAGAGAGCGAAGAGCCCGGCAGACGTTTTCATTTCAGTCTCCTTTGGATGGAAAAGCACATAAACCCCTTATATTTAGAAATTACTTAGAAAATCATCTTGTTGAATTATTCAATCCTTGAGTTGTCTGCTCTGAAGCAGAAATAAAGGAATTGATGCTGTGTCAGTCACCCAGGGCCCTGTACCAGAGGCTCCTGTAAGGGCTGGGGAAGGGGAGCCTCCCTTTTCCATTCCAGAGGAGAGGATGCTCATTCATCCAAGCCCAAATGGGGGGCTCCAAGGAAAAGCAGAGAAGGATTTTATTAACCTGGCCTGACCCACGGGGGCTGGACTCACTGATCAATAACCTGCACTGACCCTCCTGTCACAGCTGCTGAATTGGGGCTGTTGCTATTTCTGCTTTCCATTCCCTCCACATCTGTGGAAGTTTGTGGGTTCTGAAGCTGGCAAAGGAAATGTATCCACCCTTGTTTTGTTTTCGTAGAAAAACAGCTTTAAATGAAATTAATAGTTTCTTTAAATATTTCTTAGGCTCTTTGTTTTTTCTTTCAGGTCTTGAATTGAGTTTGAAATAATGCATAATTTCTGTTGTTCTAAATTAATGCTGTTGGCAGGTTGAACTTATATTTCACTGTAATTTAATACTTCATGTTTAATTTCACTATAAATCGTAATTCTTTGTGACACGGATATTTCAGAGAAGCTGAAACTCTATCCTGGGGTTCTTCTTATGACCCCTGCAGCTCCTTAGTTTTGATGTGGTTTGGGTTGTGTGTTTTTGGGGGTTGGGTTTTGGTTTTATGGGCATTTTGGGTTTGGGGGATTGTGTACCTTAAACCCCCCCAAAAAACCATTTCTGAAATGCTGCTCTCTCAGGCTGTTGCCTCCCCTGGGATGTAGCAGGGGCCACCAACACTGGTTCCCCTCTCCTGGGGGTGGGAAAAATGGTGCCCCCAAAACACGATACAGCATTTAAACAAACTCAGTGGCATTCATCATGGTTTTTAGTGAGCCCATGCTCTGTGTCCTCGTGGAAACCTCTCTGTGCCTTCCAGGTGTGACTATCCAGGGATGTAATCTGGGTTTTTACTGCTGGGCAGCCTCGTTTGTGCTTGAGCTTTTATTTTGTGAAGGCTCATTTTGCAGGAAGAAGAAACTTTATTGGGTTTGTTCCAGTTCCTGCTGTATTTAAATCTGGTCCTGTGAGACCCTCGTGTTTTACTTGGGTTCCAAACAACCACTCAGAAAGTAGTCTGTGTTGCTGAAAAGCTGAACCCAAACAGTATTTGTTGGTTTTTTATTGGAGTCTGAGGACTAGTTTAGCTCCAGCTACAGTATCTTAGAATTACAGTGTGGTAGGCTTGCCTTCTTATAGAGGAAGGAGAAATACAACAATTGGAAATGTATGAATCCATTGGGGAAGGAAGCTCTGAAATTCCTCTAACAGACCACAGAAATCCCTGTACATGTGTCAGAAAATGAGGCAAAAAGACATCACCAGCCAGGGTTTGGTGGTGGGAGCTGTCAGGACTCACCACAAGCTCCTCCAGGAACCTCCATTCAGGCCTGGGTTTTAAATAAAAAGTGGGGGAGAAACCAAACCCTTAACAATCAAATGCACATTACTCAGTACTCCAGCATTCCTGGGTCACTAAAACTGCTCTAATGAGAAATTAGGAGTGAAGCAGACCATGGAAGTGAGAAAAATGTGATTTATGCCTCAGGAGGGCTGAGTCAATAGTCCCCGGCTGAACTCAAGGCTGAAATATGAAAGCCTCACATTGGAGTCCATCACTGCAGACCTGGGGTTGTTCCTGAGAAAGGGACCTGCCAATACACTGCCCCAGCCTTGGGATTTATTAACAGGAAAGGGAAAAATTATAAATCACATCTTGTGCAGAACAAAAGCAGAATGGGTTTCAGAGCCTGAATCAGAGCAGCATTTGCAGGTACCTGTTTAAAAGATGAGGTGATTTCGTGGCAAATGTGTATTTGCACAGAGTCACATCAAAGTGCATTTCAGGAGAAATTTAACTTCTGTATAATTTAAACAGGCAGCTTTCCATGGACTTAAATAGCAATTGAATATTGCCACAGGCACTTCTATATTCATACATGATTTAAGAATTATTAAGACGGATTACCACCCTTACAAATGCTTGTAACAGAGAGTCACGAGAGTAATCGTCTGCTGCACACAGAGCTCTGTAATTGATTTCTAATTATTGATGAGAGCAGAATTCCTTTTATACAGTGGCAACAAGTGTTAGAGGATGATTTAAATTTAGAGGATATTTATATATAATTATTACCCAAATGTGGTGCTACGATGTGTGTACAAACATAACCTGTTTAAAACTTTGTGCTCTACAGAATGTAGAATAGTTTTGAAGTGCTTGAGTGTGGTTTCCTCCTGGTCAGAACAATCAGTGCTTACTTTACCAGCACTTCAGAAAAATACAGGGCAATCCCCAGCAAAATTCAGCTGAACTTCAGTAGGACTTCAACATGTCCTGGCCTTTGGTCCTGACCAGTCATTTCATTCTGTGCTTGGCTTGACTTGCAGCAGCTCCCAATGCTTTAGTGTGGTCGGATGATAATATCTCAAATTACACTGCTTTTCATAGTGCATGAATTTTTAGGGGGAGGTGATGTGGACCTGATGGTTGGAATGCTAATGCTGAGAAGGATATTTGGGGTTTGGTTTTTAAGCTCAGCCTAGGACTTTAGGCTGCAGCAGGACAGGATTTCTCACCACACCCTTCCCTAGGTCGTGTTGTCTTTCTGGGCAACAACCTCAGGTGTGGGCAGAGCCAGTTCCCTCTTCTCTTTCCTTCCTCCATTGTCAGAGGCCTGACAGAGCAAATGAGGACCCTGGGACATTTCCCCTCCCTATTTCATGCTGTAGAAAAGCTCACGATACTGAGAAATTGCAGAAATGTCTGATCCTTTCCATGAAGAAGGACAAAACTGGATGGGAGGGGAGGAGGAAAAGGGGAAATTCCCATTGCCTGTGCCGAGTGGGAATTGGAATGAGCTGATGGAGGTGGGAGAGAAGGGAAAACAGGGTGGATGTTGGAGCTAAGGAAGAAGAGTCGTGTGGAGGGGTTGGAGTGGCAGGAGGCCATATGGGAATGGGAGGTGGGTGGGGGACTGGGGGCATCCCCGCGGGGGCTCCACCACCTCCCACCTCCCTCTGCCCCTTCTTCTAAACTGGACCGGGGGGAGGAATTTTCCTGCAGCATCCCTGTAGCATTCCTTCCAGCTGGCCGGGGGAGGTGTGGAGCTGTGCTGCCATCTGCTAAGGAGGTGGGAGAGAACAGAAAGGGCTTTTTCCTTCTTCTATTTCAAGAAAGGGAAAAAGAGAATTCGTGTGTTTCTGTGTCAGATTTTGCAGCTTTCAGTAATCACAGCAAAACCCCATGGAACAGCTGAAGAAATCTTCATGTAAAGGGAAATAATTATTATAGTCAATTATTTTTGAGGCTATTGTAACAGCATTTTCTTTTTTTCCCAGAGCAATGCTCTATTACAGCCAAATGGATAAAGAGATAACATCCAATTCTGGGCTCCAATACTAAAAAATAATAATAATTATTATTACTACTTTAAATTGGAATTGTGGGGCCACAACATAAAGCAAATGGGAAGCAATCAGTCAGTGCTTCCAGGGTACTTGCTGTTCACAGGCAAAGGCAACAAGTACTGCAATGAAGAGGTTCATCCTTCCAGTGTCTGAAGGGACCTACAAAGGAGCCAGAGAGGGACCCTTCACTGGGAACTGCAGTGACAGGGCAAGAGGAATGGCTTCAGACTGGCAGAGAGGAGATTCACTTAGATATTAGGAGGGAATCCTCCCCTGGGAGGGTGGGCAGGCCCTGGCACAGGGTGCCCAGAAAAGCTGGGGCTGCCCCTGGATCCCTGGCAGTGTCCCAGGCCAGGTTGGACGGGCTTGGAGCACCCTGGGCTGGTGGAAGGTGTCCCTGCCCATGGCAGGGGTGGCACTGGGTGGGCTTTAAGGTCCCTTCCAACCCAAACACATTTGCAGAAGGTGGGTGTTTCCTTCCATGGCTAACAGAGCTGTATATGAGAATATATTCTATTAACAATAATTAGCACACTGTTTATCTGCCCCTAAGTGATCTCTGAAAATCAGGTCCCTGAGGCTACTACAACCTTCATTTGAACCATTTTGGTTTTGTTCCTATGCATGTTTTTGTGTAGATGGTTCAATACAGCAAAAATTAGTTCTGGCTCAGTGAAATTGGTAATATTTGAAATTATTTTTCATGGTTTTATTAAGTCTTGGTTCAGCAAAACTCTTCTGTAGTTGCCAGAGTAGGGACTAAAACCAACAGAGGTTTTGCTCGAGCACAGAGTGCTATAATAAGGTTAATGCACTTCACTCTTTATTTTCTCAGTGTGAGCATCATCTCTGAGAACAGACATACTGGAAGGATGTGCTTTTCCTGAAACAACATACACAGTGCTGCGTTGTTATGTTCTCATTTCAGGGTGACTATTTCCCTGAAATGCATCACTTGGTGATGCTGATCTCCCCTGGCTCAATCCTGCTTGCAGCAGGCTCCTTCCAACACAGCCTGGGGGCTGGAGATCATCCTGCTGGGAAGCAGCAGCAGCACAGTGGAGTGGCCTAAATGACATGGTGTTTTCAAGCTTCTGCAGCAGCTGAATCACCAGGTTCCCTCAGGTTCCCAGCCTGCTGCGCCCCTGACTTGCAAATCATTGATGTGAGAAGTGGTGTGTGTGACTTCAATGTAGATGACATGTATTTTCCCTACAAGCTTAGTCAAACCCTGCTGTTCAGGCTGCAGATGTTGGCTCCCTTTGGGAGGATCCCATCCCCTGTGGGCACTGCCGAGGGCAGGGCTGTGCCCGGCTGCTCTGGGTGGCAGGGGGTGGCAGCAGTGGGGAACACTGAGGGAGCAGCCTCTCCGTGTCCTCCTGAGCAGTGCCTGTGGCTGAGCCTCCCTTCCTAGCCATGACATAACCTGGGTGTGCTCCCAGGTCTGTGAATGTGGCTGAGCATCATGGATGGGTTGGCATTAACAATGATGTGCTGGAACTGGCTTGCCTGGGGATGCTGCAATCCTGTTAGGGTAACAAGGAGACTTCTGGAAGGGATTTTGGGTGTGTTTCTGAGCAGACATTGGCTGGGACAGTGGAGGGGGAGGATTGTTGCTCTCCTTACTGCATCCTACTTATTTTCAAGAAGGATGCTCTGAGGAAGAGGAGCTCTGTGGCTCCTTCAGTTTGGGCCCATTTGTGCGAGGGAACCATATGGTACCATGATGAATCTGGGAATGACACAGATTACAGACTCAGCACTGCTGAAAAGTAAAGTAATGCCTCGAAACTCTTCTGTATAAATGCCTACAACGTGATCTAGGCTTTTCTGGTGTTAATACTCTCCAATTCCCACCCTGCCGTGTGTGTGGAACTGCAAATGACCAGTTCTTGCTAAAAGCTCCAGCCGTGACTCAGGATCTGCACCTGGCTGGCAATTTGTTGGAACTGATTAATTTTCCCTGTGTAACTGGCTTTGTGAGGAGCAGAGAAGCCTGCCCAGCTCAGATCCAGTGCAGCCACTTTCATATCCACCCTAATACTGTTTCCTCCAGTAGAAGTGGAGATTTTAAGTTGAATCAGAAAGGCTCAGATACGCATTTACTTTGTATTTCTTCCCTCCCCCCTCTCTTCCCCTTCCCTGTAACTGCTGACATTAGTTGAAACAGCAATACTTTTTTTCACAGACCTGGTGTGCAGATGACATGGGTTTTATAAACCTAAAGAGGCCTTGCTTGCCCTTCCAGGCTTGTAATGTCCAAAAGTTGCACCTCAGCCGCAAAATGCCACTTTTAAGAGCAATGTGTTGTGTTGTCCAGTGAGCAGAGGATGGTGCAGGGACTGGACAGCTCTCAGTGGTGTCTGGTCCTCTGCCTGCCACTGGGAGGGAATAAGATCCCATGTGGGGCAGCAGCAGTGCCCAAGAAAATGTCCCTCAAGCTCTATGGTTTATGGTCCAATTCAGTCAATGAAGGATATTTTTGTATCTTCTCTTAGAAAGAAGTCCTGGTCTGGGAATCACTTTTGTGCCCCGTTTACTTCCAGGGATAAGGTGGCTGTGCATGTCAAGAAATTCCAGCCTTGAGGGATTGTCCCAGGTGTGTCACCTGCCCTTGCCCTCACAGCCCCTTCCCTGCCATGCTGGGGACGTGGCTGGGGACTCGTCTCTGTCCCCTTGGTGCCCACGGACTGTGACTTCCATGCTGCTCCATGAGACACGACTGTCTGGGAACAACCCCTTCTGACAGTGCCTTTGGGGCTGGGGAAGGACCTGTCCTGCTCAGTGGTGCTGCACTGGTGAGGTGCAAGAACCGGGGTGTCATCTGCCTGTCCTGCTGGGTGTCCCTTCCTCTGCCCCCCCAGCCCTGGTCCCACAGAGAAGTCTGTTGGAATGTGGGTAGAATCTAAAGGCAAAACGTTGTTCATTGTGCAGCAGTGGTGAGGTCATGCAGGGATTGTCATTATTATTGCTCCTTTACAATATTGGTGAAGAATAAAACAAGTCCCCACTACTCATGGAACATTCCTCTTCACCATCACTCTGCAAGGATGGAGCCGGTGCTGGCAACTAATTTCCTTGCAGGCTTTTGTGAAAAATGGAGGATTATCCCCTTCATTTCACCCAGTCAGCTTGTTTCTAGCTCATTTTGCTTTGCTATTTCTCTAAGGAATGCCAATTCTGGTCCATGACTCCATCCCTTCCTGGCTGACACATTGATCTTTCCTCAGGAGGTTCCGTCTTCTGTTCCTTAGTGGTTCAATATTATATCCGAACCTCAGCTTAATGGTTTAATTTCAAATACTAAGATTGTCTTATGCTGCACATTTAAAATCTGCCTCCCTTGTCCATGGTGCTGCCTTGGTGTGGTGCTGCTTTCCCTGGGCAGCCCAGTGGAAGCAGGAGTGGATCAGGAACGTTTCCAGCATGAAGCAGCACGTTTTAATGGAATCAATACTTTTGGGAGGGAACAGAATAGTGGTGCATTTGCTGCATCTGGACTTTTCAGCTGAATTCTCTTTCTTAAATGCTCTCAGAGGAAGAGGAGAGAAGGTTTCTGTGGTGGAAGTGGTACTGGGGAGGGGTATTTGCCAAATTCAAGAGACTTTGTGTCCCAGGGTAGGCACATCCCACTATGGATTGTGCTATAACAAGTGGGAAGGGGCTCTTGACAATCCCTGCCTTAGGACCTGGGGTCTCTGCAATGATTTAGCTGTGAATGACAACATGTGGCTTTGGTTAAAATCCACCAGATTTGGTGAACACTTTGTGATTTGATTGTCCACCAATAAAACCCAAGTCATGTGCAACTGAACGTGACAAAGTAGAAGCCTTGAAAGAAAATGTGCTTTAGGATTTGGATTCTCCCCTATTTTCAGACTCAAATTCAGCTCTTTGATTTATGCATTTGTTCTGGGATTACAGCTGAATCAAACAAGTGGTTTGTTCTTTTTTCTCCTTTCTGCCTTATTTTTACACAGTGAGAACTAGAAACTGTGATCAGTTCATGTTGTCCTCTCCCAGTGAGTGAGGTCTGTCTGGGCTTACCCTCCTTACAGTGATGGCCTCCACCTCTGAGAAGGACAATCACTGACCTTCAAACTTGCAGCAAATGGAAATAGAACTAGAGAGAAGTTGCTGGGTGTGCCCTTCTCCACAACCCAGCAGCACCATGGCCATCTCTCCTGGGGTGGTACCTCAGCAGCTCTTTTCCTACTCTCCTCACTTCTTAAACTCATCACTTCTATGATATGCTGGTAAAATCAAAAGCAAATGGAACATGGAACCTACCTCAGACCCAGAGCTTCTGTGAACTCTTCTGATATCTCCTCTTTTCTCCCCTCCCTTTGTGCTTGGTGGATATTGATAATTTTTGTGCCTTTCCTCACCTTCATGAATGCTGATGATGCCTCGAGTCAAATCTTCTGTGTTGTTATTTAATCCCAAGTTCCTCCTTTCCATAAGCAATTCACTGGCACGTGATGATTTGCTTTTCCTGGCACCCCACTTACTTTTCACTTTTCCTGTCAGTTGATTTACTGCCTCTAGACAGAAGATGAATAGTTTGCACTTTGTACTCTTAAATCAAAATGGAATGGAAAAGACTGGTTTAATCATATTTTATTCCAACCCCACTTATCTGTATCACATATTGCTTAGCCCTGTCAGGAGTGATATGTCTGCAATATCCTCCCTTTGCTGTTTGCTCACCACAGGACCAAGGTTTTGCTTATTCATGACTCCAGCATTGTTTTATTACAAAGCTGTGTGAGAGGCTCTGAGCAGCCACAGGCTGATCCTGATGCCTCAAACAATGAGACAGAGTTCAGTTGGGAAAATCAACTCAATAATGGTTTATATTGCCATTTAAACCCTATTTTGAATGGAACCCTTAAGCTAGGTTATAGTTCAGCATGACATTTTTATATAAGCTTAACATTAAACTTATTTCCAGCCTTTCAGCTACATCTATATTTTACCTGGAGTAGCAAAAGTCCAGTGTACCTGAAGAAGTCAAGTCCAATAAGCATTGGCCTAATGGTCAGATTACCTTGGGCTTATATAACTCATCAAATCTGGGTCTAAATGCATGAAGTGGTTTTTGAGTTCTGATTTGACTTTTATTCACACTTAACAGTTAAAAATGAGAGCAACTCAGTTAAAATATTTTGGCTTTATGTCTCTATATTGTCTGTATGCATAAGGAAAAGGAGCAGCAGAGGCTGATCCTTCTGTGCAGGAGAAACTGAGTCTACACTGTGTCTGTAGACTGTGTTATGTACATGTAACACATACATCCCTATTTAATGCACTTTTTTGGTGATATTGTATTTTTATCTTAGATTAAAAAATGTCCGGACTAGTTTTTCAACAGACTTTGAATTTCCTGGTTCAAGCTCCATGGATACACCTCCCTGATTCTTGGGATAATGCATGTGGAAACAAGCAATCCATCCCTTTCATGGCCAAAAACACACCACTGAAATGACTTCATTGTAGCTTGGCAATGCAAAGGGGATTAAAACTCAAAATACTACAGGGTGAAGAAATTAGATTTGAAAATTCACTAATGGCCTGAGTTTCCTGCCATCCCTAGTGACGTGTGTGTCCGTGGAGCATTTAGAGCAGGTCTCCTGAGAAGGAGGTCCCTGCAGGGCCAGGGTGGGGTTGCTGCTCCTCTGCCCATCTATCTGAGCTGACATGAGGAGGGTGGAGCAGCTGACCTTTAAAGGGAGCTGCTTCTGCACCTGAAGCCCACAGAAGCTTTGGCTGTGCTGAGCTCTGCTTTTAGCCATAAAGCAATTAAAGATATCCTTGATTTGATCCATTGGAGAGCGCCCTTGGTGTAATTCTCCTTTTCCTTCTTGCCTGTTGCCAGGATCCACAATGATTTATATGGCTGCAGAAATATTGCATGTGGTGTGAACAATTTATTCAGAATTTCCCATTGCCTCCACTGAAGTGTAGCTGCATAAATGTTACTTTGTGTTTTTAACTTCTCTGCTGTTTTATTGGCTGTGAATCAAACAATAGAACAGCTTTTGCTTTCAGCTTCAAAGCTTAGACTTGGGACCAGGTTCTGTGTCATCACTAAAGGCTGTGGCCCCTTCAAGGGGACTAAGCTGTATTTAATTATATCTGCTACAGGGCTAAAGCTAAAACCAGAGTCCTGGCTGAGCAAGGCTATTCAGAGTTATGCAATTCACTGTTTTATTTATTTTTAAAAAATAACTTTATAATATTTTTACAGCTTTCTCCACAATCCAGGTAAAAATCCCATTCCTATTTGGACCGCTCAATGTTATTATCTACCAATTCCTTCTCAGCAGCCAAAGGCAGTGATTAGAGTCCAGAGCACTGCATTACTGAGAGAAAACACAACTGCCAGTTCAGTCAGGCTAATTGGAACTCTGGCCCCTCAGCCTGGGAGCTGCTCTGTGGTCCTCCAGGGGCCCATGGGACTGAGGGGTGCTCGTGCTCTGAACATCTAATGCTAATTTTAACCAATAAGTACAAAAGGGGCTTTGCATGCAAGGTCTTGTCTTGCCCAATCAATAACATCCCCTGCTCTGATTTTTTTTCGTTCTTAAGCTTTATTCAGCCTGAGGTTGTTTTTAACACCCTGGGGAATGCTGAGGTGGTGATCTGCTGCTCTGCTTACACACGGCAGTGCTTTGCTGTGTCTCACCACTCGGAGCCAGAAAATGAAACCTGAGGTTTTCCCCTTCAACAAAGGAGTTAAAAGGTTCTAATACACGCCCAGCCATCCATTCCTTGCAGCCTTTGGAGAAGCCCTGTGGGACATTGGGAGTGCTGCTGACCTGGTGTGCAGGAGGCTGTGGGCAGGGCTGGCAGTGCCAGGGCTGGCCATGCACAGCCCCAGCCGCTCAGCTCAGGGGAAGGGGCAGCAGAGAATGTGCCCCTGGTCAGCAGCTCTGAGGCTGCTTGGTGGGGTGGCTTCTTTGGGCACCCCATGTGTGCTCAGTGTCACGTGTAAGAGCACATCAGGAGCTGGGACTGCTGGAGCCAGACCTGCTGGAAACCCCAGGACATTCCCAGGCTTCCCCTGGTGTCCCTCACTCTCACCACGTTACTGACCTGTCACTTTTCTCTTGCTGCTTTTCTTGCTCTATTGGTTATTTTGGGGGTTGGTGCAGCTGCAGTCACGTCTTCCTTGGGCATCATTGAGATCTTACTGGGGGTTTGAGAATGGGGCTCATCCTTTTGAGCTGAGCTTTGCTTGGGCTTTCTTGGTTGATAGATGAGGGAAATGTCCTTTGGTGATGCTTGCCTTTCTCCCTCAGTTCTGGAATATTAACGTGATAGTCCTTCAGCAGCTACTGCTGAGCTGGGAAACATCCTCCCTGTCCAAAGGGCACCGCTGTGAACAGGGAATGGGGGGAATTGTGCCCTGGAAGTTATTCTGCCCAGAGAAGAAGCCTTCCTAATTTGCATCAATTGCAGTCATTCTTCTTTCTTGCAAAAGCCACTGGAGCTGCGGGATCCAGGGCTGGTTGTGCTTTGCTGTCTGTGGAAATAATAGAGGACTTATGGAAATCTCAGTTAGGAAAGTGGCAGTTCTGAACTGAATCCCTTCGGCTCAGTTTCTTCCAGAACACATTTAAAGAACTCACAGTAATCATTTTCATGCTAAAGCTCAAATTGTCTTGTTAGATTGTTACTTTCGAGTGGAGAAATGGATTGACATTGATTTTTATTTTTTCCCCCTTTTACACTGATATCCAAGTTTTTGTGTCAGTCTGATTTGGCAGAAACTGAGATCTGTCTTTATTATTTTTAGACTACTGACAGCTCAGTGTTTTTGACAGATAGAAGGAAGTTTTACACCCTCCTGATAGGATTACCCTGCTTAGTATTTTCTCTTCCCTGCATTTCTCTTGAATGCAAAATTGACTCCAAAGTGGATGGATCCTGGGTAAGACTAAATTATCCATCTGTGATATCTGGGGTTCAGGCACCACCTCCCTGACCTTCCACCAGCTCGTACCTTCCCCACAAGACCCACATCTGTTAAATTCTGGAAATCTCTGCTGCTCCTGCTGCTCTCAGGACCGTGGAAAGCACACCATCTCTCAGAATGGCTTTCAGTGCCTGCAGCTGTTCTCATATCAAAAAACGAAGACAGAGATCAAGGTCCTCAGTGCTGATGGATCTCTGGCAGTCCCAGCAAATGTGCCCAAAACAGGGTGAGAGGTTTGCTATTGGGTTTTAATTTTCTCTGGAGGTGAAAGGCATTTCTGTGCTGTTTTGGAATGAAAACAATGTTCCTGTGTAGGCTTTCTCTGTCAGAGCACAGCTTTGGCAGGCAGAAATCTCAGGGGCTGTGGTGAGCTGAAGCTCTGCAGCTTTTTTTGTGTAATTTTTGCTGTGTAGGAGAGTTACTGAGAATAACTCGTTCTGGTCCATCAGACTGACCCTTTACAGTTACACTGATGTTCTGTAACCCAGCAGAGGGGAAACCAGTGAGAGCTTTGCCGTGGCTTTTGCAGGGCTGGGATCTCGCCTGTCACACACCTCCATCCCCCTGGATTTCCACTGCCCAGAGCAACGATGTGGGAACCAGTTTTCCCACTGCTTATCCAAGGGCCTTGATGAATGTGACTGTTTTGTGGTGTGCAAATGGCTTGATTATGCCAAGCACTTTCTACTCCCTGGGAATGAATGTTTATGGTTCAGTGTAGCTGGGAGTATAGAGATGTACACTCAGACTCTTGCTGTCCAGTGATAGTGCACTTCCCTTTTAAGTTCAATATTTTCTGTCAGACTGGCCTTTGCTGCACCTCCAGTGAGGTTCTTCTGTAAAGCACATATGAATTATTGAAATTAATTTTGCTATCTGTACCACTCACCATTATTAAGGCTCTGGTATCCGTAATCTTTGAGTTTGGAAGTACAGGGGAAGTGTGTGTGATTCAAACTGCATTCCTGGGCATGAGGAAAACCTCTAGTAATTACCTGGGGGAAAAATAAATGTTGGAAAGCAAAGGAGGGCATTGTCCTTCCACCCCTGCCATGGGCAGGAACACCTCCCGCCAGCCCAGGGGGCTCCAAGCCCCGTCCAACCTGGCCTGGGACACTCCCAGGGATGCAGGGGCAGCCCCAGCTTCTCTGGGCACCCTGTGCCAGGGCCTGCCCACCGTAACAGGGAGGAATTCCTTCCCAATATCCCATCTAATCCTGCTTTATTTCTGTTTAAAGCCATTAATGAGTGAAGCCAGTCCATGGAAGTGGCAGTGAGGAGAGCACTGCTCATTTCCTGGCCATTTTTCCTACAGAACCATCCTCTAGTCTCTCTGTGTTGGTGATTCACTATTTGCAAACCACATTTGAAAACCTATTTCTTCCTCAGTGGTTATGGGTTCTAATTTCTCCTTCACTCAGCCATTAATTGAAGTCCATAACTGCAGTATATAACTGTGTAAATCATGGTGGAAAATAATTTCTGGGAATTACATTCTGTGAAACAAAGGTATATCGTACTGGACTGCACAAGTAATTTATCTGCAAGTTCTTGGTGCAACACTCCTGGAGTGGGTCAGGTACTGGGCAGGAGGAAATGTTGTGTAAAGCTGCTCATCAGAGGAAAATGGGCTGGAATTGAGTCACTGTTGGGCTGTACCTGCAGTTTTTGGCGGGTTATTCTGGTTCTCTGGTGAATGCAGGTAAAGGTTTTCCTCTCAGAATAACAAACAAGTGTATGTTGGTACCAGGGCTTTGAACTGAGGGCTGATTTTTAAATAGAAGTGATAAACCAGGGTGGAAGCATTTCTTAATAGCATGGAGTGACTACAGTTTGCTGACATAGAGTTCAGGTCTCATTTGCAACTGGCAATAAATGATTCCTCTTTTGAGCTTGGCCACAGGTCTCTCCCAGTGCACGATCTGTAAATATCTCTGAAATTGGGCTCCCCTGCCAGGCAGAGCTCAGAGACCTGCAGGGGCAGCTCCCAGTTTGAGTTGGTTCCCACGGAATGATTTATTGATCCAGGGGATGTACGTCCCTGCAAAGGCTGCAGATTAATATGCAGATGCTGTTCCTTTGCAGGGCAAGGGCGGTTGGTGCAAACTAATTGATTGGTGAGTTAAAGTTGCCATGCACCCATTAACGAAAGGGGTCAATTATGTGTTCAGCCTGATTGATGTCTGTGATTACAGTAACCAAGGGTTATTGACTGCTAAAAAGTTACAGTAACACTTTTCTAGTCTTTTTCATGGGATATTTGAGGGGTGTGTGTTATCTTTAGTTCTGGCCATTACATCCTTTCTGAAGTTAATCATTACTGTAATTCATACTCTTTCAGCAAAGTAGTATTAATTGAAATGACAAAATGCTCTTTCATCTCTGGTACTCAGGGTATTTCTGACCCTGGGCTGGGGGAAGAGCTGCTTATCCTGATGCTGGGATACTGTAATAGAGGACTAACTTCACATTGGAACATTTACCATGAGCCTTGACTTCAGCAAACCACGATTGCTCCTTTACTACCACTCTTTACTACTACTTAATTTCCTTGGCATTACTATTAAGCTTAACAATTACTAACTGTCATGAACACTGAGTAATATCTTCGTGCTTCACTTGTACCATCAAGTATTTACATGCAATCTCCGGGATATTTTTCCCTCATAATCTGTCTGTTCTTCAGAAATGCATATTGACATTGAAATCCTTTCCATGGGCTCGTTGTACAATTAGTTTCTATTTCTGAGTAATGTGTTCTAAACATGACATTACATAAAGCACTGGGGGGCCTTGAGCTCTTCCCTGCCTGAGGGATTTCTCCATGCCATTTTCTCAGTTATTGTTCTTAGCTGGGAGTTTTAGCTGGAATTGTTCTGTTGGAGGGGGCACAGGGATGCTCAGCGAGAACAGGGATCCCTGAGTGCTCCTCTGCAACCTCCCAGCAGAGAAAGCCAAGACTCTGCAAGGAAAGCTGCTTCCAATGGAAAGCTGAACTCCAGCAATCACTCCTGAGCTGTTCATTGGAAACTGGGATGTAATTTTTTCACTTATTTGTAAACATGGAAACAAAAGCTTTCAGCTGAAACTTATTCCTGTGCTTGACCCCAAGACATTATGATTTCAACTTTCAGGTTTTCTGGATTTGTTCAGAAATTCAAGCTTCCCACTCAAAATATAAGGAAGGAATTCCTGGCTGGGAGGGTGGGCAGAGAAGTTGTGGCTGCCCCTGGATCCCTGGGAGTGTCCAAGGCCAGGTTGGACGGGGCTTGGAGCACCCTGGGCTGGTGGAAGGTGTCCCTGCCCATGGCAGGGGGTGGCACTGGGTGGGCATTAAGGTCTCTTCCCACCCAGATCCTTCTGTGATTCTCTTTTTGTCTCTGACAAAGATTTAACATCTTTGAGCATTTTTGCAGGGTGATGTTTAAATCCCTGCACCTCTCTAATTATGAAGGGCAAAGGTAAATAACCTATGGTGACCTGGGCAGCTGCTTTGTGTAGGAACTACTTCGAGCATTCAACTCTTGTGTCCACCCAGCCATCCCATTCCTTATGGACAGAAAATGTGTGATACATGTTGGCTCTTGGACTGAATTTTTAATATTCTTTTCTTGGCTCTTATGAAATGACTCAATATCTGCCTCTGAGCAGGGAAAAGGAGAGGAGTATTTGCAGGGAGATACAGACAAGGGCTTTGGGGCCTTAATTAAGAAAAGGCTGTCACTGCTGAGTCGTGGGCTTTCCCAGCCTCCAGCAATCGGCAGCCCTGGGATTTCCCAGTCCTTTATCCTCTCTTTTAGTGCTCCACTTAGCCCAGAACAGCTGGCTTTTATTGCCCCTACTCAGGCACCTTGGTCTTGACCCAGAAAGACAATTACTTTGAATTCCAGGAGCAGTTAATCTTTGGCATCCCTGGCAGCCAGGGCAGAGCAGATGCCGTGTAATTCCAACATCTGTCTTGTCTGAGTGTTGAGAGATCAGGAGGGCACAGGTGGATGTGGAGCCAATAAAGATTTATGGAGCTGTTTCTGCACTGGGATCTCCTTCCAGCAGGGCTGGCGCCTCGGGAGGCATCTGGAGAGTTCGTGTTGTGCTTTTCCTCCCAGCCTTGGCCACGGGATGTCTCAGAGATAAATCCAATCCAGCCTGTTAGGGGATGGGATTTGACATCTGGAATTGGTGTTAATCCATGTCATAAAATATTGTGTGTACAAGGAGTTGTTCCCTTGTCTGGTCCAACTCTGCCTCACAGCACAGAGTCACAAAATCTTCAGTGTTAGTTCTTGTGGATAAATGCACTTACATTTTTTTCCCTTTTATAGACCAGAGTGAAGGATGTATTTGATCACCAGAAGTTAATTATTAAAGAGGGAAAGGAAGATTCATTCCAAAAGTGGATGGTTCTTAACACTCCTGGCAAACTGGCAGCGACTCAGTTTTCCTCAAAGTCTTTGGGCTTCACCCATGTACAGCTGAGTAACAAATGCAAGAGAGACTGGGAAGAAAATAACATTAACTATTTAATTTTTTTTCTGAGGTGAAAACATGGCCTTTTCTTACCATCCAGCAGAGGAAGGAGGGTGAACTTTGGGAACTCAGTTCTGGGCCTGTGTCATTCTGATTTAAAACGTTTCATCTGTTCTTCAAATTAAAGCCATTTTACAGGGAATAACACAAACTAGTACAACAAAGAGCAAAATTTACCAAACCCAGCTATTTTGTGCAGCACAAAAAGTTAGTAAAAACATATGTGAAATATTCCTCTAAAGAATATAATAGTTCTTTGGTTATGGCAATTGCATTTAGTGTAGGGAAATAAATAGCCAGGCATTTCTAAGTGTTCTACGGGTAGTCTTTGATAGGCTTTGGATGCAACCCCAAATTCACTGCACTCCATCTGAGTTTTGAGTCTTTCAGGGCTTTCACTTAAAAGATTCATTAAGAAATAACCATTCCAGGCAGAGCTCCAACCAGCTGGTGTGTTGGCTACCAACCCCTTCAGGAACAGGATTGAAGGGCTCTCACATGTTTGCAAACCAAGTGCTCCTGATATGTGTGAACTTTCTTTCCCTCCTCCTCCCATCCCACCTTATGCATAAAAATAGCAGATATTTCATTGTAAAAAATACTGATGCATGTTGAAGTCTTGCTTCAAACCCACTTTTACTGGGCAATTAGCCTCAGGAACTGATGCCCCCATTTGTAATGCAGTTCAGAGGTGGTGTCTGCAGAAAGCTCCTGGGAAATCACAGGAAGGGGGAATTAAGCTTTGAGGTTTGTTATCACTGTGTGAGATGATGGACTGTTCTTTTGGAAACATCCTAATAACACAAAGGCATTAGGAGGCTACTAATAAATTGATTTAAAATAAAACAATCTGCCACACCCCCTCTGAAAGCCACTTTAAGGCAGTACTGCACTTAAGTGGGTATTTAAGTTATGATGGATGATGCCCTCGCCACATTAAACTGGATTTTCCTATGGAACTTGCTCTTAATGTTAAATAAGTTCCAAATGAAGGAGTTTTGTCCAAATCCCAGTGCAGTGGCTTCTCTGAAACCCCATCGTATCACTTCAGTGGTTTTGTTGAAATGATGGAAGTTTTAAAATCTGTCTCAATATGTATGAAGATTAAAAGGCTCTGTTGGTATCAATCAGCACGAACCCAGGTCTTCCCACGTTCCACCCCTGCAGTGCCCCTTTGCTGGGGGAACTGAACCTCTGCTTCTCCTCTGGGCCCTGCTCAAAGCCCTCCCAGTCTGGGGCTGTGACCCCATCTCCTGTTTCTGTGCATGGTCATCTCATCCTAAAATACCCAGGGCAGGCTGGATTTGGGCTGAGGTCCTTCCTCACTGGTAAAGCTTTTGTGGAAATTGGTCTGAATCTTTCTGCAGATACAACAGAGAGAGGAGTCTGACCTGGGCTGAATTCCACCCAGGAACTGCACTCAAATCATAAGTAAAATCACCGTGTTGTTAAACACCAGTCTTGAATTAAACTCATGTTTGCAGATATATAGGCTGCTTAAATGTTAAGTGCAATTAATTAAAATCTTAAGGCATTTCTGTCATAAGCAAGGATATAATAAATAAATAATTGTGCCTGCTTCCAACATAATTGCCTCACTTTATTTTAGAATTTGGTACTTTAATTCCCTAAAGGAAAATAGTGTCAAAGCTGTGACAGTTTTGCCCAAATATTTTCACTTTAAAATAATATTCATGGAAACTAATAATAAGATAGAGTGAGATATTATTAATGGAGAGGATTTCTGCACGTAAACTTCAAGTCATGTTCTACCTGTCTGTTCAAATTCTGGTTGTTTTGGTGGCTGTTTTCTAAGCCATCTTTAATCTCCCAGTGGAGATCCCAGGGGCTGTGCAGAGCATTATCCCCCACTTCAGAGTCCTCTGCCCCTTTGTCACTGTAGGTTCCATCAGTGCTCTGAGCATCACTGAACACGAGATGAGCTGTTTAGGAAGGATGGCCCCAGAAGATCCATCCCGAGTCCAGAAAGGTATTATTCATGTCTAACCACGAGGAGACAGAGCTAATGTTCAGCTCAGACAATTAAAGAAGCTGCAGAGTGGCTGGCAGCTCAGTGTGCCACCTCAGTGCTGTGTCAGGCAGGTCTTGGAAGGAAGGGGAGAGGGAAAGTCTTCCCTCCTTTGTTTGCCTTGCCTTTAGAGCAGGGAGGATTTGTGCTCCATTTCTGTCAGCCACTGACAAGTTCTTCCTGCAGCCCTTCAGAAAGAGGTTGGAACATCTGTGCACCATCCCCTTCCCTCGGATTCTCCTTGAAACTTGGAATCTGAATTGGGATCTGTGTGGACAAGGGTTTAGTTTGTTGAGCAGCAGCAGCACAGAATATTCCCTCCTGTGGAGATGTTCACACAAGGCTTCAGGGCAGAGGTAACTCTGGTAAAGACATTGCCAATCACAAGGAATTTCCCTCTAAATCTTGTAATTTGGTGTTGGGGAGGGGTTTGTGGCCTCACTGCCATCTGTGGGCTCCTGCACTGACAGCTCTTGAGCTCCTCTGCCAGGTAACTCTTCCCCACGGGCCCCTCTCACAGAGAAGTTTCTAGTTCAAAGGCTCTGCCGTACCTTTAGAAGTGTCATTTACAGTAATTTGCAAGAAATACTTGAACTCTCTTCCATAAGTTAAATTTTTAAGCCAAAAATTGTTAAAGTCTCCCCCCAGTTATCAATAAAATTGCTTCTTTCTAATCGATCATATTGAGAGATTCCCAACCAAGGGTCCCTGTAGGAAGGTGGCTCAATTTGGGGTGATTTATTCTACTCAATAAAAGCTTTACAAGTAGCTTTAAGGATCAAGCAGCTTTAAAGATCATGTTATCTGATAACTATTGTGTTATTGTGTCAGAATTAGGACATAAAATCATTTAATTACCCTATTCTGTCTGTTCAGCTCCCCAGGATATTTTCCAATTCCACATCAGGAAATCAGCACATCCCCAGGCAGATTATGAGGTATAAAATATCACTGGCAGAGGGGAGTATCCTCAGGTGGAGATATTTGGACTGGGAGGGGGGGGAAAGGAGAAGACAAAGCAGAACTTGCTTTATCATTTTCTTTAAATTTGTTTTCTTCAAAGCCAATTAATTTATCAGGCAGAATATTTGTAGAGATAGCAGGAAATGGAGAATAGGAATGGAAAATGAATTTTAAACTCAAGCATGAATATAAATGGTGGAAAGTTGAACAGATGAGTGTCTGGTTTTTGTTCTTTTGGGGTTTTTTAAACTAACTAATACATTGCAAACATTGTACTGCAACTTAAAACATCTCTATGTGCAGTAAAACAGAACCCCACAGTCTGAATAACAAATATTTGCATTTTAACTGCTCATAAACCATGGAAACCATTTGGTAATGGTAGTTAAATCCAGCTACTGCCTAATAAATCACATATTCAATAACTTTTACATGACGAGGAGGGAAAAGGATTGCTCATGTGCTACTGCTGGTAATCAAATTCATTAGTGTTATTTCACTCAAATAACAACGAGTTGGTGCTTTCCCACGCAGCCTCCGTGGCTGCCCGTGTTGATTCCAGCTGTCTGTGCTAACAAAAAGAATTGCTTTGACCTGGTGCAAACCCATTTTGTGCTTATTTGGCAGCTTTTTAAAAACTGTACAAATAGAATCCTGGAATCCCAGGCTGGTTTGGGTTGGAAGGGACCTTAAAGCTCATCCCATCCCACCCCCTGCCATGGGCAGGGACACCTTCCACCAGCCCAGGGTGCTCCAAGCCCCGTCCAACCTGGCCTTGGACACAAAGAAAAGAGCTGTTGAAATGTGATGGATGTAATTAGGACAGAAAATGAGCAAAATCCCTTGCTGGTCCTTCAGATGGAGGCTTAGGAGAGGAAAGTTGGTGCGTGGAAAACTGACAACGTGGTGGAATTGAGTACAGAAAGGGGAAATGGCTCGGTAACCACTCAAGCAGCTGCTACTTTCTTTATGGGCTTTTTTCACTTTGTTTGTTTTGTTTTAACAGCTGCCAGAAAAGAGACCTTTGGGAGCTGCAGTGTTTGACATGTCAGGGGTGATAAAACTGATGCACTTGGTCAGAACAATTCTAATGCCTTTGGTCCAGCCTGGCCCCCTGGCACTGCCAGGCAGGAGCCACAGGAAGAGCCTTTTTTTCCTCTTGACAGCTCTGAGGATTTTGTCTGTCTGAGTTTTGACAAAGTCAGGATCGATGTTCCACCAGGCTTGTTCATGTCTCAGAGCCCTCTCCTGGGACTGCATCACATCCATCAAGGTGCAGGAATTATTTTTATACATAAGCAACCAAAACTTTAGACAACATTTTTCCCTCAGCAAAAAAAAAAAATCCTGCCTCAGTCTCCACTGGGGCTGGCTGGAATTCCAAAGCTTGTCAGAGATCATCCAGTATTTTCATTAGCTCTTGGTGAACAGTGTCCCTTGTAATTTTTTGACCCCTTTATATAGTTTTTCCTTTCTGTTGTCTCTTTGAGTCTTGATTATTAGTAGAGAGAGCTTTATTGTGGCTTATTTCTTTTGCTTTTCGTGGTGCATTCCTCAGAGCTCGTCCTTTCAGCTGCTCCAGCAGGGTGCTTTCTGTTTCCACTCATTATTTCTTAGGGCCTCATCCATTCAATGCTGAACATCTCCAAGGCCCCAGAGCCTCTGTGGGCAGCCTGGTGTGCCTGGTCCTCTCCCCCGTGAGCATTTCCCAGCTCCCAGACCTCTCCTCAGAACATCCTGGTGCCACCTAAATGTTCCCCAGAGTGCCAGAAAGGAAACCCCGACCATCAGCCGTGTAAAAGTGATTTTAGAGCACAAATTGGCTCACTGGGACTGAGAGAGCTTTTTGATTGTTATTTTCTCAGTGCAATAGATTGATGTGACATCTGAAATGACAGGCAGGAATAGATTGTGAACTGCCACCTTCATCTCTTAATTAGTACAAGTAATTCTTTTGAACAAAGTACAGTTATCATCGAGTTCATCCTGTCCCAGTGAGATTAAAGAGTGCTTGAAATTCACTCTTTTTTTTTGTCCCAGGGGTGGGATAATCCCTGTAATTACTTCATATTATCCACTGATATTCATGTATCATCTCTAGTCATAGTGGGATCTTCTGCAGATCACTTTGGATATTCAAACAAGCCTTGCTGAGACACTTCTCTTTCAACAGCTGAAGATTCCTCAGTGGAAGTGGTTACTTTGATATCAAACTCCCCTCATTGCTTTTAAATATATGAAAATGTTGTTAAACGTTGGGGTTTAACCTGACCGTATTCAAAATATTTTGAATACTGGGATCGCCGAGTGTACAAAGGAATTGTATCTGTTTGTTTCTCCCATTTGTGAATTTGGTGGTGCCCATTAAGAAGTCTTTTAACAGTTTGCTTTAATCAGGGGAAGAAGAGAAGGGAATAAAGAGATTTCAATTATTTCAAGTAGACCAGGGAAAGGCTGACACAAACAGGGCTTCCAGCTCTGTTTCCTGCATGGCCAGGAGACTTTCACCTGTTGTACAGAGAGAAAGCAGAACTGCCACATATGGTATGGATTTCTACATAACATTCCCCACTGAAACCCTGGTGTTCCTTCCACAGATGGTGTCACGTGAGTGCCTCACGAGGGACTGACTGTTAAGTCCATTTTATGCTGGTGAAATGTCAATATGTACAAAATACTAAATCCAATATCTCCATTTCAGGCAGAAGAAGAGGTTGATGGCTTTGGGAGGCTTTGAAGGTGTGTTTTGTGTTGGTAAGAGCTCTCATACTTTTCCTCCAAGTTCCATTTCCCGTCTGCCAGCTCTCTGCTCTCCTCAGGCCCATCATTCATGGGGCATTAGGTTTGTGGATGTGTTAGTAACCAGATAACACTTTTCAGCTGTTTGTCAGCTCGGGTTATCCTGCACATCCATCACCCCAGGGTGTGAGAGCTTGGTTTTGCTCTGGGATGTAACATTGCTTCCCCTGCCACGGCAGCAGAATGTCTCTGCTAAATTCAGGGAGAAGGATCACACTCTGTGCTCTGATGGCAATCCATGGAAAGCACCCTCTGACAGGAAATTTATTCCTCAGAGGCTTTTGTGCTGTGAAATGGGATTTCACTGGTGATGGATCCTGTGTGTGTATGAAAAACAAATCTCTCTGAGACAGACTTGAACAGTGCCACGAACTGGGAGAGTTGTGGGAGCGATGGGTGCTGTGGGGTGGTGGAAGGGCAGAACTCAGAGCAGAGCTGGAGGGGGGGGAAGCAGAGTGGGGTGGCCTTGCCTGAATTCCCTCTGTTTCTCCTGGGATGTGCACAGGAATCAATGCAGGGAGCACACACGAGTATTTTCCAAGTGCTGGTGTTTCTCACAGGGCATGTGAAGGGATTAATGTCTCTGAATCCTCTTTAGCTGCTCTGGGGATCACAGCTTCCAGGGGGCTGCTATCATTTCTCAAAACCTGGCATCAAATGCCAAAGAAATGAGCTGGAAGCTGTCATATCGGCCTCTGAGGGCCACTTAGGATGGCAGGTCTTGAGGGCAGCGTTGAGAATCTCTGCTGGATTGTGTCACTGCTGGAGAGGAAATGCCACGGCACACTGGTCTGCTCAAAGCGGAGTGGAAGTGTCCTCCTGAGAGGGCAGCAATTACAGTGAGTGATGGACTGGGATGGGACGTCCCCTGCCCTGTGTTAATGGGCTTGGGAGGTCTCCTGCTGACTCCAGCAAAGCTTCCTGTGCCGTGGGATCACAGAGATGGAGGGAATTTGTTGTACCAAAGGAGCCAGGAGAGGTGCGGTGGCTCCGGTGGCTCCTGCCCTTTGGCAGGGGAGGGGATTGACCATTTCAAGCTGCTGCAGGAATGTTGGCCCAGCCCACCCAGCACCGAAGGGAATAAATCAGCATGTTCTGCCCTGTCCCTGCTGAGGGACCTGTGTCCACTGACACCACACACGCTGTTTGGAGGGATTTAGCACACACAGGGCAAGGAGGAGGGGATCAGCTTGGAGAAAGGCTTGATCTGTGCTAGCAAATTAGCAAGATTTCAGGCTAGGAATTTCATAGTGAATGTGTCACCCCTGAACGTGGTCTCTGAGTGTTAAAATCCATGGGATATAATAAGGCTGTAAGTACAACATGCACTTGAGGATCCCACCCAGCCCTGACACAGCTGGAGCATCCACACTGCCCATCCTTCTTTACCACCTTCACCAGTTTCTTCTCACAATCACCCCTTCCTGTGCTGGGGTTTCAATGCACTTCCCACACATCCCCTTAGTATTGGCTGGATATTGGGTCAGAAAGGAACTTCAGCCACAGACTGCAGCTCTGCTGTGCCAGTGGAATTCACAGTGCAGAGAAACCCTTGTGAACATCCCCACTGCATGCCCAGGATGGAGCTGGGGGATTAGCCATGGATGGAGGACTCCTTGGTTATGGAGGGTGTAGTTATGCAAGTTAAAGTCCCTGCAGGAGTTTCTCTGATGTGGGTTCAGGAGTAAATGGACCCACTGGGGATGGGGTGACCCAAATCTGGGCTGCAGGAGGGGCTGTTTGGTGGTGGGACACGGTACCCTGTGCTGGGCACCCCGTGTGAAGGGAAGCTCCAGATGTCACAGGTTCCTAGAATTAGGAAAATGTTAAAATAACCCACTACTCCTCCTGGAATTCGACTCGCTGCTTTTAAGAGCTCATTAGATAAGAATCCAAGTCACAGAGACTGCTTCTACGCAATCACAGCCGCTCAGTTCAAAGAGCTCCATCAAAAGTGGGATGCCCAAAATTATAACCTACCTTTCCTGCCATTGCACGTTCCCAGGGAGTTGTTAAAAATTAAAGATGCCTTTAAGGAGCTCCCCGGAAAACTGTGAAAATGTAGGACATAGTGTACCAGCAGGTTACAAAATGAAGCAACTTTTATGCAATATATTGTGCTGCAAAGCAATTTGCTTCCAAGTATCTCAAGTATTTCAATTAAGAAAAGTAACGATCAAGGACAAACAGCCCTTTAGTAGGAAGGGATTGGATTATTTCTATGGTTACTGTGCTGGAGCTGCAACTGGAATTAGAGTTTTAAGATACTGGTTACTTTTATGTTTATTAAAAAATTGATGCTGATTTTCTTTATACACCAAAAAACTTTGGGGTTTTTGTTTATTGGGGTTTTTTTTTAAGGACAGGGTATAGAAGAGATCTCAAGCTCTGACGTAGCTTTATTGGTTTAAAGTTATTTGCACGTTTCACTGCTTTGGCACCAAACCTGGTGAGGGTTTTCTATTATTCCACACTTCTGTTTTAACCCATTTGAATTGTGATCGTATTACTGTTGTTTCCTTTTCTCCCCCACTGAAGTTAAACCTGAGGTTCTGCAGCACAGCTGCAAAGCAGCCCCAGGTAAGCCAAGCACCCTGCTCTGGGCTCATCTGAGCACAGTGCTGGTCATTACTTGAAGCATTTAAATCATTTACTGTTGTGCAAATGGATCTTGCAAGGCCTTGAGGAAGCTGCTGCCTCTCCTAAAAGCAGATTTATCTGTTGGAACAAAACAAGGTGAAGCAAATTGGGGTGAATATGAAATACTTGTGGGTTCCTGCAGTTGCCCAGACTGCCAGTCTGCCAGGAAATGTCTTTTCAAAGCTATGGGCTCTTCCTTCCATGTGTTTTCCCAGAGCGGTGCTGTAGGAGCCACGGTTACTAGAGGGCCACTGGAAGAACTGATGAACAGCATTTCCATTACCAGTAAATGGCTGGGCTTGTTTTGGGGGTTTGGGGATGGGAGTGGCTGCAACAACTGTGCTCAAAAATACTTGCAAAGGTCATGTGAAGATATGGAAAAATAATAGAACAGAGGTAAAATTCTTGTAGACGATTAGGAAAGTGTTTTAGCAACATTCTTATTCCTCACCTCTCCTTGTCTGCAGAATTTATAACCAGAACTGCACCTGTGTAACAGTGAACATAATCAGAGCTCTCATTTTCTTCGTGAAGAGAGGAAATTACCTGGATTGGGGGGTTGCTCTTGTTGCTAAACAAGCCCAGACAAAAGATGCAAAACAAAGAGGAAGCAGGAGTGCTTCTCTGTGATGCTCACACTTACAGAGCCCCAGCTCCCTGGGGTGTCCTGGAGGGCTGAGCTGGGCTCCTCTCGGCACTCAGAGCCCTCCTTGGGTGGTCAGGGCACTGCAGAAGGTTTCACCTCAATCAGCAGGAGCAGCTTTTGCCTGGCACAAAGGCAGAAAAGCCGCAGTACAAAAATAAATAAAAGAAAGAGAAAGCAAGGATAAAAGAAGAGGGAAGAACAGAGGAGTCCAGATCTTTCCCTCAGGCACTTGTCAGCACTCAGCAAGGTAGTGAGGCAAGGGCAGAAAAGTCCACTCTCTTATCCTGCTCTATTAAAAGTTTGAGGGACAGTATTTGCTGTCATTTCTCTTTGGCAGAGGTGTAGGAGTGTGGTGCTGGTGGCCCTGGCATTGAGATAAGGTTTGGAAGACTCTGCTGGTGTTGGGTAACTGTTTGCTGAGCTTTTCTGTCTTCTCAAACCTGAGGGGGTCTCAAGATGTTGTTGCTCTTCACTCACCAGAGCCCATTCCCCAGGCTGGGCAGGAAAGAGCCAGGAATGCTTTTTGTCATTCTGGCACTTCATGTTCAAATTAGTTTAATTAGAATAGGGGCTGGTTTTCACTGAGGTGCTGGAAATTGTCATTCTTTTTCCCTTTCCCACAACTTAAAATTAAAAATGCTTTCTTGCAATTACCACGACTGATTTGCAGCTTAATTGCAGCAGGCGCCTTCAGGTTACCACAGTCTGGCCAGAGACCTCCAGGCTTCCCTCGCTCCGGGATTAGATCCTTTTGCTGCATTTTAAACTAATACTCGTTTCATATTTACTCGAGCACAAGCCTTGTGCAGCCAACCAGCTTCCAAAGGGGAAAGGGAATGGAGGGGGAGCTGGACACCCCGTGCCCACTGGAGGTGATGGTGGAGGCAGGTCCATCACCCTGGGGGTGTTGGGGACCTCCTGACTGATGGAGCTGAGTGTGGTGCCCTTTGGGCTGGAGGTGGTTGTGACCTCATTTGGGAGTAGGGAGGATGTGGGTCTCGTTCTGCAGGTTTTCTGGGGGAATTTTTACCGAGAGGGATTGAAAGAACCTGGATCCCTCCAAACTGGCATGTTGTTCATAGTCTGACAGTTTGTTTATTGTGGATCCTCAGACTTGTCAGAGAGATTCAGTTAATGTTTCTTCTCTCTTGTCTGGGTACGAAAATTATTTGGATGGGATATTTGGGTTGGGTTTTTTCTTTTTTTCTCTATTCTTGTCAAACTAAAATAAATAAGAAATTGAAATTCGACTGAGGTAGGGGATTATAACATGTTCTTTGGAAGGTTTAGATAAGGGATACAGAAGTGACAAATTTTGCCTTGCTGCAGTAGCTACACTTTCTAGACCACACTTTCCTCCCTACCCTGGGAAAACAAGAAATAGTGTCATCATCCCCACGCAGTTCTATTACTAAATTGTCAGAACATGCTCATATCTCTGGCAGGAATGATCCAACTCCATTTTCACTTCCACATGGATCAGTGGTGACCTTGACATTCTTGGTCAATGCTCGTGTAGAGATTGCTTGGCAGGCGCAGGTGCCAAGCTGTGGAGTGTAATTTCCTGACAGCGTTTGGGATCTGGGTGTGTAATTGGCTTCTGGGCTGGCCCTGCTCAGCTATAGGGGCCTTGCCTGAGCCTCTCAGCTGGTAGTTTTTAATGACTAGAAAGCCATGAACCATCTGTTTGTACAGAAGTGTTGTTGAACACAACTGTTGCTGAGTTTATACACTTTGTATGTGCTGCTCAGAAGTATTTTAAGCCAGGCCTATTATCTAATTTTTAAAATGGACTCTCAGACAAGTTTTTTAATTAGTGGCAAAGGTGGAATCATTACTATGCAAGAGAACACTAAAAGGCAAAATGACAAAAGCAGAGTCCAGAAGTACAATTTGTAGCCACAAGAAGCGTTGGAGCTAAATCGTGTCCCTGGGGCTGAGCTGGTGCAGTAATGGACATTACAGATCCCCTCTCCTCTGCTTCCCTTGCTGCTCACTCCATTAGTGCCTGGGCCGCTGCCTGGTGGGCCATTAATGCCTGTCCCATGTAGGTGTGCAAGCAAGGATTAGAATTATAGAATCATTAAGGTTGGGAAAGACCTCAAAGCTCATCAAGTCCAACCATCAAGCCAGCACCACCACCATGATCACCACCAAGCCATGTCCTCAAAGGCCACAGCCATGTGCTTTAGGGCAACCCAGGCTGCAGAGGCCAGCTTCAAAAGTCAGTCTTTCTGTTCTTGGTCATAAACTTGTCACTCCCCACATTCCAGGCATGGAGGGAAATTTGGGGGGGGAGTGGGGTGAGATGTGCTCATTTTTTACTCTTCCAGTGCAGTGATCCCAGAAATGTGCAAGGCAAAGATGGCCAAAGCTGAGTTGAACATCCATCTGTCAATGCGTGACCATCTCCTTTGCTCAACGTCTTATTAATTATCCAGGGCTTTCAAAAGCCATCTCGAAGTGGTGTGATCTGGATGTGGGACAAGAGGAGAGAGGATAAGGATTTATTGAAGTTGTCTCCTCCCAGAGACAGACCCCATGAGATAATCCCACGTGTGCCAGCTCTGCTTCCTCTCCTGCTCCCGTGGCGTCTGCGACTCCTCCGCGGGGTTTATTTCCCAGTTCCTCTCCCTCCAGGAGCCAAGTGCTGATCGGAAGGGCAGTTTGGGGCTCTGGGTAATGAGAGAAGCTTAACACCCTGCAAGATCTTTTCTACATTACAGTGGTATTTCCATCTACCACGGCAGGTTTTTGATGGTAAATCCAGGCTCTGTATCGTTTCCATTGGAATCTATAAACCAACAAAGCGAAACAAATCCAGCAGATTACAGCTCGGAGCTGGAGCCCTTTCTGGCTGCTCTTGGCTCTGATTTCCTCATGTTCTCATCCTAAAGATGAGCTGTTTTATCTGAATAATAGACATGGTAGCTTTTTTTATTTAAAGTTATCATTTCAAAGCTGTTACTGAAAACATCCCGCTCTGCTTCTCACTGCCAGGGATGGGCTTGAAGGGGGAGATAGCGCCGAGGACGGGTGCTGTGTGCAATAATTCAGCAGCAAATTAAACCTCAGAACACTTAAACAGCTGTTTCTTCCTCAGTTCCATACATTTGGGATGGTGATTTCTTTCCTTCATTGAGGACCTGCAGTACTATAATTAGATGTTCAAAATCTGTGTTCTAGATTTTCCTGTTTTCTCTCTTGGTAGGGACACCAAGGTTGGGACAGAGGGAGGTGAGACCATCCAGGAGGACTGAAATTAGCACCTAATGCAGAAGCTTTTGGTGTTTGATGGTTCTTTTTTGATCTTGGGGAACTAGTCCCTTATCTCTTGTGATCATTTTAAAGGTTAAGTGTCTACTTCCTTTCTAGGACACTGTGTAAGAGAAATGAACTCTGGCTCCAACCACCGAGGGTTGGTTAAGTGACTGTTGATAATTTGTACCTAATTTGGGCACTAGTGCTACATACAATGATATTTACTTCTCCCTCTCTAGTGCAGGTGTGGAAATTCTGATGTGTTTGTGAATTCCTTTAGCTCTCAGGACAGCAGAGGCTTTCTGTGCCTCAGGGGATGCTCTGGAAGTGCCCCAGGCTCTGGCTTTTCTGGAGAATGGGATTCTCTGGAGCAGACAGCCAACAACAGCATCAGCTTTCTCCCCTACCCTCTGCACTGGAAGTGTCTTCCCATTTCCCATCAGCGGACTGAACTGGAGTGAGACGAGGCAGGTATGTGGGGTTTGAGTACAGTGTCATTTTAGGGTCCAGAAAATTCCCCCTGAGGAGCCACAGCCGTGGCTCTGCCTGGTGCTCCCCAGCTGAACCCAAGTCACTCTGATGTTCTTCTCCTTCTGAGCTACCAGTTATGCAAAGTGAAGCTTTACCTGAGTAGGGATTAAGATTTGTCATGTTTAGCTCAAAGCATTTAATGGAAAGTGATCTATCTGGGGAGGGAGGAGATGAAAAAAGCAAAACCAACCCCCAAAACTCACGCATCTTCTTTTAGTGCTGTGTCTTTCATAAATCCTAAAGGTTATTTTGTTTCTGCCAACACTGTTTTGTTTAAAATCAGAATACAATAAGGAGGAGGAAGAAGAACCAGATTCAATAATTTTCTCCTGCTTCTAGTAGTTGTTCCTTCCTTGATTACTTGCCAAAGTGCCAGAACTGACAAATTATCCAATAACACAAAACTGAAGGCAGCTGCAGCTGCTGTAAAGCTGAATTAGTTTATAAAGTGTCCCTGTTGTGTTTCAGAAAATGAGGAACAAATATTCAGCAAACCTGTTGCAGCTTCTTCCCCCTTTCCTTCTCTCTCCTCCTTTTTTTTTGGGGGCAGTAAAAGGAACAGAAAGTCAGACATTGATTTACTTGTCAAAAGAGATGAAATCCTTCAAAAAGAAAAATGATGTGCTACTTACACCATTTCAGGATGTGGAAGGAAATACATTGGATTTCCAGCCTGCCCAGTGCCCCTTTGGGGAGCTGATTTCCTGGGCTGGGAGGGCAAAGGGTTTGGAGACTGGGGTTGTTGTAACACAGGAATTATTTTCCAAAGGGTAGTACTGATATTTACTCAGTGAATTAAGTATTATATATTGAATTATAACAAACAGTTGATTTAATATTAAGCTTGGAATTTGCTGAAGGCTGTTGTAGGAAAACATAGTGCATCAGAGCTGGCAGTTAAGGCTGTGCAGCACTTTTTGTTGGTTTTTATTTATTTATTTATTTATATTTTTAAACCGTGCCCTGCAGCCCCAGGCTGCTGTCTCCTGTGTGTAGGTGTGTACATTTGATGTGCCTTGCACTGCAAAGGATGCCCAGAAAAGCAGCGTTCCTGTGGAAAGCTCTGCCTGCAGGCCAGTCCCAGCACTGAGCCACAGCATTAGGCTGGGTGTGCAGGAGCTTTGGGAGGAGTTTTCTGTTCACTAACTGATTTTGGGGAAGGTTGGGCCGTGTGCTCCTCAGGGAGCACTGAAAGAGCCTCACTGATGCAGGAGGAAAGCAATAAGTCCTGCTTTTATATATATATATATATATGCACTTCAAAAGCTGAAGTAGAGCAGTGTGTGTGTTAACAGAGCTGCCAGAAGAGAGCTGGGCTGAGTTGGTGGTTTGTACTGGAGTAAAGCTGCACTTCTTACAGAACCACAGAATCAGCTGGAAGGGACCCACAAGGACCATCCAGTCCAGTCCACTCCTCAGCCCTGCAAGGACCATCCCCAGGAGTCACCCCCTGTGCCCCAGAGCATCATCCAACCCCTCCTGGAGCTCTGGCAGCCTTGGGGCTGTGCCCACTGCCCTGGGGAGCCTGGGCAGTGCCCACCACCCTCTGGGGGAAGAGCCTCTCTCTAATATCCACCCTGACCCTGCCCTGACACAACTCCTGGCCATTCCCTGGGTGCTGTCCCTGTCACACAGAGAAGGGTTCAGTATCTCTTCTTGACTTGCTCTGCAAAGCCATCCCTCTCCAGTCCTTCTGCTCCCAGGATTTAGAGGAGGTGTGAATAACTCCTCAGTATTTTATTCTGCTCCACAGCAGAAAGAGTGTCATTCTGGCCCAATACTCTGCAATGTTATAATTAAGAAGTATTTTATGGCACAGACATCAGTAAGAAAGAGCAGGAGGAGGTCCTGGGGAAAGCACACTGAAAACTGTGTTTATCATGGAATCCCACAGTGCTTTGGGGTGGAAGGGACCTCAAAGCCCATCCAGTGCCACCCCCTGCCATGGCAGGGACACCTTCCACCAGCCCAGGGTGCTCCAAGCCCCGTCCAACCTGGCCTTGGACACTGCCAGGGATCCAGGGGCAGCCCCAGCTTCTCTGGGCACCCTGTGCCAGGGCCTGCCCACCCTCACAGGGAGGAATTTTGTCCCAATATCCCACCTAAGCCTGTCCTGTGTCAGTGGGAAGCCCTTCCCTCTTGTCCTGTCCTTCCAGCCTCTGGTCCATCCCTTGGCTGAGTGAATTAAGTCACTGTACCATTTCATCACCCAGAGCTTTGACTGGTCCTCTCTGGTGTTGTTTTAATCCATAAATGTCACTTTGCAGTACCATTAATGTGCCAGGTCAGCCCTGGATGCTTTTATGGGTGTGCCTACACAAGAAGGTACCCAAATTAATTGTGAATGGGCTCTCTGGCACAGGAGGAGCATCACAGCAGTGTTAATTAATCAGTCCATAGCAGTTTGACTGTCCCGCTTTGCGACAAAATTAATTGACCGAGTTACTCCTTACGCTGAGCCCGCAGGGTGATGGAGCAGCCACAGCCACCCCTGCAGAGGGCCAGGACCCACAGCCTGGGCAGCTCCAAGCTCATCCCCTTCTCAGGTGTGAGAAGAGCTGCAGAGCACAGGCAGGGCCAAAGGAGAAAGAACCTCCAAGTCATTATGTTCGGTCGTTTATATTTAGTGCCTCTTTGTAGGAGGGGAGGAAACTGGCACGAGGTAATTCGGTGTGGTTTATGCTAAAGGCAGAGCTGCACTGTAGGGCTGGAGTTATTAGAGCTCATCAGGAAGAGTTTTGAGGCTGATGAAACCTGCAGGGCCACAGAAGCCAGGGAGGTATTCCCAGTGCAGGGGAGGTTTGGTGTATGGAAGAAATGGATGACTGGGAGGGCTGCAGTAATGAAAATAATATGACTAACACTAAAAAGTACAAGATTCTATGCTTTGGGACTTAGAAATGAAAAATTTCAGCCATAACTGGAAAATTGCATTTTTCAGTGACAGAGGAAGAGAAGGACTTTAATGTTCTTGTAGATTTTTCATTACAAACCAGAACTTGGAGCAGCACTGCAAACCATGGCATGGAGATGCTGTTCAACACTCTGGTCACAAATGTCCAGTAGGAATGTCAATCAGAACAGGTGTGGAAACCACATCAGCACCACAGCCTGGCTTTCAACAGAATCCCAAAAGGAATTGGTAAAACCAGCCCAGCAGTTCAAAGCTGGACAAGAATCCCAGACTGGTTTGGGTTGGGAGGGACCTCAAAGCCCACCCAGTGCCACCCCTGCCATGGGCAGGGACACCTTCCACCAGCCCAGGGTGCTCCAAGCCCCGTCCAACCTGGCCTTGGACACTGCCAGGGTGTCCTGTCTCTCCATGACCTCGTGAAAAGCCTCTTTCCAGAGATCAACCTGTTTTCTGCAAAGGCATCAGGATAAAACACCTGAAGGTGACTACAAAGCCAGAGGGATGGCACCAGGCAGTCAGGTCAGCAGAAACATCTCCTGGGGTGAATTCAGGCCAAAATTCACTAAGGGGTGAGGACCTGGAAGCCCCATTCTGTGGGAACAAACCATGCAATGATGCTCAGCAAGTGCAGTGGGGAGACACCCCAGGACAGAGGCAATGGGAGTCATGGCCCACGGGGGTACCGAGGGACTGGGAGGGTCACACTGGAGTCTACCCCGATTTTAGGCCAGGCTATGCTTTAGAAAGGCCATTATGGTGGTTAACAACACTGCAGACTGTCCCTTTGTCTGTCCCCTTCATTAGCAGCAGAGATGTTTGCCAAGTGAGAGGTGTGGTCTGTTCTCTCCACCTGGAACAAAAAGCAGAGGAGACAAAGTTGAATAGAAAACCTCCAAGTGTCTCCAGGGACAGCAACGCTGGGAGGGGAGAGCAAAGCATTGATGGTTTTATTTTTTGATGTGGGATGCATTTACACCACCAGTGTGGCCAAGTCCTGAGCACAACATCAGGCAGGTGAGTGTATTTTGAGGTTGTGGTAAGAAGCATCATGTTCCTGGGCTCTGGAAAGAAATCAAGGAGGTGTTGACTGGTAAGAGCTTGGCAAGTGAGCAAAAATTTTAAAAAGGTTCCTTTTAAATCTGTGCAAGACTAGAGCTGCCCCTCAAAGTGGCCCAGACCCAACTGAAATCTTTAATTTTCTCTTCAATGTGTAATTTCCCAGCAGCCTGATTGCTCCTCCACAGCATTTTCATCATGCTGTACAAGAAAGGAGAAAATTACTAACAATTAGCTGAATTCTTCAGGCTTCACTCAAGCAGAATCCCATTACCTTCACTGGGAACACTTCCCGGGATTGGATTCAAACTTTTCCCCCTCTCACCATTTGGGAAAGGGCTGAACAAAACCCTTACAGGGCCCCAGCACAGCACTGGAAGAAAAGATCTTTTTTATTCTTGTTATTGGATGCACTTAGAAATATTTCTAGAGAGTATGGTGTTTGGATAACAGTTTGTGTCACACCTGTGAATAGGTTTGATTAAAGCAAGACTTACCCCCAACAAGGATCTGGAGAGGCAGATGCAAGAGCAGTGGCCCAAAAGTGATTGGGAAGATCATTTATTTGAGAATTTTAGCTTTTCCAGTAGTTTTTTGGTGGAGTGTCTTTCAGTTCATGATGCAAAGGAAGTACTGAATCAACCAGCACTGCTTAACCCAACCGAGAGAATTGTGAAGGAGTAAACAAATACACCTGCATAAAATGATGGGCCTTTTATCTGCTGCTGTGCAGTAACACCCAAATACTTTGAGGGAACCTGGTTGTAAAGCACTTAGAAAGTGTTCATCCAGGGTAATCTTTGAGTGACAGCGTCCCACATCCTGATGTCTGATGCATTTGGGATTTCTTGTCCACAGGGATTTCTGCAGGTTTGGTAAATCCTCTGCTGAGAACTTCTGGAGTGGGGAAATACCTGAACTCCACAAGACACAAAGAAATGATCCTGTGCACGTAACTACTACTACTACTAATTTTTAAAATATCTGGAATCCTACCTACTGGGGTGGCTGGGGCTTGGAGAGGGACCCCACATGGCCAGGACTGGGTTCATTCCCTCTCTGAAGCATCTGTAAGGGTGTGCCCTGCCCAGGGAATTGAAGCCAGCTCCATCTGAAGCACTGCCCCCTGATTTCCCCTGCCCTGGGGAAGCACAAGCTGCCCATCTGCTGCAGAGCTGCCAAGGTGAGTGGGTTTTATCCACGTGTGGATTCTGCTGCCCCTGTGCCAGGGGCCTGGGGAGCAGCCAAGGCAGCTCCTGCTCTGGGGGCACCTCTGGGATGGGGAGCAGCTGCCTCAGCCCATGCTTGGTCCCCCAGCCCAGCCCTCTGCCAGGGCACAGCAGGAGTGGCTGAGCTTTGGGGCTGGGAAAGATGTCTCTGCTAAGCAAAGGAGCGTTTGCAAACATGGGGATTTACAAACCAGTTCCTCTTGCATGCTCTGAAGCCCTGTGGTTTTTCTTCTCTTTGTTTTCAAGCTTAAAAATGACAGGAAGGTCAACGTGACCGTGGCTTGAAAGTTGGGACCATGAATTTGACAAATGCTGCAGCCTCACGTGATTTTGCTTCCATGATTAATTTTTTTCTCCCAACAGGATCTGCTCTGGAGGAGGAGGAGGAGGAAAGGCTGACCCACGGAGCCCTTCCAAAGATGCTCTGATAACTCCTGCTTTCTCCCTTCAGCAGGGCCATTTGTCTGTGTGCTTGACATTTGTCCTACGTTTTTGTGCCACCTACTACAGCTCCCCCTGATTGAATCACTGCTGCCGTTATTATTTCTCTGTTCCTTGACTTTTCCCAGTGAACTGAAAATACTTTCATTCTTGTTTGCTATTGATCAGATAATCCACAGGTCTCAGCTGCTCTGACGTCTCTGGGACTGCAAGTTGATAGCCTGGAAAATAAATACATATAAGGAATAGGTGGTGCTTCTTTCCCTGTAGTTACACAATGTTTTAATATTTGCACTCCATTTTTGATGTGTGGCAGTAATTAATGACAATGTAGGTGCTATGTGTTTCCAGGAGAGCGATCCTACCTGAGAATGCAAAACTGGTGATTCTTTTGAAAATATTCAGCTCTGCTTTTTTTTCCCCTTCCTTTTAAAAGCCTCTCCGTTGCAGATAAAATTATTGCAACCAGTGTTTGCCTGAAAATTCACCAAAGCTTGGAAATGTTTGCTCCCGTGCTGCTGGCTCAGCAGAAACTCCCCCAGGAGCTGCTCCAGACCCTTCTGAAGCACCTGAGAGCAGTGGGATTTCTGAGCAGAGAGAGCTGGATGAGCTTGACCTTAGAACCTGGACTATTGATTAAATCTCGGGGCTATTTCTCTGGGAGATTACAGGTAACAACATCTTCCACATTTTCATGCCACTTCTACCAGGACAAAAATTTCCTTTGAGTTGCACCATTATTACCACCCAGATGACTACAGAGATACAGCATTATGCAACTATTTGCTTTTACAATTGAGCAGCATTTTTACTGCATGATTTATAGACTGGTGATGGGGAGACCTTTCCCTAATAAAGGGTTTTTCCAAATGTATCTGCATCACTTTCATAGGTCATACTTCTCACATCAGTTCTTTTGCCTGCCATTTGCTATGGCTGTTAACCAGCTTTAAAATTAAAGTGGGATTATTCAGAAATCACTTCATAAAACATTGTATTTCATGTGCCACCACTTTTTCCTTTATATCTCATGCCAGGCAAGAGAAACTGCTGAGTTTGAACCAGCAACGGAAAGTTCATTACGGATAATTGTTGATGAGATAGGAAAGTGAATTATAGAAATGAGATCAGAAACATCCAATTGTCTCCAGTGCTTTGCAGAGGGAAGGAACGTGCAGCTCCCAGGATGGTGGTGGCTCTGGGATCACAGATCCATCTCCTGCTAATGCAGGCTGGCACATCCAGAACAAACTGGGGAACATGTCACTGCCCTTACCCAGCCCAGTCCCGGGGCTCAGCCTGTGGGCAGGGAATGAATGGGTGAGGTTGTGCTGGGGATACTGCAGGGTGGGTGCTCTGCTGGGGGCAGTGCCAGGGAATCCTGGAAGGGTTTGGGATTTAAATATCACTCAGTGCTACCCCCTGCCATGGGCAGGGACGCCTTTCACCAGCCCAGGGTGCTCCAAACCCTGTCCAACCTGGCCTTGGACACTCCCAGGGAGCCAGGGGCAGCCACAGCTTCTCACAGGGAAGGATTCCTTCCCAATATCCCATCTAACCCTGCTCTCCTTCCGTTTGAAGCCATTCCTGACCCTCCAGGCCCTTGTAAACAGTCCCATTATGTGGATAAATATTTTAAATAATTTGTTTATTGTTTCCTTCCTCAGGGTGACAGTATTGATATAACAGTGAGGATCTTACCCCTACCCCTGGGAAAGGGCAGGGACAGATGGACAGATGCCCTCACAAACATCCCAAAAGGGGTGAAATGCTTTTATGGACCAGGCAATACTTGCCAAGGAGTGAGAGGGAGAGAAAAGTGGGAAATTGTAGTTACCAGTACCTGCTTTTCTTAGAATAATGAATTGCTAAAATAATACCACTAGTCTTGGCTCTTTCAGTATTGCCATGGTTTGTTTAGCTTTGAACACTAATACTTGTGTGTAAGATGGCATGGGATTATCTGAGGGAAGTGAAAGTATTGAGAAAGTTTGGATCTGGGAAAGAATTTTCATATTTAAAGTTGGATAGTAATGGGCAGAAGCAAAAAGAAGGAACTAAACCCAAAACTTGCAGCTAGGGAAGAATGGAAAAAAAGTCTTGCTTTCAGTGCCTTTATGTAACTGAACTACAAACCCAACCATGCAACAAGTAGAGATCAAGGATACTGCGAGCTGGAAAAGAGGCCACGTCCTCCTCCCATAACCAGGGCATGAGAATGGGGAGAGGAAAAGGCCAGTCAGCAAAAGAGTGCAAATATTGAAACAATAAAGCTGTCTGTGGGGGCTGTGGAGTTAACCCAAAAGGGGCAATGTTCTGCTGGAGCTGCTGCAAGGTTAAACCTGTACCTCCTTCTCTCCCCCCAAAGGCTGTTTTTTCCAAGCCTCATTAACCATTTTGCTGAGCATTACAATCATTTCTCTTCCACCACGTTGTATCACATTTTTCAACCTTTTAGGTGCAGACCTGAGAATTATTGATCCAATGAATCATCTTGACTTTGGTGCTCCTGCTGCTGAAAGCTTCTGGAGAAGGCAGGAGGGTGACTAAATACTGAGCATATTTTTCTGAATATTCTCTAAGTTAGGGAGTATTTTTCCACATGGAAGAAGCAGCAGCAGGGGGGCATCATCTCTTTTTCATTTTAATGGTGCTGCATGATGTTTAAGGCATCTAATGATGCACAAACACAAGAAAACCCTACCAGATATTTTCTTTGTTCCAGTGAGATGTCTATCCCATCGAGGTGTTCTGTGCTCCGTACCTGAGGCATTTTATTTGGCATTTGCTTTGCTAACTGGGTTCACTGGGCATGCAGTGGGATGAGCACGAACAGGTCTGACTTCTTGGGTTTGGAACCTCCAGCCAAAGAGGGTTTAGAAGGAAGGAATCCCTCCCTGGGAGGGTGGGCAGGCCCTGGCACAGGGTGCCCAGAGAAGCTGGGGCTGCCCCTGGATCCCTGGAAGTGTCCAAGGCCAGGTTGGACGGGGCTTGGAGCACCCTGGGCTGGTGGGAGGTGTCCCTGCCCATGGCAGGGGTTAGAATTAATTACCAATTATACTGTGTTTTTTGTTTTTTGTTTACAGAAGAAAATACAACATTCATTATTGTAACACTAAACCGGGATTGTAAACCTGCATATGGATATTCAATTTACCACAAAATATACATTGACAATGCACTTAAGGTATTTTGGCAGCTCTGAGCTGCTCTTTGTAAGGTTCAGGAGAACGGAGCTATGGGATTTATTTTGGAGAAAAATGTTTTGATAGAACTTGATAGTCAAGGCTGGACTTGATAATTTGGGAGGTCTTTTCCAGCCTTAGTGTTTCTATAATATTGAACAGAATATTGCAACTCACTTCTCTGTTTTGTGAGAATAAGGAGATTTAAATAGTTAATAATTCTGGATAAAATTAACTTTCCTTCTACAAAACAAACAGCAGCAAAAAGCTGTGGTAATTCTCTTGCAGCTTTCCAAAGCAATTAGACTCTAATGGCTGCTGAAGAGATTTTCATGTCGTTTCAAACACTGGTTGGAACAACTGGAAGCTACAAATTTTTTCTCATTGTGACTTTATTATCTGAAAGGAAATGACTAATTTGGAGTTGGTTATTATTGTTTTATAGCCCATGAAATATAAGTATCAAAGTAAACATTTCCATGAATTTAAATACATAATATACAGAATGCGGAATACAGAAGCCCTCGTCTTATGAGCCAGACTTTACTGTATTATTATATTTATGCCAGAAAATAAATGTTCTCTCTTCCTAGGCCTGTTTTTCACAGCAACTTGTGCCCTGAGGTCAGATGTGTGGTGAGCAGAGGCGCCTCAGTGAGCAGCACATGGAATCACAGAGTATCTGGGTTGGAAGGGGCATTAAAGATTGTCTCCTTCCAACCCCCTGCCATTAGCAGGGACATTGTCCATCTCTGCATCCTCTCCAGGAGCTGCCCCTCCAGCAAACATCTTCCTGAGGTGAGGCTGGTGCTGCTGCTGGCTGGGATTTGGGAGAGGTGAGGGCTCATCCCCATCCAGTGTTTCCAGGTAACACAGTTTACACAATTATTCACCACCAATAGCTGTCCCTTCTCAGAGGGGTGTCTATACAATGAAAAAGAGCCGTAATTCATTTAAAGCTGGCCTGTATTTAAGAATTATTGTACATTGCCTTTCAGTGAGACAGCTTATCCTGAAATTGTTCCTATTTTCCATCTCAATTTGAGTGTGGGAATGAATTATGACACACGAGTAACGCAGGAAGGAATGGGCTCCTCACCTTTGAATGACTGTGGACTAAAGCAGATCCATTAATAGGGCAGGAATGAGAAGCACTCTTTCCTGTGTGGATTCGCTGGCACGTAATGAGGTCTGGATTTATATCCCAGCCTTTTTCTTCCGACAAATGCCAACATAAATCTGGCTCCTTTGTGTGTCTCCCTCCAGCCTGTCCATCCCACAGGAGCTCTGATCTCCCCTTGAGTGCCCTGCCTCTGCAGTGCCCAGGTAGGTCCTGCAGCCCCACAGGAGCTGCTGTTCCTGGCACTGCTGCCATTGCCCCCCCTGCCCTGTCCTGCACACAGCAGCTGGCCCCAGCTCTGCCCCACAGGGATTTTGATCCTCTTTTGATCCTCATCCACACCATATGTCTTTCCTTCCCTTTCAAGTGCAGTAAATCTGATGCTGGAACCAGACATCCCTGTTGGTCTAGAAGCCCCTTTCCCCCCAGAAATTGTGGAAGAACCTTCTCTCCATCCCACATCTTGCTCTGCCAGATCTTCCCTCCCCTCTGTGCCTGCCTCCCTCAACTCCCTTTGTGCCTCACAGGCTCCTCATGCACAGGCAAAGAACTCCCATCATGTTTGTGAGCTGCTCTGTTACCCTGTATGTCCCTTTGGAAACCTCTCCATGCTGCAGCTCTTCCTGCTGGCCCTGCTTGGGGCCAGCATGAGCTTTAAGTGCTCTTCCCTGTTATTCCCTGTCCCAGTGTCCCAACCTTTGCCTCTCTCTGTGTCCCCTCCCCTGGCATCCTGTCCCTCACACAGGTTATTAACTCACCAGCTGTCCCCTCTGCTCTGTTCCTTACAATGCCAAGAAAAATGGGATCCTGACTCCTGGTTTCTGGGCTGGACCATAAAGAATAAGGATTATGATCATTGGTGCCATTCTTATTTATTCAGTTACACTATCTGTTTATAGCACATGAGCTTCATTGTACAGTAACGAGAGAGATAAATTTTGCCCCTTGTTTTTCATGACCACTTGCAGGCTGTATATCATCCATTTCCCTCTCATTTAGGTACTTGCTTCTACTTCAGGCAAATAAAAGTATCCCAGTTGTGGAGGTAATAAAGCTGGTGAAACAAACACAGAAGAGCATTTTACAAAGGAATTTGATTGTGATAATTTTTCATGTGTTAAAAGAGGACCCTGCTGGCTTCCTCGGGGAAATGTTTGGGTTTATGTTTTGGTGGGGTTTTTGTAAGTCCCCAACTTGTAGTCACATGCAAGATCTTTTTTTTTTCAAGGGACCACAGAACCGTCTCTGCATTTATCAGGTAAATTCATTGAGAGACTGTATTTTATAATTTAATGAGGCTTGGAGTTGTACAGCAAGAACCTGAAGAAAAACTCTAAACAGGGTGAATGTGAATTTTGAAAGTTCAGCTCCCTGCCAGTCTGTTGTGGAAAATGGACCAGCCATTGGAGTATTGTCACAGGCTTGGCTCTCACTGGTTTTCATGTTGCAGAAATTTCCTTGTCCCTTTGGGAAGCTGGGGTGGGGCATCAGCAAAATTATAGAATGTTTGGGTTGGAAGGGACCTCAAAGCCCATCCAGTGCCACCCCTGCCATGGGCAGGGACACCTCCCACCAGCCC
>JAWWEW010000023.1:1116612-1154582 GCA_035583185.1 Anabacerthia variegaticeps | reverse complement strand
CCTTGTCCCCAGTCCCTCTCCAGCTCTCCTGGAGCCCCTTTAGGCACTGCAAGGGGCTCTCAGGTCTCCCTGGAGCCCTCCCTTCTTCAGGCTGAACAACACACCCACATAATTTTCATCAATTTCAGGTGGAAGTGCATTTTTGGGTTTAGATTTCACACCTTTGATCTCAACCTCAGCCATGGGGAGCGGGAGCACCCACCGAGCTCTGCTCCTTCCCCCTGTGACTGTGTTTGCTGCAGCTGCTCTGCATTTCTGCCTCATATAACATGATTGTAGCCTCAAGCCTGCACAGTCCCCTCCCTATATCTGTGTCTTTACCCTCTTCAGTTTATTATTTAGGGAACAACAGACTTTGTTTCCTCCTTGAGAGTATTCCAAGCATGAAGGAAGGCCACCAAAAAGAGATCCTATAAAGAGAGTGAAAAACCCAACAACGCTGGAAATCTGTTTTTACTATTGAGACACTGCACATTCCATGGTCTAATTGAATTTCTCTTCTCAGGTAACCTGCTTTGTGCTGTGCAGAAACAGCCATTTTCTCACCAGCTCCTTGAGGTAAAGGTTTGTGAGAGCTGTCACAACACATCGTGTTCCTGCAGCTCGTTGCCGGCGGCATCGCACGGCACGTGCAGAGAACCAGCCCTGCACCCAGGTATGCCCTGCCTCGTGCCATCCCAGAGGCTCCTCCTGCCTCAGAGGAGGAAAGTTATCTGCAGGCTGACAGAAAGAAGGCAAGGAAATCTTCCCCAGAGTCAGCACGGTGTCAGGGAGGGGAAGGAAGGAGCCCTGGTGGGGGGAGGATGAGGAGCTCGGTTTGTTATTTCTTTGGGCTATCTCAGTGGAGGTGACATTTTTGTAGGAACCCCAGGGAATGTTGGGGGGAGCAGTGAAGGTGTTCCCTCAGTCCTCCTGTGCAGTGAGCAATGTGTGTCATTCCTGCTGCTCCCAGCCCTCCCAGGGAATCCGTGCTGCTGGAGACAGGCACTGTGTGCTCCAGGCAGAAGTCATGGCTTGCTGGGAGCTCTTCTAATGCACTGGGAGAGGAGAGGGGAGCCTGCATCCCTTGAAGGGGACTCAGTCATCCCACTGGCATTAGTGGTATAAATCACAGTGTCATGCAATTGTTCAGGTTGGAAAAGACCTTCGAGGTCACCGAGTCCTATTGCTCCCCCAGCACTGCCAAGGCCACCACTTACCCCTGTCCCCAAGTGCCACATTGACACAGCTTTTAAATCCTGTCAGGGGTGGGGACTCCACCACTGCCCCAGACAGCTGTGCCAGGGCTGGACAGCCCTTTCCAGGAAGAAAGTTTTCCTATTATTCAATCTAAACCTCCCCCAGCACCACTTGAAGTCATTTCCTCTTGTGCTATCCCTTGTTACCTGGAGGAAGAGATTGACCCCTGCTTGGCTACAACCTCCTCTCAGGGCATTGTAGTGTAAGATCCTCTCTGAACATCTTTTTCTCCAGGTTAAATGTCCCATTCCCCCTCCCTTGTCAAGTTTTGTTCTGCCCTGATGAGGATTGAAGCAATGCCTCACGCACACAAATGTCAGGGATTTAGGTATTTTCAGGCTCGAGTTCAGCACCACTCGGGCTGAGCACAAAACAGATAGAGAGAAGTGGCTTCATTACTTGCACTCTGGAAGTGACTTGACAGCCATTTAGAAAAATACTTAACATTCACCAATTTCCTTGGTTCCCCTGTCCCCCAGGAGCAGCCTGGGAACAGATCCATTCATCTTCAGCCCATCCAGGGCTCGGAGGTGGCCGCAGCCCCGGCTCTTTGATCCGAGTGATCAATAATGCCAAGGCTCAGCCTAAAAGGCTGGGACATGTGCCGTGCCCAGGAGGTGAGTGCTGATGGCTGTGTGTGCCAGAACGGCTGTGCCGAGCTTTGTGTCGGCAAAGAAAGCCTCCCCATGAAAAAGATCCTCTGATTTGGCATTTCTTAAATCTTTGCTTTAAAGCTGACCTTATTCTCTGGGGGAAATATGGCCTGGTCCTACATGAACAAAACCAGGAGTAGGTTTAAGCTATGATTTATTTACATCTTATTGCCTCCTTCAGACAATAGTTTATATTAATTGTTCATTAATTTACTCTAAAGCCTCTATCATCTTCATTTTGACTTGCATTCCATGAAATATCCATCAATTGGGTCTTATGCAACCATGGGAGGATTACTTAAGCACTTTGACCCCACTCCCACAGCCAGCAGTGGCTCCAGGGAGCCCCATTCCTGTGTCCCTAAAGGACAGAGAATCACAGATTGGTTTGTGTTGGAAGGAACCTCAAAGCCCATCCAGCCCCACCCCTGCCATGGGCAGGGACACCTCCCACCAGCCCAGGGTGCTCCGAAACCCATCCAACCTGGCCTTGGACACTGCCAGGGATCCGGGGACAGCCACAGCTTCTCTGGGCACCCTGTGCCAGGGCCTCAACCCTCTCCAGGAGAGGTTAGGACAGAAAGGATACTCTCTTGATATCCAGGAAAATGCAATATTTATCGTTCCACACTTTGTCATATATTAGGGAAGAATAAATGTTGGCTTTTATTGTGGCAGATTTTTGTTTTATCCCCCAAACTCATTGCTGGATCAAGTTGGTGCTTGTTCCTCTTGAGTCACACGGAGGGTTTTTGGCACCTATTACATTAACATGTGTGTATTCTTTGTGGCTACAACTGGAACATGTGTTTTGAAATCAGGACAGAGAAAACTTTTCTTGCCTGCATTAAAAAGTAGGTGTCATCTGTATTAGATGCTACAATTGGAGCTGATAGACATATGGAGATTGAGCTGCAAAAAGAAAGGAACATTGACATTTTCTTATGAATAGAAAAGGAGAGAGGGGGAAAAGTTGGGAAAATTATGCTAAACCTACTTATTATTAATAACTGCAATAGAGCGTAGTTAGTGTGTAGAGCACAGTCCTTGGCCTCAAGGAACTTAAATCTCTGCTACATCAATAGGTTATTTTATGTGACAAACACTCATGTCCTTTGATGAACATAAACCCCAAGTCATTAAGCAGTCCAGGGAGGAGTCCAGGTATGAAATAAGCCCATAAGAGCTTGAGCCCAGCTCGGCTTAGGTGGGGATGTGTGCCCTGAAGTCAGCAATGGCATCACATCAGTGTCCTGTAGGATCAGGCAGTCACTACAATCTTCTTGTCAGATGGCAAACACAAAAGTGTTGTTGAAATGAAGTGTGCTTTAGGAAGATGCCCACTGCTTTTCTTCATTAAACTTTGAGCTCTATGAGAATTCCTAGAAAACCTTGGGAAGGTTGTACAGACTCACAGATCCTGCTGTTTCTTTCAGAATTCAATATTTTCAGGCTCACTGAGAAGGTTTTCCTCTCTTGTACCAAACCTGGTGAAACAACATCCATCCTCCAAATGCTCCCTGTGGCTGTTGCTGCACAGTGTGGTACATTCACGTACTCAGCCCCAAGGGAGAGTGAGAGGGTGATGTATTTCCTCACAGTGCAACTCCCAGAGACATCAAATGGCATTAAAACATTTCTATACATGGCTTTTTCAGCAGAGTAGATGGGCCAGAGCGCAGCAGATTGCAGCCAAGCATGAAGAAGTTTTCTCGTGGCTTTTGCAATAATCATATTCATGAATCCCCCCTTTGGAATGTGTCAGGAATTATCTCTGCACCTCTATTGCAGTCCTGAAAGTTTATTGTAGTGGGGGACATGGGTGTTTAGCACATGGCAACCCAGAAGAGGCACCTAAAGAAACCAGTCTGTGTCAAACACTGGTTCACATGAGACATTTGTCCTTTAAACTGGGTGATTGGCTCAGCCTTGGCTTCCAAAAGGTCCCTCTGTCCTGCCAACACCACGTGTGGGGGCTGATGGCCCAGCCCACAGTGGTACTGATGCCTTGGCTCTTCTTTTTCTCTGCTTCAAGCAGAGAGAATGAAGGGATTATTAGGATGTTAAAGACTGAGATTTCTCTGTAGCCTCTGTCTTGCTGGTTTTGTGAATATCCTTTTATCTGGCAGTAAAAGCAACACCATCTCAAGCCCTTCCGTAGGCACGGGCAGCTCCCAGGGAAGGGTTCACTGGAGATGTCAAGGATTTCCTGCCTTGTAACAAACCCAGCAGCCCTCACCTTGCCTTTGTGCTGTTAGCATTAATAAAGGTTAATTGCCACGTTTTTATGGTTGTCTTTGTAATTAAGAGTTGAGCCTTCAGTGCTTTTCCCTGCAGTTTCTGACAACTGAAGTTCATCTTTATAGCCATGGCAGGAAAAGGCAAGAACTCCAGGACAGATCCCACACAGAGCACAGGGCTTGCTTTCTTTGGGGGTGCCTGCACGAAGGGAGAGCTGGAATGGTGTGTTTGGAGAAGATGCACTTCAAGAACAGCAGCTTGGATGTTGGTCTCTCTGACTTGGTTAAAAGTGCTGGGAATGGCAGGTAAGTCCCAGCTGAGGCTGTCGGGAGGAGCCGTGGTTACATCCCAAGCTGCACAGAAATGGTGCTGTCAGGGGCTTTGTCACTGCAGCCTGGTCTGGTCGCTGCTGTTTCTCTCTGTTTCACATTTTATTTGTATTAAGAAATTTCCTTATTGTCACTTTCCCCTCATTCACGAAACAAAAACTTAATCAGAGCAGTGAAAGAAATATTTGTTTGTTTGGGTATTTTTTCCCAAACTCTGCCAGTCAGTCCCTGCCCTGGGGAGCTGGTCTGGGGAAAGCAGAAACTCTTGTGAGAGCTGGGGGGTCTGGTGAGGACACAGGGACAGGAACAGCAGCCAAGGGTGTGAGGACACAGGGACAGGAACAGCAGCCAAGGGTGTGAGGACACAGGGACAGGAACAGCAGCCAAGGGTGTGAGCCCACAGGGGCATCTCCCACCTGCACAACTTCCCAGGTCCAGGCAGTCACCCAAAACTGCCCTGGCACCTCTGGGGGTAACACACTTCTTGCTTGCACATTATCACCCTTGCTTTGTTGTCCTCATAAATAACTGTTATGTTTAAGAAATTAATTCACGTGGAGGGATTTATTGTAATACACAATTAGAGGAAGAAAAATGACAAATTTGTTCCTCTGAGTGCCTTGAAATAATTTCTATCTCATCTGATTAGGAGGAAAGGCTGCTTTGTCTTCTTAAATTATTTTGTCTCTATTTAAATAAATCTGAACTGCTTGTGTGTCTGCAAGAATTACAAACGGCTGCTGAGGCCTAAATCAAGTGTTCCAGGGTTGCAGCATGAATCTTCCAAGGCAATAAACTTTTGGTACCTTTGACAGGTTTTATGATTCCAGATAGGTGCACTGTGCTAAGGGCCATATTTCAGGGGAACGCATCTGAATAGATCATATCAGTTTTTATATGCTAATAATTTGTTTGGGTAGTTTAATACCAAGAGCTGTAATTCATTTTTATCGCTTTCCTTAGACTGTAGATAATTTGAGTAATGGAGAAAAATCCTTTTAGAAATCCCTTCAGGATTGCACGTTTCCATTGAGCAATTAAGGCGGGAATGAACAAGCCAAGAAATTAAAAAAAGCATTGACTCAAACTCATCAGCCCCAGCTCAGGGTCGTTCCCTCTGAAGTTTCCCTTTCCTGCTGCATTTCAGTTTGCTGAGTGTCTGGGCTCTTTTCCATTTCCTGGGTAAATTCTTGGGCTGGCAAAGCAAGCTTGCTGTTTAGACTCTCTTTTTGCCTAGGAGTATAATTTAAATGTTTCCTTCCTTAAATTTCCCTCCAACTCCCACTGACATTCACTGTATTTTACCTTTCTAGTCCATTATGTGTTGTGGGAGCAGCTGAAAGTCAATTTTGCCATTGCAAAGCAGATAATGCTGCCAGCAGGAGCAGTGTGGGAATGGTGGGAATGCTGTGGGAATACTGGGTAGTTGTCGAGCCAATTGAGAACTATTTGGAGGGCAGGAATTACTGAAAACCAGTCTAATCTTCCTAGTTTTGTAACATCTCAAATGGCCAGGAAGACTCAGCAGAACCTGCAGGGATTTCTAAGTGTTCTGTGCAGAGGAAAAGAAAACAAGAAAATGAAAAGAAAAAAAAAAAAGAACAAATTGGGGGGAAAAATTGAAAATGTCTAAACACAGAGAAGATAAATGAAGCTAAAAGCCTATTTTTATTGTTTCTGCTGTAAAAATATCTTTGTGCTAGAATGGAAAATCCCAGTTGCTCAGCTGTGTGGGTGTGGGTTCCTGGGAGAGCCCCCCAATATTTGTGTTCACAGACAGTGGGGGTGATTCCCTTGTCCCCCCACATGCACAAACCCATCTTTAGTAATGGGCTTTGGTCCCTGTGTTCAGTGTGATCCGTTCTGAGCTCAGAGCTGTTCTGGCAGAGTGCCCCAGATTCCGTCAGACAGACATGATTGCCCAGATGTTGGAGAGTTGAAATCTCCAGCCTTACCTGGAGCCTTTCCTTCCTCCTCCTCATCCTCCTCACTGCCCAGCACCAGAGCACTGGGGGGTCACATCCTGGGACATTTTTCAGGAGTGACACTTGTCAAAGCCCCCACCTGCACTGGTTGGGTGTTTTCTATAGACCCTGCACTTTAAATGATTATATTTTCCCCTGTTTTTCCCCCGAGTTACAGCTGGGAGGGGAACCCTGTTCAGGTGTTGGTGGGATTTCACAGTTTTCTTCATTCCCACCAGGAACCCAGTGCAGCCCACGAGCACAGCAGGCATCAAGAGTATAAACCTTGGGAGGAAATATGTAACTATGGGCATCACATCCTTTCATGAGGGGGACTTGTAACCTTGGCCAGTTCATCCTCAGCACCAGCACTCTGTGGTACAAACCATGGCTGTGACACCAAGCACCAGCTCACATCTTCTGCTGTCTCTTGTGATCTGATTTCTAATTCTTTTCCTCTCTTTCTTCCCAGGGTTTCCTCCCATGACTGGAGGGGGTTGCACAGACTTTCCCCCACACCAGGGTCTTGGCAGGGAGCAGAGCCTGTGGTGAGATGATTGTTCTCCAGTGCTGGGAGAAGGAAACACTGTCCAGCCCTTCCTCCAGGAAGAACCATGACCTTCCAAACCATGGAGGAGCTGATTCAGTGCTGAGCTTCATCCAGAAGTGGGACATCCCCTGGCATCCAGTGGCTTGTCCATCAGGTTTGTTTCATGAAGTCCAAGTAGATGTTACCAACTGTGAGCTTCTCGTATAAATTAGAATCAAAAAGTTTGATTTTTGCTTCCTAGAACCATAGAATGGTTTGGGTTGGGTTGGAAGGACCTCAAAGGCCATCTGGTTTCAACTGCCCTGCCCTGAAGGCTTTTGTAGCCTTTGGGATCACGGGCAAGCAATGGGAGATGGGAACAGTAATGTTAAACATTGTGAAAGAGAAAGCCAAAAGGAAAATGATCTCCAAACCCATTTGATATTAGAATCTTGAGATAGTCAAGTGTTTCTTAGGTTTTCTGAGCTTTTGGCTGGGATCAAATACTCTGAGCTGGCTTTAAAGCTCTGACTTAATGGGCAAGAGTCAACCATGAGAGACCCAGAGGGCTCTGTCCCTCGTTGGTTCCCTCTCTCCATCAGTCACCACTTGGCTGTTGGAAATGCTCATCTCTGGGATCTCCAGGGCTCACATGGAGCAGGTCCCAGCTGGAGACTGTGTCTGCTCTCCCTGGGACAGGTCCTTCACCCCAACCCCACCCTTGCTGCAGCTGTGGCACGGAGCTGTCTGGGCTGAGAAGTTATGGAGGTTGTGAGGGAAATTATCTAAACTTACCTAATCATCGCTGCTTGTGCTTTGGAATGAAATAACCCTCATCTTTTAAACCAGAAACCAACTGGCCACTGCTACATGGCCAGGAAGGGGGGACAGATGTATTACCATGTGAGTCAGAAGGGATTTAAATAATGCATGGGAAGGGAAGTGGTGCCGTGGGAATGCAGCAGCAGCTCTCGGGACTGGGAATATTGTACCTGCAAAACTGTGGAAAATTACTCATTTCACACCTTCTGAGAACCATAAAAGAGGCCCAAAGAGTGGTAATTGTATTAGGAATTAATCTGCTTGACACCTTGTACGATGAGTTTCCCCTTTTTACAGAAAGGAGGGACAAATGGAAGGGCTGGAGCCTCCCCCAGGCCTGGCTGGGGAGTGGGGCATAGTGGGGACCCCCCAACTCCCCCTGGGTCCAGCAGGTCTTGTGGAGACTTTGTCTTGTAGTTACCTGTGCTTTGGGATAAGTGTTCCAGTCCTGCACTTAAGGCAAGCCATGAAATACTGTAAATTGACTATTATCCTGATAATTGGAACTAATCGAAGCAAACAGCCAATATTTTCTGGTGGGATGACCTTGGGAGCAGGAACCCAGCTAGTTGTGTCTTTCTCCAGGGAGGAAAGTTAGAGGAATTACTGCCAAATAATAATAATAGCAGCAGCAGACGGGCTGTAATTCTCCACTCTCCTCCTTCAGCGACACCTGAACAGCGGCGTGAGGAAAACAAGTCATTTATCAAGTATAATTCCTTGGAGCCGCCGGGGGTGCGGGCAGAGCTGGGAGGAACGGGCAGAGCAACCTCAGCCATTAAGGAACCAGCGTGTCATTTTCCCATTTTGGCAATTTGTGCCTCCAAGGGCCAAATCTGGGTGTGGACTAATAAGACTTGCTAAAGGAAATGTCCCCGTTTCCTTTTTAAGTTGCTCTGAGGTGTGAGATTTGCTGCTCCCACCTCCACTTCCTAACGAGGGATCCGACCCCGTCACTCTCCGTGTCCCCAAGGTGCCTGTGCACCCCCAAATCACCCACCCCAGCTCTCATCTTGTCCTATTTTTTTCAAGAGAGTGAGGTTCATGTGATGCCCACAGAAATGCTGAGCCTCCTGCAGCTATTTTGGTCTCTGGAAAATCAAGGAAATTTTACAGGGAGAAAAAGCAAGGAGATTTTGCAGTGGGAGAGAAAGCCAAGGGATCATGAAAGAGTAAAACAGCTAGTAAAATGAAATGGGTTGGAGGAAAGGACTGTCCTAAAGCAAAGCAGGAAAGAACTTGGACACCACAAACTGCTTGGCAGCAGCATCTGAGCAGGAAAGCAGCAGGTGGGGAGATCAGGGCACGAGGCACATCATTAACAGAGCTGGTGTGCAGGGGTGGTTCGTTACTCGTGGGGCTGATGGAAAAGCTTAGGGAAAACCGGTTTTGGACTCTATGCAAAGAGCAAGTGATAGAGGAAGAGGAAAGGACTAAAGAGTTGGGTAGAAACACCTCAGCAAAAGAGAATGAAGTGAGTGAGAGGTACCGTGCGATCTCTGCAGGGTAGGAGTTCATTTCTTGCTGAAGGAGTTAATTCTGGACAAAAATGAAGTGAACTTGTGTGGTTTGGTCTGAAAAAGGGGACTGAGAGCCCAATGTGTGCAGGTTATGCAGGTTTCTGTGGAGAGGGAAGCAGTGAAATCCTGGGCAAGGTGAGGTGGCTGCACAAGAGGGGATCTGGGCACAGTGACTCGCAGGCTGTGACACCACAGCTCAGCCTGGGAGAGGGAAGAACAGGTCACCAGGAGCAGGTACATACCCAAGGTCTTACCAACCAGGCCAAGGACCTGCTGTGACACATGTTTAGCGAAGAAAAGGTCTGAGTGGCTCCAAAAGCTGCAGGTCTGTGAGTCAACTCCTCACCTGTAGGAAAGGCACTGCACCAGGAGCTGGAAAAGCCAAGTCTGAGGGCAAGAGGGTTTGACTGAGGAGAGAACAGTCTGCACTGAGCCATAAACCCCCATAAATCTGTGATTAAAACCACTGAAGCGATTTCAGCTGAGTCCTGGCCTGAGCAGGGCGAGGAGGAATAAGCTTGGCACAAGAAAGTGCTTTGGCCAGCTGGGAATTTTCTTCACATTCCCACTTAATTTCCAAACCTAACAGCCAGTCCCCTCAGCTCTGCCCCGCCGCCCCACACTTCTGTGCACTTGTCTACATCCTCTTCTGCACAGAAAATGGGAAAATTGGGATGTGTCACAACATCTGACAGGATCTGAGCATCTGGAATGCTGGGAGAAAAGGAGAGACCTTATGCAGTAGAAATATTAGTAAGAAAAGTAAGAGTAAAGACAAATAAAATAAGAGCAAAGTAAAGGATTAAATAGGAACAAGGGGAAAGAGTCTGGCTCCTTGTAATTAATTTACAAGTTGGAGAATATAAAGTAGCAAGGGAAGGTATTTTTGTGGAATTGGTCCTGATGCCAACTTTGTATGAGATGAGCTCTAGAGAGTTCCTCTTGTTTAGGGGAAGGATTAATGGAAAAGGCAGGAAAGGAGGGGAAAATTCTGTGTGAACCAATGCCTTATGCAGCAGAGTAATTAAGACATTCACAGTGTATTTACTGCAGTGGTTCAGGTGTGGAATTGCTCAGGAGATAATGTGTGTGTGTATTTGCACACATGGAAGTTGTGGATGTTTCTACATGCAATTATCCAGGAATATGCTATAAATCTCCAGAATGGCTGATAAGGGTCCAAAATGATTGCCATGAGTTTAAAACGCCTTTGAACTTAATAGCTTTGCCATTTAACTCAGCGTTTCACCTACAAGTGGAAGTTGTTAAAAACCTCAGAGGGCTCAGCAGAATTCAAAGACAATCCAAGTGTTGGGGGGAGCACTTGGAGTGGTAAATGCAGTTTGTCCTTTAAATCTCTTCCTAGGAGCAGTCCCTGGGAGCAAGCTGGGGCTGTGTGCTCCAAGGCTGCTGAGGTCCCGAGGCTTTGGGAAGGGTTTGCCCCTGGTGCTGCAGGACGGGGCTGTGCTGTACCCCCAGCCCATTCCAGCGGGGAAACACGTCCGTCTAAATCACGGGCAGGACAAGGTTAGCTTGGAGGAAGGTGTTTGATCTGCCTTTGGAAGGCTCTGAAGGACAAAATGCTGCTTCTTATGTAGCTCCTGAGGCCTGTTTTTCCCAGCAGTGTCCCGCTGAAGGATGGGCTTCAAATGGGGTTGGTGCTGCGGAGCCGTAAAGGTGCCTGTGGGATTTATGGAGCCAGGGGCTTCCAAAGGAACCAAGGAAATGAGTCACCTGGGCTCCAAGGCAATAAATGAACAGCATGCCTTGCAAAGGTCGCTTCCCCATAAACCTGGGGTGACGGGGAGGTGTTGGTGTCACCTGCCCTGCCCCTGCACCGAGGGGTGGAAGTTCTGCAGGGCATTTCCCATGCTCTGGATCCTCAGGAGCTGCAAATCCACCAGGACCTTCTGAGGATCCTGGTGCTCAGCTTGAGGCATCGGGGTAGGAAGGTGCTCCCTGAGCCAGGGGGATCTCCATGCTGGAGGTGAGGGGTCTGGCTTAGAGAATCACGGTCATTTGGGTTGGAAAAGATCTCCAAGGTCAAGTCCAACCTTTGATCCCCACCTTGTCCCCCAGCCCAGAGCACTGAGTGCCACGTCCAGTCCTTCCTTGGACACCTCCAGGGCTGGGGACTCCAACCCTCCCTGGGCAGCCCCTTCCAGTGTCTGACCACCCTCTCAGTGAAGAAATTCCTCTTGATGTCCAGCCTGAACTCGGGGCAGGGGGTTCACTCGCCTGGGGATGGCTGAACCCCACTGGTGACAGACACACTCACCTGTGCTGGGCTAGTGAGTGTCCCCAGGACACGCTACTCCGCAGTTTCTCTTCCCAGGGCTTGTGTCTTGGTCCACTTCCCGAGCTGAGCAAAGGGAATAAACTCATTTATCAGTAGCTGGGTAAGTAACTCCGTGCTGGCACCGAACCCCGTGCTGTTTGTCACCTCCCCTCTGCTCCTCCCCGAAGAAACACCAGATTTTCACCTTCAGCAAGTCATGTCTATTAAAATCTGGATGATCACATGAAGGAGTTCAGGTCCTACACTGATAAAATGAATCTCTGCTGCTCTGGAGAAGCCAGTTGGTGACCTTTCCCTCTCAGCTTCCCTGGTGATTCACAGGTTTTATTTTTTGCTAAGTACAAAAGCGTTTTCCCTGGCAAACACTCCTTTGCTGAAGGTGAAAATGAATAAAATAAGCCCACAACACCCCGAGGGGAGGGCTAGGTCTTTTCACAGTTCCCACTATTTATAACAGCAGCAGCTGAAGTGTGGGGAGCTCTCTGGAGGTTGCAGGCGATTCCCTGCCCAGCCTCAGCTCAGCTCCCCAGCTAATTTCCCGTGTTACCCACTGTTTGGGGTCCTGTATTTTCAGCAGGAAACTTGGGGAACTGTGGGAACTTCACAGCCTGATCCACCAACGTGATCACTTGAAATGATAGGTCTACTACTGGAGGGCATATGGCATTTGACTCTATTAAAAAATTCATCAAGAATTGATACACTGCATTTTTCATTCCAAAAATTGCAGTCAGGTAGCAAAGGCTGAGTATTCATAGGAGAGTAATATCTTTTCAGTGTTCATTAATCTGAGTCAGTAATGAACCGCAGGTAAAATGGAGGGATAACTCAGAACAAGTAATTTATTTGGTTATTTTTTCTCATCTTCTCTGTTATTAAATATCCATGAACAGTTTAATTGACCTTCCTGAATTTTTCATTTCACATTCGAAGATGTTTTTGGTAAATGGTCTGCAGGGCTGTTGAGGGGTGTCAGCACCTGGCCAGGTTCCCCAGGGCTCACCAGGCAGAGCACTTGGTGGTGGGGGCAGCTGGTCCCTGTGCCCAGAGCGGTGCCAGGCACACAGCTCTTGCCCAGGGGGTTCTCTCCCGCTATTCACCCTTCATCTTCCTCACTCACTTCGTGTCTGATGGGGCAAACCCCTGAAGAACAGCTCATTCCTTCATCTTTACTGTTATCTTGACTATATTTGAACTATCTAAGCTCTCTCCTCAATCTCTATTTTGTTTAAGGCTCAATTGCCCAACTTTGTTTCATCTCTTGGTGATGTTTTCTGGACCTCTGATCTCCTTCCCTGTCCCTGTTTTCAGAGCACCCACCCCCAGCTCCCTTCCCCACTTATTCCCCAGCCTGTAACTGCATAACTGGTTGTGTCTGCCCAGGTGTGGGACCTGTGTCTTCTCTCTTGAGTAACAAGCTTTCTTTCAAGATGATTTCTGCCATGCCAGGCTCTTTTGAATGTCAATCCCATGCTCTCGTGTGCTGCAGCCCTTCCCTGCCCAGGGACAGCAGCCAATTTAATGAGCGTATCCCTCCTTTGTCATGCGAGTCATTAATGAAGAGATTAATAACGCTGAGTTCAAGGCAGGTCTTTCAGAATCTTGATTCATCTTTTCATTTTAACAGAACTGTTTTCTGGAAAGGAATGGTCATCCAGCAAGCTTGGTGGGCTGTGTAGATGTCACCACATGCCATGTTGGTAGGGAAGGCTAAAGCCAAGCTCTTAAGTTTTGGTGTCCTGCAGGAGGAAAGGCAATTGGGAAGGTACAACCCAATCCACACCTTTGGTATCTTGGTGCTTGTCTGGGAAGGTTGAGTATTTCTCTGGGAATGGACAGTTTAGGAAATGGTATGTAAAATAATATCCTTTCCTTCTTCTGGAGAGAGACCATTTGCAAGAGCATGGAGTGACAGAACAAGAGGGGATGGCTTCGAACTGTCAGAGAGTAGGTTTAGATTGGATATTAGGAAGAAGTTTTTTATTCATTGGTCGGGCAGGCCCTGGCACAGGGTGCCCAGAGAAGCTGTGGCTGCCCCATCCCTGGAAGTATCCAAGGCTGAATTGGATGGGGATTGGAGCAACCTGGGACAGAGGAAGGTGTCCCTGTCCATGGCAGGGGTGGAAGGGGCAGATCTTTAATATCCTTTCTAGCCTGTGAGTCTAAAGATGTGGTTACTTTCCCCCCATCTTTCCATCTTCAGCCTTCCCCAATAATAGTTAAAATTCTGATATTGATTCAGTCAGTCCCTTAAGTATGCAAAGATAAAGCTCATCAGCATAACCAATTTGCAAACATCTAAATTAGCCAGGCACTCTCCCCATTCCCTTTGTAGGAGATTATAAACTTCCCTCTTTGTTACAGCATTATTGTGCCAACCATCTGCTCTCAGTTAGCCTTTTTCATGAAGACTGAAGCAAGGAAAGCTTATTAAACACTCAGCTTCCTTGGTTAATGGCTTTCCCGCTCCTTTTTCAGCCTTCCTTTATTACTAATGTACTTATGGAATGATATCTTGTTAATTGGCCCACGCTTTGTACCTGACCCCTCTGCCTTCGTCACTGCACGGCTCTGTGGAGAAAATGCCTGTGGAGGGTTCTTAAATGCTACAGTTCAGTCCTGAAATTCCTACACATTAAATCCAGGCAGAATAAAGAATTAGTTTTCACCCCCCCTGAGGTATTTGTGGGTCAGGTCTCTCACAGGAAATACAGGGTGGTGACAGTGACCTGACCCCACACCCGGCTGGGATCGATGGGTAAGACAAGGCAAAAAACCATAAGTGAAATTGCTGAGATTGGAATTTTTTTTCAATACAAAACTATGCAATTTGTTCAAATGTCATTAACACTTTGCCCAGGTTCTCCTCTCCTGACTTGCCCTGTTCTCAGTGCACCTACATTATTCCTTAGGTGTTTAGAGTTCTCTGGGGATTCCCCCTTGGTGGTCTCCAGTCCAGGAGTAATTGTTCTCTGTCCTTGATTCTTCTGAAACAGCTGCTGCAGCAAGTTTCACCTTTGTAAGTATGTGACCTCAAAGGCACAAGAAAAATCCTCCTCAATTACACTGGACAGCTTGTAAACAGATTTCCAAATTATTGCAGCCCTATGTAAACACACCAGGGCTTGAAAAACCCAGCAGTTGCAGTCCCAGAGTTGTAGATCAATAGAGGCCTCTGGTCTGAATTCGCTCATGGCACAGCAATTTAGATAATAAGATGGGGAACATAATAACATAAAATTTCAGTGTTGCAACTTCATTTTTTTTACTCTCTCACCAGAGACTGGGGAAATGAAGAGAGCTCTGATTTGCAAAGCTAAATAAAACAGAAGCACGGAGGAACCTGGCTGGGCATGCTGACCTTCTTTTCAGTTTTCAAGCAACTCAGAACTGAATCTTACTTAGAACTGGCCATTATCCTTGTTTTCTCATGCAGAGCCATTAACCTCTAACTTACTGAAGCAGGCAAACTGTTATTTACTGGTACAAAAAACCCCCAGTCTTCCTCATTTTCTCCTGAAACATCTGAAAATGGATAAGCTTTGGCAGATCCTAATAGTTCCAACCTGCATAAGATACTGGGAGAGAATAAAAATGCACAGTGCCCGTTACATAATGCAAAATGGCTGGAATGTAGCAGAAATTTGGAATCTATCTAAATTCCTGGGAGCTGGAAACAGGAGCCTTTGCTGCAGGGAGCTGCCTTTTTGGGGGTGGGGAGGTCCCCTAATCCCAGCCCTCAGGAAAGGATGCCTGGAGGGAGCCCTGAGGACACATGGTGCTGCAGGAAGCATCCAAATTGGCTGTCACACTGGAGGAAACTGTTTCTTGCAGCAAACCAAGCTGGAGAACACTTTGCAGTGGGATTTAACCAGTCAATATCCCCCCAGTTTGAACTGGTGTGTGAGTGTGTCGCAAGGCAAAGGCAGAGTGAGCAGAACAGGAGGAGAGAGATGTCAGTTCTCCCACTAAATGAAGTGGGTAGAAGTGTTACCTGTGAGCACTGCCCTTGGACCGTGTACCAGATGTGCTGCAGGCAGCACCAGCACACACCTGCTGCCATTTTGGGGTCAGCCTGTGCAGAGCCAGCAGTGGAACTCAAGCCTTGTGGGTCCTTTCCAACTCAAGAGGTTTTGATTCTGTCTCAAGCCCTGGCAAGGTTGGAGTCCTCATCCCTGGAGCGGTTTTTAAAAGCCGTGTGGATGTGGCACTTGGGGACCTGGGCTAGGGGTGGTCTTGGCAGTGCTGGGGGAACGCTTGGACTTGATTTCAGAGGGCTTTTCCAACCTAAACGTCCTGTTGTGCCTCCTCATTGCCCTCCAGGTAGCCCAGGTTCAAGGGAGAGCAATCCTGGTCTTCCAGTTCAGACTGTGCAAAGAAGGGTGCTGAGGAAGAGGAGGAACTGAAGAGCAAAGGTACCATTTCAAACTGCAGCTCCCACAGGAAATCTTTCCTTCCAGCTCTGCACATCCCCAGCCCACTGGAGTGGGGGTTTTGACCTGGTTCTTTCTTTGGAGCTCTTTGGTTGAGAAAATGAAAGAAAAGCTCAGCCTGCAGCCTGTAGTTGTGAGTCAGTCGCCCACAGGCAGAGTGTTCCTGGTCCATTGCTCTCCGAGGGGACTGGAATCTCCAGCCTCTTTCAAAGGTGGAAGTGTTGGTAACAACTGCAGCCAGCGGACTGCAAACTGCTGCAGAAGGTGGGCAGCATTGAGGAGGCTCAGAGAAAGAGGCATCCACAGAGAAATCAAGTCATGTTTTTAAGCAAGTCTCTTTCTGACAGAGAATTGAAATATCAAGGCAATTAAAATGCCAAGGAATTTTCAAAACATAGACTTAACAGAGAAAATATGACTTTAGCAGCAGACGATGTAAGCAAATAACAGAATCTTGAGCGCTGGCACCATCTAAAAGTGGTTTGTAAATGAGGGGCTTTTTTTTTCTTTATATCCATTGCTTCAAGCAGTCACTGAATGAAAATGTAACTTCCAGATCAGCAAGTAAATGGTTTAAGGTCTGTCCGTGGTGGTGGGAAGGACCAGCTCTGCAGTGGGAGCAATTCATGCTCCAATACATCATGATATTTTCTGATATATAAACTGAAGAGCAAAAAGACAGATGGTGGTCTAAAGGTCAGTATAATAAAATAGCAAGATTTACTGATTCCCCTCCGAGTTTATGATCCGAGGAAGATCTCTTGTTTCAATTGATAAGAGTTCCAAAAAGCTGTATTAAACTTTGAGGGAAGAGGAGGCATTCCAGGGTTATGACTGGTGTGATCCATTCACTGCTTGCCTTGGTCTCCTGAGAAATAATTAACTCAAGGCTGTATTTTTTTTTTATTTTTTTGAGGGAACTCATTCAGGGTCAGAAGGAAAATTAGTTTTCCTCCTCACCATAGTCTTTTACTGGTGATATTTACAGGCAGTGCAGTTTTCCACCTCCCTCCCAGAACCCCTTGGAAATGCCACCGTGGGCGCCCAGTCGCCCAGGCTGTGACGAGACACGTCTTGTGCCAGACAAATGTTATGGAGCCCTGACAGCAGAAATGCTGCTGGTTTGTCGTTTGCCCTTCTCACCCTGGAAAAATAAAGACCTTTGAGTTTTTTTAGTTACTGAATTGGAAGCTGTTAAGTTGTGCTGAGGCATCGCTTGAAGCAGGAGGGAAAAAATGGTTGGAAAAGTAGTTTGCTCAATAATCACCCGAGCTGGAACTGCCTGTTCTCTGCAGCCCCGATGGCCATCAGCCATCAAGAATATTTTTTTTCTCCTGAAGGTCAATAAAAAAACCTCACCTTTTTTCAATTTTTAGTTTTATACCATACTGGAAAAGCTGATTCATGTTTTAGTTCAAAAAAAAAAAATCTTTACAATCTTTCCAGAGGTACTTAAAGCTGCCTCGCAGCCCCTTGCTACAGAGCCTGGGTTTTATCCCATCTCTGCCGCTGCAGTGCCTCTGCTCAAGGCATGTTCCTCAGGTGCAGGGGCTACAAGGAAAATCACAACGAGCTTTCTTTGCTTGTTTCCCCTGCTGCCAGTGTTTTTACAGAGCTGTTGAACTCCACTTGCTGGGTTTTACCTTGACACTTTCATTTGGAGGCAATCTAATCTGTTCTGACTGAAAATTTTAAAGTGGAAGTCCCAGTGCACAGCAGAAACAAGGCATAAATTTCATCATTCGTGACCCATTATCAGGTTGTTTTTTTTTTAATCTGCCACTTTAGAACCCGTGTGTTGTTCCACTCCAGGTGTTTTAACAGCTCATTTTCCTTTGGCTGACACTGCTGTGTCACGGTTCATGTCTCTTCTGACATGAAGCTATCAGGTTCTTCCATTTACTCCTCCATTTTAGCCCTGCTTATAGATGAGGTTTATAGAAGCTCGAACCTCTCTGTCTAAGGTTTCGTACTTGAGCACTGTTGCCCTTTGCATTTTATAATTGCAGATGTAGTTTCAGTCAAAGGACTGAACATCCCTGTAAAATACTGAAGAATGACTAATTTAAATAAATACTAGAAAGTAAAAGCTGTTTAAAATGCATCAATGGGCCTTTCACAGACTTCTAAATTCCGAAAAAATGAGAATGTCTAAAAATGCCCCAGTGTTTCTGTTTCCTCCCAGGACGCTTTGCCAGCTCAACCTAAAAGCAAGTCCAGGATTTGGCCTGGCTGTGGCTTTTTGGTGCTCCTCGTGTTTCTGATGTGTCACCTGCCCTTCCCACCCTCTGATAACACCAGGACAAGATGGAAAGCAGGTCCCCACAGGCCAGGCTGGCAGCTCTGCTGGTGCCTTCTCCAGGCAGCACAAAACTGGAGGTGTCACTGTCTGCATTAATATCTCCTCATCCCTGTGTGCGATCATCTGGTGCTTTTCATAAAATTCACATCTATTTTATTTTAAAAAGTGACAGGAGCGTGTTTCTCTGCCTTTTTCCCCCACAAATATTGCTGGAAGGAGAGGAGAGTTGTGCCCCCTCGCTGACTGATGCGCCGTGACACGGGTGGAGAGGAAATGCAGCACTTTGTCACCGTGCTGCTGACAAAGTGAGTCACTCGCTGGGGTCCCTCCCCACCGCCGGCTCCCTCCACAGGGAGGGTGTTAGTCAGGCAGCCCAGCCCACGGAGGCAACTGGGAGCACTGGGGGGAGCAGCTGCCATCCCCCAGCAGGATGCTCCCAGCAGCAATCAGCTCCATGGCATTGAGCGTGGCCAGGGGTGCACCAGTTGGGTGGTGAAATGACTCACATGGGAGAAGGTTGTGGCTCTGAGGGGTCACCTGAGCTCTGTGTTTGATGGGAGCTCATCAAAGGTCTGAACGGGGTCCCAGCCCTGGTGCCTACGGGGTCCCAGCCCTGGTGCCAATGGGGTCCCAGCCCTGGTGCCTACGGGGTCCCAGCCCTGGTGCCAGTGGGGAGCTTTGGTTTCTGCTGATGTGCAGTCACTGTTTGTTATCCCGATGGACAGCATTTCTGACCCTGGATCCAGCCTGTCTGGGGCTTGGCCCTTTCACCTGGGACAGCACAAGGGGAAATGGGCTCAGGTTGCATCTTAGGAAAAGTTTCTTCACAGAAAGAGTGGATAAATGGGGAAAGGGCTGCCCAGGGCAGTCACCATCCCTGGAGGTGTTCAAAACCTGGGTGAACGTGGCACTCAGGGCTCTGAGCTACTCGGCAGGATGGGGATCAGTCAAAGGTCGGAGTGGATGATCTTGTAGGTCTTTTCCTACCTCGGTGATTCTGTGATAAATTATGGTTTTCCACTTACAGGACAATATTTTGTTGTTCAATTCCAGGTGCAAATCAAGTCGTGATGTAAGATAGAGGTGGGGAAGCTGAGTCTTTCACAAGGATATTGAAATTGGGGATTCTCCTTAAAAATCCTGAGGTGAGAGGTTGCTTGGTCCTGCTGCCATCATCACAAGTGCTGTGTGGGAGGGATCTGACTCCCTTATTTTCACAGAATCATCACAGAATCATAGAATGGGTCAGACTGGAAGGGACCTTAAAGCTCACCCAGTTCCAACCCCTACCATGGGCAGGGACACTTTCCACTAACCCAGGCTGATTTTTCATGTCATACTTCAAATTGTAAAGGAGTTATACTGCCATTAAATTAAAAATAATTTTATTATGAATATTATACACATTGTCTCTTTTCCCATTTCTTCATTTTGTTTCAGTTACGTGACTGATCTGTTTTCTGACAGTATTTGATTATCTTGTTTCTCTGCAGCTGGCTTTGATTTCACTGCTGGTGGGTTTCTCTGTGAATTAGATCTCAGTGAGATATACAAGTGCTGCTCTAACCTGCTGGTTCTGCCTCTGACAAAGGATGGGGAACATAACAGAGTTTCAGTGTTTGATTATAACTCTATTATATATTACTTATATGGGACCTACCTGGGAGTAATATATTTATTTTATTCCTTGGCAATTCTCAGTTGCCTGGGGGAAACAACAACAACAGGAAAAAGCTCTGTTTAATGATAAAAATGATAAAAAAATAATAAAAAATTGACATTTCATCCCAGAATGAACAAAGTAGCCAATTTGACCCCATGTTACGTATTTCATTTTAGTTGCTAAGTAATTTACTATTTTTAACATAGAATAACATTCAAAATGAAATATTTGACACAAAGTATTTTGATGAGAAAGACAATTTTCTTAAGCACTAAAAAATTAAGACAACTTGTGGAAATTGATGGACAGTTGTGAAGCATTTGTCAGCCTGAAATTGTGGGGTTTTTGAAAGGAGAAGTTTTTTAACAAACTTTTGTGCAGCTCAAGGTCAGGCCCAGCCACACACGTACACCCTGCTGAGCTTTCGGGCACATTGTACAGATTTATGTTCTTAAGAGAAGAAATTTATCCTCAGTGCCAAACTCCCTAAAATGTAGTAAATAGTAACCCCTAAAGTGGAGCTTCTGGTGCAGCCCTGGAGGTGCGAGACGTGATTTCCATTCCACCCCCCCCCCATAGTTTTGATTTCATTCACCATCAAAAGGTGAGTGTATTACTTTGTTTTATTTATGACCCAGAACCCCAGAACACTTGGGGTTGGAAGGGACCTCAAAGCCCATCCAGCCCCACCCCTGCCATGGGCAGGGACACCTCCCACCAGCCCAGGGTGCTCCAAGCCCCGTCCAACCTGGCCTGGGACACTCCCAGAGATCCAGGGGCAGCCACAGCTTCTCTGGGCAGTGAGGGGCTCCTTGGCTCTCCTTTCTCTCCAGGTAGATTTGAACCTTATTTTCTCTCTTTTCAGCTGAGCCTTCTCCTCCTCGCGATGCAAATGAACACGCTTGTATGACCTCATCTATCATGGGAGCTCTGCCATCGTCTTTCAGCTGCCCAGAATTACAACAATCCATTTGTGTTGGCTGTGGATCTTCACACAACGTGCCAGCAAGAGCTGCTGTGGGGACAAGACATCCAACCTCATGAATGTGATGTTTTGAAAGAGCCATCATTAAAAATGCATCGACTTCTGCTCCTCTCTAGTAGCTGGGCTGTGGTGGCAGTCGGGGGGAAGGAAGGAGGAGGGTGGAGATTCGAGCACTGCCAGCCTGGAAACAGGAATTCCCAAGGACAAGGTGCCCTGAGCAACCCTCTCCCCCTGCCCCGTGGGCCATCAGCTCACCTGATGCAAGGCAGAACAGAGGATACATTGTTTACCTCGTTAGTTGAGTGAGCTCATTAGCCCCTGTATAAGATTGTTATGCTGTGATTTGGTGCTCCGTAGTCTACATATTTTAGACCAGTTGATGACTTATAAAAGGAATGAAATTTCTTATTTTTCAGTGCTTAGGCATTTTAATCTGTTCTTCACATTTCCTTTTAGGACCACATTTATAATTTAAAACCCACCTCTGTGTGCCTTAATACAAAGCTCTCATTTGATTTCATTTTATATCTGTGATACAAATCTTTGCTCCTTATTTTAGCTTTGTCTGTAACGCAACCACTGAGCAAAATGCTAAAGATGTCTCTGATTTTCTGTCAGGATCAGGATTTTCACAGAATTCAGTGTAAGGCAATGCTTCTCCAGTCTTGTTCTCACATTTTAAGAATAAAAGTCAATGAAATGCCACTACAGATATATTTTTTTTTGGTGCTGTAAATTGCATTTTGATGAATCTCCACTCCCGAATGAGCCCTCCTTCAGCACTGCCAGGAAGCCTCCCTTGTTGCTTCTAGCAAGAATTGTCATGGTGATGCATTCTGTTGACCACATTTTTGAAACACAGATTGTTTCTAATTTAGTTTCTCCAATTTACTCTGGGTACTGCAATGTCTCTGTTTCTTTCTCTCGCTCTGTGGTTTTTTGAAGATTTCTATCACGACAAACTATAAATATCCCCCCAGTAGGCTCTGCCCTCTCACCCTCACATGTGCTGGCTGAGATTCCTCACTGCCTTCTCCCTGTGTGGGTTTGGGCTGTGGCTCCAGCACCACCTCACAATGGGTTTGGTGTTGCTGGTTTGGCATCGCTGGGGTTGTCTCCATGTCCTGGCACCCAAGTGCCTGAAGGGCAGCTCACCCTCCTCCCCCAGAGCACCTCATCCTCTCTCTGGGGAAGGCAATGGAGAGTGAGTCCTGTAAGAGCCAGCTGGGGGGCTCAGCCTGGAGAAAAGGAGGCTCAGGGGGCACCTTCTGGCTCTGCAAGTCCCTGCTAGGAGGGGGGAGCTGGGGTGGGTCGGGCTCTGCTCCCAGGGAACAGGGACAGGAGCAGAGGGAACAGCCAGGAGATGTTCAGGGGGGACAGCAGGAGGGATTTGTGCCTGGAAAGGGTGGTCAGGCCTTGGCAGGGGCTGCCCAGGGAGGGTTGGAGTGCCCAGCCCTGGAGGTGCCCAAGGCAGGACTGGAGGTGGCACTCAGTGACAAGGTGGGCATCGGGCACAGGGTGGGCTCCGTGGGCTGGCAGGGCTTTTCCAGCCTGAATCTTCCTGGGATTCTGTGACTGTAGAGGGTCCCTGTGTGCTGTTCTTGCAGGAGGGTGACTTTCAACAGCCTCTATAGAAGGTGTACTTCAAATATTGAATTGCTCCCTGAATGCAGAAGAATGGGGAAAACTAACAGGCCATGGAGTGCAGGCTCGTTAGCCTTCCTGTGGCTAATTGTGCCTCCATGGGAGAGGCCAGGCAGTGGCCTGAAGAGCACTCAGCCTGCAGAAAGACTGGCAAGCTTTTAAGTGAGCTGAGAGCTCCATGAAGAAATTAAATTTGGCAGTGAAAGTGCAGTACTTAGGTTAGTCTCAAGTAGTCTTGAGATATAAAAACGTTTCTGTGGGAGTTCTTGGCTGAGCATGAAGGCTGAGAGAGGAGAGTCCAGCAGCCTGTGGAGAGCTGCTGCTGCTTTATTTGTTTCATCGTTGTGTTGATGATTTTAAGAGGCCTGAATTTATGTACAAGCATTTATTGTGCACCCATGAAGGGGCAGGGGCCAGTTCTCCTGTGGTGCTGGTCCCTTTGGAGCTGGTGGTGCAGCCTGGGAGCTCCTTCTGTTCCTGCTTAGGAGCTGTGAACAGAGCCTTAAGTGCAGAGTGCAACTGGGGAGACTGGGTGCTCTGGGTATTAAATTAGCAGAACTTCTGTTGGTACTTCTGGATTCCTCTTTTACAAACTGGCTCAACCCCAGACCCCCAGGATGGAGCATTTCCCATCCTGTCCTGGTGGCTGGGACTGACGGGGCAGGGGCTCTCCTGGGCACTGTGACATGGACTCACAGGATGGTTTGGCTTTGAAGAGACCTTAAAGATCATCTCATTCCACTCCTGCCATGGCAGGGACACCTTCCACCAGCCCAGGTTGCTCCAAGCCCTGTCCAACCTGGCCTTGGGCACTCCCAGGGGTGGGACAGCCACAGCCTCCCAGGGGAGATCAGGACATAAAATGCTGCAGCAACACAGGCAGAGGAGAAATCCTGTGATTCCGAGTCTCTCCCATCTCCAGGCAGTCCTCCCAGTTCCAAAATATGGTTGGTTGGGTGGGGCTTTTTAGTTTAGTTGTTTTTAGAGAATGGATAAATTAGGTCATCCAGGCTTCAGGAAAGAGCTGCCAGGTGTGACCAGGAGAGCAGTGGGGTGGGCTGGGCCGTGATGGGATGAGTGGTCAGAGCCCTGGGGGTGGTGACACGGAGCAAGGGGCAATTTGAGCAGCTTCCCATGGGCTCTGATGTGCTTTTACCATCCGTGTCTCCACATGGCTGAAGGAGGGACATGCAGTTTGCAGCCACGGACAGAAACAGGAAAGCACCTTGGACAGCGTTTGTGGATGTTGCTCAGAAAACCAGCTTTATTTCCGGGCAGAGAATGTCATTTCTTCCCTCCCTGATCTCCAACGGCAAAGCTGTCTGAGTTATTCAAATAATAAACCCAAGCATACTTTGCATATTATATACCCAAGGGTACTATGTTTTCTGCTGTTGTTCAAGAAATAACAAATTGAATTTAAGGAATGCTGTTTGTTTTGGCACAGTTTCACACAGACCATTCCAAAGGACAGCAAATCCTTCAAGGGGAAGAGGAAGATGATGAAAGCTGCTGGGTCCTTCTTCCCACATGCACATCCAGTGGTGTCCTGGCTCAGAGATCTGCAGGACACAAACCCAGAGAGGCAGAAAACTGAGCTCCACCTGCACTACAGGTAATGCCAGGCTATATTGAAGGATAAATATTTTCCATTGAAATAGAAAATTTAAAGAGGATCCAAAGATTATGTGGGAGCACTAAGGCTCAGAAGACATCTCAGTGGGAGCTCAGCTTGTGCTGAGGGTGAGGAACAAGCACAGGACATGAGGAGCAAAGTTCAGGACATGGAGGGAGGCATGTTTGATTTCACCAAAAATCTCGATTTAGAAGAGGTGGTGATTCCATGCACTTTATCCAAATTTCACCAAGTTTTTTTAAGAAGTTACAAAGAGGACAGTTTGGCATCAGCTTGAAAGGACTGTAAATGAGTCCATCATTAATGCACAGCCGTGTTTGCAGCAAAGGCATGTCCAGAGGAGCTGTTTGTCCCCTGAACTCCTGGAGCTCAGGAACGCTGACACAAAGGTCTGTCATTTCGTGCTATTGCAGGAACAAAGTCACCTGGTTGGGGATCTAATGATTCTGTGGCTACATTCCTGATTTTTCCCATCCCAGTGAATGCTGTGCCTTTATGTAAAACCACACATACTTTATAGGAGGAATAAAAACGATGCAGAGCACCCCAGGGATGTGAGAGCAGCCCCACTCAGAGCCCCACCATGGCCATGGCCAGCCCGGCTGGAGCAGCCAGAGGAGCCCTCCTGGCACCAGCCTGGCAAGGGAGATCATGGCAGAGCTTTGCTTGTTAAAGGGGAGAGGTAAAAAGGGTGTGGAAGGGATGGCTCCTGACTCCTGATTAGCCACAACCTTCCATTGCCACCAGCAAATATTTAACAACAGCTTACATGGGATGTGGGGGGGGGGGGGGGGGATGATCTTCCAGGGGTTCCCTGCCCAGGCTGCTCCTTGGAGCCCTCTGCAGCTGTGCCCAGCTGTGCCCAGCTGTGCTGCAGCCCAGGGACCCTTCCGCATGCCCAGCTGGCACCACGTTTACCACCAGGGAGCTGAAGGAGGTGGGGAGGGGGAGTCCCTGGCAGAGCCGGGGACAAAGCCTGGCTGCTGCCAAGGAAAATGTGAGTCACGGCAGCCCAGGAGCTGCCAGGCAGCTGCCACCCTCAGCTTCTGCCTCTGGGGGGCCTGGAAGTCTCTGAAAAAGGGGTGAAGTGACAATTACACTCCTTGGAAGTGCTGGGGTTTGAACCTCGATGCTTTTTTCTGCTGCCAGCTGCTAGTTAAATGATAGCATCAGGTACTCCTTTAAAAGCTGGCTTGTGAACAGCTGGGATGAAAGTAATTCTGAAAGAGAGGTTTTTATATGTGGCCCACGTTTGGTCAATTTGTGGATGGGAAAACTGTTTTAGCAAGAATGACTTTTAAATTAAAAATACTGAAATATTTGAGAGGTTGAATAATCATCATTATTTTTCATCTGATCTCATAATCTGTCCTTAAGAAAAGGTTTTACATATACTATTTTTTTTTTTAAAGAAATGTAAGTATATTGGTGAGGAAAGCACCTTAAATATGTCCCAGTGGTGAGCTGTGAGAGCTGTGTGTTAAAGGCAGCCAGTCACACCCACAAATCTGCACCACAGCTTTAGTTCTACTCTTCTTTCAGTGTGAGAGGACATTTAGATTTAAGTGAGACCCTTGGAAAAATGGGTTTATAGTGGGTCCTAGCACATGGAGAAACTCGTCTGGAACAGATCCTCCAGAGGTTTCCTCCTCTCTTCTGATACTGCCTCAAAGGGCAGCCAAATCTTGGTCCCAACTTTGCCTATCCTCACCCTTTCCTCAGAGTAGAATCGAGGGAAGCAATCCAAGCAAACCCAAATTGCCAGATCTTCCAAAACCTATTTTTCAAGTTGTGTATTAATGGAGTTCAAAGCCATTTTCCTACAAGAAGAGATGTTTTAGGAAACTCTTGTGGATATTGACAAGGAAGGGTTTCATGTATTTGGGGTTTACATCTGGATTGTGTTTTATTTGGATAAGCCCTCACTGGTTTTCCCTGTGGTGTCCTAGAAAACATCTCTACCTCCTGCTTGGTCCTTCCTTCGTGGTTTGGGTTTTCTCACCTGTCTTCACGTCGTGAAGGAATTGATGAAAAAATGTCAATATTTTAATTGCTTGAAGAGAAGGATATGAGGCTTATTAGGAGATATTTAGCACTCGCTGAGATGGTTTTTATTTGATAGATGTTTCTATTGCTCTGTAAAAAAATTCCTGTTGGAGACATAACTCTGCAAAGTGTGAAGAACTAATTCACACCGTGATAAAATAGTTATGGAAATGAGACGGGGAGGGATCATTTATCTGAAAGATTACTTGGGAAGGGCATCAATCACCAGGATCAGATCATGAAGCCCCACTCCCACTGTGGAAAAGCAAAGCTGTGGCCCCTCATATCTGAACACAGAGAGGGGATTTACCAGCTTCCTGCAGGGATTTTACACCCCCTATAAATAGATGTCACAAATATCATTTTGCAGTTAAATTTGCCATTGGGCAGGGTGGGAAAACTATTGGTTTTGCTGGCAAAACTCACAGCTCTGTACAGGTCAGAACAACAACAAAACCCCCAGAAATTTTGCACTTTATTAAGAATAATAGAGACGGTATTTTTAAAATAGAACATATGTGTGATATGCAATATGTAACTCTGAGACATATAAATTTCACGGAATCACAGGCTGGTTTGGGTTGGAAGGGACCTCAAAGCCCATCCAGTGCCACCCCCTGCCATGGGCAGGGACACCTTCCACCAGCCCAGGTTGTTCCAAGTCCTGTCCAAGCTGGCCTTGGACACTCCCAGGGGTGGGACACAGTAAGTCTGGGTGGATGATGGTGTTTGTCCTCCCACACTCAGAGCACACGTGGCTGTGACTGAGGAAGGAGGGAAAAAGGAGAAGGAAGCTCTGGGGGACGCTGGAGCAGGTAAATCCATCAAGGCTCTGCTGGGCTAATGCAACCCAATTTGGAAGGTGGAGAGAACCCCAGAGAAGGTTAAGAGATGAAATTAGAGGTGAGGAGGACCAGGGTGTTTGTGTCCCTTGGTGGGAGAAGCAGGTACAGCCTCTTTGGGGGTGGTTTCCTGATCCATCATACCTGGAGCTGCATCTTCCCAGCCCGGAGCTGGAGATGGGTGTGGAAGGGGAGATGTGACAGGGTCTCTCCAGCCAGGCTGTGTCACCTCCTCCCTGCTGTGGCTGAGATTGTTTTCCAGCCCTGCCAGGGGTACCTCAGGAGCTGCAGAGCCAGACTCCAGGCCACTCCTGGGTGCTGCTGCTGGGCCACGACACACGAGAGGGCAAGGGCAGAGCCCGGGCAGCACCGGGGCAGCTGTAGGACAACACTGAGGGCTGCACTGGGAAGGGGGGGAAGGAGGGTTCAAATTGCCAAGGAAATCTGAGAACTTAATTTAAAGGGCAAATTTCCTGCAAGTGATGTTCCTGTTTCAGCATTCCTGGGACACAAGAGCTGCCTTCTGTGTGTCAGTTGTGATTTTTAGCAGGCATGCTTTGGAGAGTTCTCAGTGATGAGTGTCTGGGAAGAAAGTGCAGACACAGAAGCTCGTTTAGATGTGTGTGTGTATGTGTATATATATATATGTGAGATAGATGTATATATATATATATATATATATATAAATTTGAGACTGAGGTTTGATCCCAGGGAGAACTCTTCCAAAGTTCAAGTGGTCCCCTGGACCATCCTGTGGCAGTACAAGCCATGATTCTGTTATGATCCTGTCTGCAAGGATCATAAAAAATCCAAAGCTGTAATTTTTCAACTTCCTTTTAACTTCATTGCAGTACATCAACAACTGCTTCATAGTCCAAACCTCAGCATTTGCTTAAGCAGAGGGGACAGTTGTATAGGTCCAGTCTGGCTGTCACCATTTGTGCAGACCTTGGGATGAAGATCAGTAGAAGGAACTGTATAGGAACAAAACCTGGGCTGATCAAACCCCTGGTGGAAGCTCTGGTGTTAAACTCCTTTGCACGGTGGTGCTGGCTGGTTTTGAAGGATTCCTTACCCAGCCAGGGGAGCACATCCCTTAGGACTTCCACACCTCACTGAACAAAAATTGGATGGCAAAGTCCTGGAGCCTGACCCTCTTTTTGCTTTAGCACATCCATCTTTTCCCACAAGCCAAAGCAAAATTTGCTTCACTTTTTTCCTAACAAGGGCAAAGTCCTGAGCTGTGAGAACCTGCAGGACTTTTCCCTTTGGATGGCAGGGAGGCTGCCCCTCTCCAGCCATGGGGCTGTGCTGCTGCCAGTGCTCCAGCAGCTCAGAAAGTCCTTCTCTGCTGGGAAATTGCACTTGGAAGCAGCAGCAGGAGCTGTGGCTAAAGAGATCTGCAAGGGAACCTGGGCTGTGGCTGCGGGTCCTGGAGGCCACAGAACTTGGTAGAACTCCCCTCTTCCTCAGGCTGCTGGAAAATACACTCCTGTGGAGGGATTTAGATGGGGTCTTGGGAATATATTCTTTACAATGAGGGTGGGCAGGCCCTGGCACAGGGTGCCCAGAGAAGCTGTGGCTGCCCCTGGATCCCTGGAAGTGCCCAAGGCCAGGTTGGAAGAGGCTTGGGGCAACCTGGGACAGTGAAAAGTGTCCCTGCCATGGCAGGGAGTGGAACAAGATGAGCTTTGAGGTCCTTTCCAACCAAAGAAATTCTGTGATTCTATGAAATATTTGACTATCACAAACGTTAACAGCAAGGGCTGGGCAATAAATCACCACAAAATATGTAAAGAAGAAGATGGAACACGGGATGCAGACACAGTCTGCAGGTTCTTAGTCAGTAATTCATCAAACATCTGCCCCAGAGCAGCTCTGCAATAGATACCTCATATTGACATGCACACACGAGTAGATCAGAGCTCACTTTCCTACCATTTTTAAGCAAAAAATGCCTTTAATTTCATATTACTGTAGCAAAAGAATTGGTTTAGTTAGTTAAACCTTTCCAAGTGGACAGAGAAGGAGATTGCCTGGTTTTCCATCTCCCACCCTGCCTTGCTCTGGGACAGTGAGTGCTGAGAAGGCTCCTCAGAGAAGGGGCTTTTGATTTTGGTGCCGAAATACTTGCTCCTGTCACTGAGGAATAAGTCTCCACAGCAAGGAGTTGTGCTGGCTCAGAGTTTCACTGCAGGCTGTTGCAGACGGAAAACAAGGAAGATGATCTAAATTGGAGGTAATAGGCTGGAATGGGGGATGCAGGAAGATTACAGATGCACCTTGAACCTGCAGGACTAATGACTTTGTTCATGCATCTGCAAAATTCTCATCTGACTTTTGCCTGGGAGAGCCTCCCCAACCCTGTGCAATGGAAAGCACAGGTATTTGACCTTTAGGACCCTGTAATATCCTGCACATGGTTAAAGAAGGGGGCTACAATAATGTTCCTTTGCAGGATGTGAGAATTTCGGCCAGAGATCTGAGACACTTGCATGGGAAGTCTATGATTTCTTTTCCCTCTGTATGAATAGAATCCATGATGAAGTCGTTAAAATTACAGGCAGCAATATGTTATTCTTCAGTCCTCTTTTTTAAAGGGAGATGAAGGTTAATATTTAAACTTTTGGGTATCTTGCAAAATTTAGACTTTACTTTTGAAATCAGGGGGTGGGGGAACCCCAGAGTCCCGGAATGCACATGGCCATCAAGAAAGCCAGGGCAGCCTCATGGTTAAATGCCAAAGCTGCTGCCTCCCCGCCTGGATCAGGGCATCTCCCTCTGCCTGGAAATGCACCTCGTCACGTTTGCCCGTGGGGGGTTATTGATACCTCGCTGGTTTCAGCTCTGTTATTTATGGCAGGCGCTGCTCTGCTGTAACACCAACCACACAAACACAGGCAAGACGGGGCCCGGCTTCAGATGTTTTGCAAATACAGATGAGGTAAGAAAAGCCATAAAAGCTTCAGAGGCCTCTTGATTTCTCCCCTTTGAATCATCTGTCATAAAATCTTGTAGGAGCTGGGATGTGCTCACTCAGAGGCAAAGCTAATGTGCTCTTTGATGCTGTTGTTTGCGAAATCTCTGACTTATTAGCAATAAATCCGGGTGCTGTGGTCGGCCTGGAAGAGCTGAGCTTTTTGCCAGCCTCTCTATTGGAGGTGGCATTTAATAAATGCTGCCCTTGGCTCTGGGAAATGCAGGAAGCACTAGAAGTGGTTGGGTGTTGTGCCTGAGGAGAGGACCAACCAAAATACCCCGGATTTTGGGAGACAGTCTATCAAAACAAAGCAGGAACACGCTGCTGCTGCTGCACAGCTCCTGCCAAGGAGAAGCTGAAACCAAACTGGCAGAAACACCAGGGAGGATTTTTTCCTTTTTCAAAAGCTCCACTCTTGGGGTGTCAAACCACAGAGGAGCTATTTTTTCTCGATGTGTTTAACTGCTCATGGGATCTGTCAGGCTGCTCCTGAAGGTGCCACACCTTCCCCGGCGCTGAGTGAGGAGGGAGCTTGAGCTCACCATTATTGTGTGACGCAATCAGGGGCATGAGACCTTTTCCTACAGAAATCTGCTTTTGCCTGTGCTGCTTGTGACTTTTTCCCAGCGGAATTTAACGCCTGTGCAATGTTCTTGGAACTCCAGGGGGTGGACTGAGACACTGAATGTGGTTAAAGTCTTCTGGGAAGGGATGGAAGAGCTGTGCCTGTCAGTGGGCTGAGACAGCCTGAGCAAGTAAATAAAGGATTTTCTCCACTTGTTGCCAACCAGGCAGTTTTTGCAGCTCTTGAGCATCCCCTGGGTGTGGGGTAAGAAAGGTGGTGTCCAGCCCCAGCAGCGGATATTCCCTTCTTGTGCAAAATCCAGGAGAATTAGCACTGGAACACTGTACCTGACATTAAAGGGACTCTTAGTCTGCACAAATTGTACTCCTTGAGTTCTCATTTGGGAATAAAAAGTATGAATTGGATGACAAATAGTGATTCATTCTCAAAAAATTTCATACTTCTCTTACTTCAACTCTTGCAATTTTCTGTTAATATCTGAACTCCCTGGTCTGATCCATCTCCATTTCATCCTTCCTTGTCTACTGGGTTTTATTAATTGCAACACCCTCAGTAGTTGTTTTGTTTAGATAATAGAGGACAATTCAGCCTGAAGAAAATTAATTGTCCTGTTTCACGTGGTTTGGGTTTTCTTTTTTTTGTTCCTTGTAGATTTTAAATGAATTCTAGAAAATAGCTGGGACAATATGGAAAGAGAAAGACTGAAGTAAACATTGATTTTTACAGTGTAATAATTTATGGTACCAACTTAATAAGTGGTGTGACACGAGCTGCTCACCATCCATTTATCACGAGTTGATAGTTTGATTCCAGAATTTTTAACACCACTGCTTGCTGGGACATAATAGAGGACCTGCCAACATTCCCATTAAACCCATGAGATTTTAGGAGTTCTGCTTCAGCTCTAAATATCAGCATTTGGAATCTACGAGTTATTATGCAGAGTAACAATCTCTGAAGGACTTGTTCCAGCAACGATAAAAAAACTATGCCTTTGACATTTTTGAACTTCGGAAGGACATCTCCCACTTTCCGGAAGAAAAGTCTTAGGGATGCTTTTCATTATGTCCTCCATGGAAAGTTTACAAACTCAGAGACAGCTCCTGAGCTGAAATAAATCACTTTAATTCCACAAATGGCAAGGAGGAGACAGCAATTTACATTAAAAGGTTCTGATGAGAGTTGTCTTGAGCTGTAGTTTGCTGGCATAATGGCTCCAGGCTAATCACACACACTTCCAGGAGCCATGGTGGGGTGAGAGACAGGGAGAAGAAGGGCCAAAAATAGCAGCTGAGCCTGCACGGCTGCTCTCCACAGCCCCTCTCAAGGACTTCCCAGACCATCCTGGTCAGCGTGGAGGTCACTTCAGAGCCTGGTGCCTGCCAGTCCTTCAGCTGGGCTGCAGATAATAATGTCAAGTCAAATTATTTCTGCTTCTCACATCACTTTCTCCCTACTTAAAAAATGCTGTGGAGCAGAATAAAGGCCCTGACATCCCATAACTGGCTGCCTTCACATGCCCTCTGTGGGAAGCCTGTCAGTGCAGTGGTGACACAGAAACTTGTTTCAAAGGCTTATGATGGCTGTCCATGTTCTCCAGAGTTCCTTTTCCCAGTGAAGTCCACTTCCAATAAGGTGCATGTTAATCATTTCAAACACTTGTTTGCATCAGGGACCAAGTCTTTTGAATGCTTCAACTTTTGCAAAATATCACTGGGACACAGTGCTGTGAGTTCAGCACTCCTTTGTCACAGAATAATGGAATTGGTGAGGCTGGAAAAGACCTCGGCTCAAATCCAGCTGTTGGTGATCACATTGAGCTGTTTGCAGCTGTGGCCAGCTTAGCCCTGTGGGTTGGGAAGCCTGAGGAGGTGGGGGGGTGTTCAGCCAATGTTTTCCTCTTAATCGTGATACACAGGAACACCCGTGAGGGGAGAGGCACGGGCTGTTCCCACTGAGGCTGCAGGAGTGGCCTCAAGGAGGGGCCAGGAGGGTCCCTCTGCCTGGGGACTCCGTGTGGGTTACCTGGCTGCTCTCGCTCCGGGTGGGCACAAACACTCCTACAAAACAGCACGTGCCTCGACATCCAGGCCAGTTCAGGGCGCAGTCTGTATCAAAATGTTTGTCATGGAACTTATGTCTTCACTTCCATTCTTTCTGGAAAATGTACCCCTAATGACCGAGGATTCAAATGGCTGCACCTTCAGGTTTGTTGGTTCAGGAACCCCTGAAAAGGGAGATCTGGAAAGCAGAACTTGTGGATAATGGGATAATAGTGAAAAGTGAGTGAACTGGTCTGCTGAATCCTGTTTGTATCGACAGTTTCTAAGGAATGGCAATAAAAAGGGTTTGTGATTATCTCTGTCTTAACTTAGGTTGTAAGGATTTAACGTCCCATCTACAAGTCATTAAACGCTTTTGTTGTGACATTTGATCTCCATGTTGATGCTTTATTACCATAGATCACTTGCAAATGGGAAAGGGACCCATGAAATCTAAAAACAAATTACAGTTTGTTGGGTTTTTTCAGGAACTAGCTCATTTGAAACCCCCTTTTTAGTAAGAAATAATGACTTGCTTTATTTAGAGACTGTTTAAAATGCTCTCAAGGTATCTATTGAATATCTTGACATAACAGATAAATCAGTGGCAGCCTCAAAATTAGTTCTGCACTGTTATAGATTCCAATATGTTCTCTATTATGGGGCATGTTATACATGCCTTGTTGAATGCACGTTAAAGGAAGAGCCTGTTCTCCAAGCTGTTTCTAGCCCAGGGTCAGTCTGACCCCTGAACCCCTGCCAGGGTCTGTGTCTGTGGATGATCTCTGATAGGCAGAACATGAGGGGGTTTATGGTGTTTGTCTCTTTAGGTGTTGGAAACGCATTGTTTATATATCCAAAAGTAAACAGGGAGAGGTGGATGTTCACCTGGACTTTAATTAAACTGACCTAATTGCCATCAAAACTTATTAGGATAAAAAACTGTACTTCCCAAGGAACTGTTTCAAGATGGAAAACTGGGCACCAGGATCTGGGTGCTGGAGCTGCTCCAGGTGACTTGTCCCACACTGCCGTGACCTGGGGCTGCTGTTGGGACAGGATCTGCTCTGTGATGCCAGGATATTTAAGCTGCTTTCTTAGTTAACTAAAATATGTGTTTTTAACCCAGTCACTTAATTTCATGCATTCCCAAATTAAGCAGGTCCTTGCTGGAATGAATGGACAATTTCCCATCACAAGTGTTTGCTTTATCTCATCGCTGCTGCCAGTCCCCTTGTCCTGCTTGTGATCCCTCAGGCATCTCCTCCAACCTCTGGTGAGACCCTTCAACCCAAGGAAAGGACTTTACAGCCTTTGGAATGGCAGTGACCTACTCACGGGTGTTTTTACTTCCCAACAGCCACAACTATGAGCACTCACTGAAACTTTCCCTCAAAGAGGGCTTGTCAAACAGCTGCATCTTTGATAACCCAGGAGAGTTCTGTTTTAAGCTGAAATTCAGAAACTCAACCCTTTGAGCAGATCTGTGGGGCTAATTCAAGGCAGCTGACTTGGTGAGGAATTCTCAAGTGCTCTGCTGTGTTTGCTGCCGGAGAACATTGGTTATATTCTGTTAAAGAGAAGAAGAAAACGGGAGCAGTGGGGAGAGTGGCTGGGCTGTCCCTGGTGTGATGGCCAACACTGCTGTGCCAGGCTCTCCTGTCTGCATTAACCACCACAAACAGGGACTGTTTCATCTCCTTTGGCCTCGGACCTTGTTAGCCAGGAGAACATATAATAATAAAGGAGCATTTTGAAATTTAGAAATACATCAGGCTGTCAGACAGTCTGGTGGCATCAATAATTCCCTATTAAGGCCTCTCCACCCATTACGGTTTGTGCTTTTACTTTTTTCCCCTAAGTTAGTTTCCAGGCAACCAGTAAGAACTGAATTACATTAAGCTGTTAATTCAGGCTTGCTCACCAGCTCTGGGTTCTGCAGCCCATTTGTTCCTCTCCTATACGAGTTCCATCCTAAAAACCCTTCTGTTGGTTCCTCTGCAGCATTTCCCAGCCCAGAGAACTGGCTTTAAAATGGCAGTGTCTGCCTTGGGGTTTGGTTCTTGTTTGGTGTTTAATCCTTGCTGCTGGGGGCTGGATGTGTGATGGAGCAGTTCTGTGGGGAAGGCTGGGTGGTATCCACCATCAATAAGCACTGAGTGTGCCTCAATACACACTGGTGTGCTCTTCATCACCACGTGAGGTATTGCCTTGTGTCAAGGTCTCAATTAAGAGACTTCTTGTGAATTGAAGGGTTTTGAGATTTGAGGGTGGGCAGGCCCTGGCCCAGGGTGCCCAGAGAAGCTGGGGCTGCCCCTGGATCCCTGGAAGTGTCCAAGGCCAGGTTGGACGGAGCTTGGAGCACCCTGGGCTGGTGGGAGGTGTCCCTGCCCATGGCAGGGGGTGGGTCTGGATGAGCTTTAAGGTCCCTTCGAGCCCAAACTGCTTTGGGATCCTATAGTTGATTTTATCAGGGAGAACCAATTGGGATATTGGTTATTAAGCAAATGTAACTTATAGGATCTTTCTTTCTCCAGAGAAGAAGTGTGCTGTCCTTCCTCCAAAATGTTGGGATGAAGGATGCAAGGTTTGGATTTGGCACTGGAGGACATGGCTTAGTGGTGAAAATGGTGGTGGTGCTGGTTGATGATTCAAACTGGTATCTTAGAGGTCTTTTCCAGCCCTAAAGATTCTCTCTGTGTGGGATGCAGGATGTGGGATGGGAAGCCCAATGAGCATTGCTTCACTTGAGATCTCACAGCCCTGGGCTCTTGCTCTGGCCAGTAACTGCAAATCCTCCTCTAACCTTTGGTTGGAGAAAACAAGAAAATACAGAGTTTTGTTGGTGCAAACAGTCTGGAAAACTAAAATGTGGGAAATCCTTTCAACGACAGAAAGCTTGAGCTCAGAAGCAGAGTCTGATTTTTGCAGTTTGAACACAAATAGGCACATATTGTGTCAGAGATTCCTTCCCTTCAGGGCAACATGTGGATTTAAGGATGTCATTTTTTAATTAATACTTGTATGGGAAGTGCATGTGCATTGATACTGTGAAAGTAAAGAAGCAGGAATGAGACAGAACCATGATGAGTGTGACGTGAAAACCTTTGCTAAAAAGGAGCAATTCTGCTGTTTTGCAGCACAGCTCATAGATGTAGTGCCAGCCAAGGGAACCAGACTGGAGGCTGGCAATGAACTTCCCTCCCCGCTCCCTGACCCAGGGCAGGGAGGCTGAGCCCGTCAGCTTTCCTTCCAGGCTCAGCTGAAAGGAGGGATCTACAAGTGGGAGAGAGATTTTGGGGATGAAATTGCAGTTGTGTCTAATAATTACGATTTATGAGTCATGAAACCCAACCTGTGGCTGGATGAAGCTATAATATATTATATCTGAGGGGTCAGAAAGGTCATTAACCATTCCCCAAGCTGTATTGTTATTTGAAATATATTATATGTAGACCTATATATATTATGAAATTATATTATCAGAAGGCTCTTCCCCGAGAGGGTGGTGGGCACTGAGCAGGCTCCCCAGGGCAGTGGGCACAGCCCCAAGGCTGCCAGAGCTCCAGGAGGGGTTGAACAGGGGGGGGATTGCTGGGGTGTCTGTGCAGGGCCAGGGGTTGGACTGGATGATCCTTGTGGGTCCCTCCCAGCTCAGGGTATCCCATGATATTCCCTCAGGGGACTTCCTCCATCCAGGTATTTGTATCAGCTTTGGCTCAGGCTTTGGGTTGGTGTCAGTGAGTTGTGGAGCTCTGGGAAACTTGGGGAGTTGTGCTGGTTGTTTTTGGCAAAGCTACAATTAGAATAATCAATTTCAATTAGAAGAATTTGTCTTTTTCCACTGCCAAAAGTAACAAAAAATTATAATGCATTAATGTAATACTCTAAAAGACTTTTGCAAAGCACAAAGACAAGGGCACTCAGACCAAGCTCTCACAGCTTTTGCAAAATAGTTGCTTTGGGATAGAATTTTAACAAGTGATTTTTAAAAAGAAGTATTAAAAAAAAAAAACCAAACAACAAAATACCTACAGATTTGAGCTTTTATCAATTTTGGTTGTTTAGAAAGCTGGGATATGGATGTGAATCACAGAGGTGACAAATCCAGACCACAAAAGATAACCACGTCTTCATGAAACTTCACTGGATAAACAGAATTATTAAAGCTCTGCTGCTTATAGCAGAGCACATAATAAATGCTCTTCCCTGAAGAAGCCATAAGAACTTGTGTAGCTAAAAAGGGGTTTGATGCCTCATGGGCTGCTCAGATCTCCTGGAACAATTATAATCCCCAGAGTTTCTGCCCTCCCATTTATCACCCGACCGAGGGATGTGTTGCCACCCTGAGGGGCTGAGGTTCTGCCAGCAGGTCCAAAGAACCCCCCGTGGTCAACATGCTGAATCTAATCACGTTCTCCATTTCTGGGACATATTTTATTAAACATTTTCATCACTTTCAGCAGTGCATTCATACCTCAGCAGATTTATATCTGTAATTAGGGGATTGTTATTTACCAGCTGGTAAAAAGACACCTTTCAGCAGCATAATTCAAATGTCATGAGTTACTGCCAGGTCCAGATTAATAGTACAGTTATTTCTTTTGCTACAGGTTAGGAACGTGTCTGCTGTCAGAAACCCTTGGAAATGGTTCAGAAATACTGGGAAACAACTGTTTGTGTTTGTCCAGCTGAAGAAAATCAGATGTATGTGAAAGAAAGTGATCCCTCTCCAAGATCAATGTTCGGTAATGAGTTGTTTTTATTTAACAAAGTCTCTAACAGATGGTGTTTCTAAATTTTGAATATTGGGGTTGGTTTTGCAAGAGGCCTCCACACAGTCTGATGTACCATGGATGAGGTTTTAATTTCAGCTGTAGCTGAGAGCTGACTGTGTGGCTGCTCCTGGTGGCACAAAGGCACCAGCTCCACACACAGGTGATCCGCCTTGTGCCTGCAGCCACTGCCACCCCAAGCACTGCCCCGTGTAGGGGGATGCTCTTAATGGCACCTGGAAGGTGTGGCTGCTTTAAAAATTAAAAAAAAAAACAAAAAAGTAATTTATTTAGTGTGCCCTGAAGAAGGAATCATGGAATCCCAGAATGGTTTGGGTTGGAAGGGACCTTAAAGCTCATCTGTTCCACCCCCTGCCATGGGCAGGGACACCTTCCACCAGCCCAGGGTGCTCCAAGCCCCGTCCAACCTGGCCTGGGAC
>JAWWEW010000023.1:1101880-1116512 GCA_035583185.1 Anabacerthia variegaticeps | reverse complement strand
CCACCAGCCCAGGGTGCTCCAAGCCCCGTCCAACCTGGCCTGGGACACTCCCAGGGCTGGGGCAGCTTCTCTGGGCACCCTGTGCCAGGGCCTGCCCCCCTCCCAGTGGCTGTGTCTCCATTTATCCCAGCAGTTTCTTAGTCACTGCTGTCTGTGATTGTTTCCAGTTGATTTCTGGAAGGTCTGTGCTCCTCACCACCACCTTTAGCAGTCAGTTCTCTGATCTCACAAAAGGAACTCATTCATTTGACAGCGGTGTTTTCCATAAATCCAGGTTTCTTGGGCAGCAACAGACAATGGTGATGCCAAGCAGGTCTAACCAACAGCCTTGTCATTCCCCCAGGGCTGAAAAACCGATAATGGCCAGTTTCTCCCCAAGTCCAGTATGACAGGTCCCACCCCAGCATGGCCAGTTCCCCAGATGTCACCCCTTTGACCACCTGCCTGTGCTTCTGTCACTCCAGCAGGAGGGTTTGGTCTTCTGATGGGGAGGCAGTGCCCACACTGTCCCCCACGCTCCTTCAAACCTGATTTATATTAGTTTTTTGATTGGTTTGAGTGGTCACTTTTGCTCTGGTCCTGTAAATGCTCTCATCCTTTGAAAAGGCTGGTAAGACATTTTCTTTGCTTCATTCCTGCAAAGCCCTTCCAGTATCAGAGACGTGTTCCCAGTTGTGCAGTTGTTCTGTGCAAACAAAGCACACACAGACTGCACTTTCATCATTAAATCTCCTTTCTCCATAAGCACTGGAACATGGTTGGGTTTTTTCAATGTGGAAATGCAAATGGTCTAAATGGAGGGTGACTCTGCACATGTAATTCAAAAGAGTAGCTTTGGGGAAACATCAGCCAGGGCAAGAAGGAGGAGAAATTTGAATTCAATTGGATTTTAGTAACTTCAGATTGGGTTTGAATCATATTTACCTACTTTTGCCTTTCTCATATGTTTGTGAGTTTTATTGCTATGGTTGCCCGTGTCTTGGAGCTACGTGAATTAGGGGGTTGTTATTACTGAGCAGGAGACGAATTGAGGCAGCAAGAAATGAGATCATTCCCTCGAGTCCTACCCAGGAAAGCTGCAGAGAACCTGGAGCTGAACCCAGGCCCCAGGAGACACGGAATGGCCCCAAAAAAGGTACCAGCGTGTGGGCCAGGAACCGCCCAGAGGAAGCTCAGCTCGAGCCTTAGAGCTCAATTAGCATGAGCAGTGCTGGTGGGAACAGGGGCATTTGAGGCAAAAGCCTCCCTGCCCCTCACAGGGAGCAGGGACCCAGAGCTTTGCAGCTTTCCTGCTCTTGCTTCCAGCGGTGCCTGAAGGTGAGAATTTCGTGCAGTTCCAGGCTGAGGATGAAAGTGAGAAATTGTTTAACACCCAGAGCTCCAACAGGAGCATCAGCAGGAGCTGCACTGATGGAAATGCCCCAGATTGATGGTGGGTTTAGGGAGGCTCTTTTTATTGTTGGCTGCAAGATTTCTGTGAAAGCTTTTCTGAATACATATCTCAGGAGAAGGTAAAGACTTCATGCAGGGTGAACCAAATATGAAATTACGGTTCTTGAGTGAGAACTGCACTTGTAAAATGAAAAACATGATGTGCCACAGTAAAAATAGGACCATTGTCCTGTAGGCTTTGGATCTGGCCTTTAAAGTGTAGTTTGGGGATTAATCATCAAATGGGTTTGTCATAGCAATTTGGCTCAAGTGGTTCTTTGCTTATATTGAAGACTTAAATTACACACTCATTGTCAATGAAATAATTTTAAATAATGCAGCTGTTAAAGTTGCCTGGCCTGGCTGTTGGATTTTCAGCAGTTTCTGGGTAATATCTGCTTCTCTGCTCCTTCTGCTTCAGCTGGAGGCCTCTCCTCTCTGTGGGATCTGGCTCGTGGGGGAATTCAATGCTCTCCAGACACCAGCCCTGCACTCCCATGTGCATTTCAGGTCTGGAGCACTCCCAACACCCAACAAAATGACCAGGTAAAGGCACTGGCTGAAGATTTGAGTCCCTGCTGGTAAACCCAGTGTGGAGGACCTGGCCACCAAAGGCACCACAAAAGGTCTGTTTCCCACAGGGGTTGAACTAAGAGTCATTTTTTTACTTCTCCCAATTTCTGAGGCTGTGTTTATAGAATCAGAGAATGAAAGAGGCTGCAAAGAAAAAGGCTCCAAGATCATGAAATCCAACCTCAAGTGTTCCTTAGATGTGAACAATACCATGAGTGTATTGGTATAGAAATAGAAAGTGAACTCCAAAATATTTTGATCTGGAGAATTTGAGTTTGGTTCTAGTGGGAATTAAGCAGGAGAATTTTCAAGCAGTTTATGTTTGAAATGCCTTCATAACTTCGGCTTCATAAAAACAGAGAGCGGCATAAAATGACAGTAAAAATTCCCATTTTGGAGCTGGACATTCTCCTTCCTGGCAGGAAAGAGCAAAGGTAATTTGCTCTGTCTCAGAGAGCTTGTCAGTGGTTCAAACGATGCCACAGGAACACTGAGACATCTTCATCCTGTGAGTGCCCCACGGTGCTTTGATGGGGAGCTGGTGATTTATGGGCCTGAATTAGGATTCATGTTCAGAATTAATGTCCTGGTTAAAAATAATCAAACCTCAAGCAAGCTCCTGTGGTTCCCCCAAGCCAGAGGCCGGAGTGCCCTGCCCTGGCCCTGCTGAAAGCTTTGCCCTTTGGAAATCCGGGCAGGAGCTGCCTCTGTTGATGTGGGGCTTCCTTATGTAACCCATTTGCTGCTGAAGTACCTAAGTGTAAATGGAAAAGTTAAGAAGAAAATACAAGAAGAAACACAAGAGGGTTTTTTCCTCCTTAAGTGCTCTCATGGGTTGCCTGTCTTTTACTTTCTCCTCTCTTCTTCCAAATTCAATTTTTTTCTTTTTTCCCCCTCAGAAAGCACGAAAAGGAAAATTGCTAATGAAACAAAGCACCAGAGCAGGCACTGGTTGTGTCCAGAACACTGATTTTATTTCAGGGCTGTGGCAGAATGAGAACTGCAGCCCCCATGGAGCTCCACCCAGCACTGCTGAGCTCACCAGCCATCCCTCCAGTTAATTAACCATCTGAAATTAGCACACACACCAGCATCACTCTTAATTGCAGCTTCTGTTTCTCCAAACTCAATTGCCTCTAATAAAAACCTTATGAAAAGTAGATTTACTCTTATCTACTCATACCAACCCTGAGCCCCCCTCGATATGTTTTAAAATACTCAATTTGGTTGAGCCAGAGTTATACCCTGAGTTAAATTAAAGGACAAAGCAGAGTGGGAATCTAAGACAACTTTTAATCTTATAGATAATACAGAGCACTATCAAGGTGGATAATTCAAGAGAAGGAAGAAAAACTCTCCAAGTGGAATACAAAAAAAATGGTGGTTTTAGCACTGTTACATTTCCCAGTAGTAAAAGCCTGTTTGGATCTGGGTCAAGAGGAAAAAAAGTTGCTAAAATTAAGCAACACCTCCGAGTTTGGGATTATTAGAAGTTGGTGAGGTTCAGTGAGAAATCCTGATTGTCGCGTGGTGCAAATGAGGGCTGGGGTGTTTATGTTTGACTTTTTTCTCAGATATTTACAGTTTTTACAAATATTTACAAGAAAATCAACGGCTGGGTTTTGTTTCTGTAAATATCCACACCGGGGTTTCATCTTTCATTAAAAGGACTAATATTTGCTGAATTGAGTGTGTGACTCCAGGCAGAATGTACAGAGAGAGGGGACAGGGATCTTGTCACTGCAATGAGTGTTCAGACTGCAGAACGGGAGCTTTACCTGGGGTGATTCTAAGGGGAATAAATGGGGGCAGTGCTTTCATTTTCTGTTGAAATACACCAAATGTTGGAGCAAGAGATGCTCTTTTCACTCAGGTGAATTGTCCCAGGTATCTCCTGCTTGTGGCTTTTGGGCTGACGTGGGTCTGGTCTCTCCTTCCCTCTGACTTTGCTTTGGGGATGACGTGTTCTCGAGGGATCCTCTCTCCTACTGCATCCCTTGCTGGCACTGCTTACCTTAAGATTTGGAGTGTTATAGCCATGAGAGCATGTGAAAATCCTCTGAATTTTTGCAGGTCCTTATTTAAATCCCAGGTAATTAATTCTCCACTGCAGCAAAGCTCAGCATCTCTTCCTGAAGGTGTTGCATGTGCATCTGATGGGAGCTCCTGACTTAAAAATTCAAAATCACTGAGTAAACGTGGCACCTAAGTTTGGGGTTTGGATTTGGTTGGTCCATGAGCTGTAAAGTCCTAAGCAGCATTTGTCTACAGATAACATGTGCCAAAGGCCTGGCTTTTAAGAGGAGTCCCATGTTTCCACCTGAAGTAATCAGGGAGGACAACACAGAGTGATTTTCAAAAGCCCCTGTGTGTCCCAGTTCCTTTGGTTTGGAATGTTCTATGTGATTTATTAGTCAGAAATTTCATCATACTTTGCACCATCCCTCAAAAATCTCAGCTCAGATTTTTTCCCTTCTAGGAGCTGTCTTGTGCATAACAAACCCCACATTGTTCCTGTGTGTTCTTCTGAATTTATTTCATGTCATCTTCTTGCAGAAAAGAAAAAAACTAGAGCTTCTCTCACTTAGCACCCTTTGGGACAGCAGCTGTAGATGAAGAGCAAGCAATCAACATGTCAGGATAAAATTAGATTGCCACGGAGTACAAGGTTTGATCCAATATCTGTATCAGATTTGGTTTTCAGCTCTGCATATCACAATAAAATAATACTTGCTGAAGGTGTTCGGCACCCAGCAGCTTTTTCACAGATGCTTTTCAACTGTGGCAAAGCTGGGAAAGAGGGGGCAGGGTGAAATCAGCTATTTTCCACTATTATCTCAATGTTTAGTTGTGGTTCTAAATAAGCAATTGATGCAGGAGTTGGCTCTTGGCTGCTTCTGTGCCCCAGAGTGTGTGCCTTCAGTGGAGGACAGCGATGGAGCCAGGACAGAGACTGCAGCAGCACCAGGACTGGGGCAGCATTTCCCCCACAGATCTGCCAACCAGTCCTGCTTCCCGTGCTCTGCTTTTCACTGAAGTGTCGTTTTGAAGGGAGGGAAATGGATTTATTTTGGCTAAGTGAGGTGGGAGGTGGCTCTGGCAGCATCCAGATCCACTGACATCCCGTCCAGAGCAGAGCCAGCCCAAAGCAGGACCCAGAGGCAGGTCCAGCTGGGTGCTGGCTCTGCAGCCAGGACCTTCACTCTGGTCCTGCTCGGTGACATGGCCAGAGCCCTTAGAGACAGCTCTGGTAAGAGCAGGGGGTGGATTACAGCTTGCACAGAAAAGATCTACATTTCCACATCATTGTTTCCACAGAATGCCCGAATGTTTTCAAGAAATAATATTTGCTTCCATTTAATTGGAAAAAGAATAGTGAAAATCTTTAAAATAGTCACTCAAACATGTTTGGTTTGGGTCAGACAAAGTGGTTTGGTTAACTTGAGGGATCTGACAGAAGTGCTAACAAGTGAAATGTGGCCACAAACACCTCTGTCTGTGCTGGATTAAATCACCCCCTTTTCTAACTGTTTGTCCATCTTGCACCAGGTCTCTGGCTAACAAGAATTGTCTCCTGCAGGGAGCCCTGAGGGTGTCTGAGGTCTGGCTGGGACTTCTGGGAGGGAATTGAGCCGAGGACGTGTTTAACCCTCGGGCACCACGATTTGTGCCGTGTCCAATCCTGAGCCATTGGAACGTCCCAATAAGGGCAGAGTCATTGATCTGAACTAATTGGGGGTAAAATCCATTTTCTCTTGGGCATAAAAATATTGATACACACACAGAGCCTTTTTGTAACACTTGTGGCCCACTTAGTCTCCTGTTTCAGGCATTTAACCTGGTTCTGCCTGTACCCAGCCCTAGGAGTGGCGTGATGAGACTCCAAGGATGTTCTCCATCCTGGTGTTATTTAATTCTCCAGACCAGCTCCCACTGCTCTGTCAACAGCTTCCAAATTAATGCTCCAATCTTTGAAACTAATGAGTTTTCACTGACCTCAGTGGAAGTGGATCAGCTCTGAGACTGTGGGCCCACCCCGTCGGTGCTGCAGCTGAAAGTAGTTCACCTACTTTAGATACAATCCCGGCCCCTCGGAGCTCCTCCGTGGCTTTGGAACACATCAAAGCCTCCATTCGTGTCCTGCTGCTCCCAACAAAGAGGGGTTTAATAATGGCATCTTTGATTTTGTCCTGCAGTAGCTCCAAGGTATTTTGAGGTCCTTGCTATGCCCGTTTAGCTCAAGCAGCCGGTCTAGAAAGTTCTTGTTAGCTCAGGATTTCCTGAGAGAGAAAATACAACACCTGCATTGTCCAAACCCCCAAAGGAGGTTTGAAAAATCTTATTTCAATCATTACAAAAACAAGGCATCTCAAATAAAACCAATATTATCAGAGCAGCTAACAGGCGATGGAGATGTTTCCAGTCACTGCAAATTGGGGTTTTTTATGTGGAAAACATAGTGAGTCTTGAAAGAGCACTCTGAAAATGCTGGGCTGTCACCTGGGATGCAGAAATTTCGATATTTGAGGATCCATATACAGCAAAACCACATCAAGAGAAAACAATCCGTTATCATTAGCTGGGGAGACCAAGTCATCAATGTATTTTGCCTGTTGTTGTGCACAGGGATAAAACCTTGCACAGACCAGGTTTTCTACAAAGAGAATGAGGAAAGACATCAGGGGAATAAATAAAAGAGATGAGGAAAAGACTTGCACTTTTACAAAATGTGTATGGCCAGGAAGAGACCATTAAAAAAAAAAAAAGTTAAAACTTAATTTACAAAGAACACTCCTGACTTCTGCCATGAAATGTTCCAAAACAATCTCATGACTCAATTGCTGCAGCCATTGAAGTAGGAAGAATTACATAAGATCCTTGCTGTTTGCTTTTTTTTTTTCTGCTTAACTCATATTCTCAATGATTCATTATCAGGATTTGTCAGAACTAATTAAGAGGAATGCCAGCTGTGATGGTGTTTGATAGCACGGCACCTTGCACGGTGGGGACTCAGCCTCAGGTAGGATCAGCTCAGAGAAGCAGTGATTTGGTGCCTGGGGGCTCACTGTGGCCTGGGCTGTTCCAAAGGGGAAGGTTCTTAGTGGAGAAGTTCCTTCTTATCATGAAATGGAGTTTTCTGCAGGTCTCTATTACAGCAAACAACCAACAAAGTGTATGGAGCTACCAATATGGTTTTCTTTCCTGTGGTAAGTCACCTCTCTTTAGTTAAATAAATATCGTTAAATTCCCAAAAGGACACCCTTTTAAAGTCAGGAAGGTGTGAGTGTGAAAACACTGCCTGTGGCTGGTCATGGAAGGTGTCTATTCAGAGGTGTCCCTGCCCATGGCACAGGGTTGGAACTGGGTGGTCTTTAAAGTCCTTTCCACCCCAAACCCTTCTGTGATTCTGTGGCTTTATGTCCGAGTTTGTAATGCTGATATGAACTGTCCAGTGGGCTCATGAACTTCTGAAGCAGTTTGCAAACAAAACCTTTCTGACCCATATTTGATACAGGTGAAGTCATCCATCATAGACTCTATGCACTGTTGTGTACACCCTGCTATTAAAAAGAGGAATTAAAGAGTCATTAATTTCTGGGCAGCAATGGCAAAAGAGCAGGGACTCCTTTGTGGGGATGTGAGGCCGATGAGTCCATTGGTTCCAGGATGTCTCTGGCTCTGCCCATCCCAACATGATCATCTTTGCCCCAGCAGTGCCCAGGCTGCAGCATGGAACATATGGGAGCACCTTGGAGAGCCTTCCCCACCTCACCAGCCCTTTCAGCCTGTTCAGATCCTTCAGCTCTTCAAAATGAAATTATAGAAACCAAGTCTTAACCCCCCCCAAGCACAACAAACCCCAAAGCCAGTCCCCAAATTTGGTGGTGTTTTTATCTCCGTGTCTGTGAGCCCACTGACAGCAGCCCTTCTGCAAACAGGGCTGAGGTTGTCACTTATCTCATGGAAAGGAGTGACTGGGTTGGAGCTGCTCAGCCACCAGCGCTGATCACACAGGAAAAGCCAGGGAAGAGTCCTGGGTTGTGACTCAGGGAGTGCTGGGCCGTGGGAGGCTCAGGGATGTGCTGGAGGCTGAGGAGGAAGCGGCTCAGTGAATGGGGGATGATGAAGTGGAGCTCGGTGAGGCCGGGCTGGCAGCACATCCAGCAGTGGCTGATCATTGATGAACAGCCATGGCCCAACACACGCAGAGCAGGCTGAGGAGGAGCCACAGCTCGGGCTCCGGCAGTGCTGGGCCCTGCAGGAGGGATGGGGGCTCTTTCAGGGAATTTCTCAGACAGAAGGCTGGAGGGAGGACATGCCTGAGGCTTCAGCACAGGGACATGTTCACAGAATCAGGTGTAAGGGACCCACAAGGGTCATGGAGTCCAACCCTCAGCCCTGCACAGCCCCATCCCCAGAGTCACCCCCTGTGCCCCAGAGCATCATCCAACCCCTCCTGGAGCTCTGGCAGCCTTGGGGCTGTGCCCACTGCCCTGGGGAGCCTGGTCAGTGCCCACCACCCTCTGGGGGAAGGACCTTTCCCTGAGACCCACCCTGACCCTGCCCTGACACAGCCCCAGCCCTTCCCTGGGTGTTGTCCCTGCTCCCCACAGAGCAGAGATCAGTGCCTGCCCCTCCTCTGCCCCTCCCCAGGGAGCTGTAGATCTGTAGCTGTTCAGTGTCAGTCTCCTCTAAAGGAGACCAAAGGCCATGCCATGATCAGGGACTGGTACAAATGTCTCCAATTAAAGATATTTTTCAGAAATACAGAAAACATTTTCTGTCTGAATTCTTTGGGGAATAAAAGAAATCAGTCAAATATTTTTAAAGTATTTTGCTTAAAATTTGGTGAAGCTGTAAAGGACAGAAAAGGGCCACTGGTGGCTGGGGGAAAAAAAGCTCCCAAGGGCATCTTCAGTGATTCCATCAGCTTTAATGCCACTTTGTCCCTTAGAAAAGTCCAGGCACCACAGCCAGCCGGGGAGGAGGGGACCTGCCTGTACTGGCTGGCTCAGTTTATTGTCTGCCATTACAAAACTGTTATTATTTTGAGAAAGCTGTCTTATTTAATTATCATGAGTGTACAATTCCTTCATTTTCAGTTCAGCATTGGAGGAGATGTTCCAAGCATTAAACGAATCAAAATATACTCAGTAAATAAGAAACAGGGAGAATAATAAGTGTTTGAAGAGAAAAAGTTATTCTTCTCTGTGAATTGCAGCGATTTTAATGATTTGGCTGAAGTGCCTGGCTAATAGAGCTGCCTGTTTGAAATATATGTGATCTCCAAGGAATGGTTTGAAAGTGTCTCCTGAGTAATTGATTGATCCATTCCTCTCAAATGCTTGGATGGCTTTCAAAGCCCAGGGACAGGTATTGATGGGGCTTCGGGGGGTTGTGTGAGTTTGGTGGGAAAAATGCCTCAAGTCTCCTCCATTCCCCAAGGCAGAGGTGACTGAAGCAACCTGAGTTCCTGTTTAGAAAGTGGGAATTGCCACCAACTGACCAAAAACCTCATTCTTGGGAGGAGCAAACGCCTTCCTCCCCCACCATCTCACCTTTCCCTGGTGGTGGGAATGGTGGTACCAGACCCCTGCACTGGGATTCCTTTTTCTAACCATGTGCTATGTGGAATCACAAGATCATTTAGATTAGAAAGGACCTTTCAGGTCATCAAGTCCAACTGTAAAACAAGCACTGCCAAGTTCACATTCCTTCTTACTGTGTTTTCCAAAATATAGCAAGATTTGCTATAAAAATGATATCTAGAAAAAAAAATTGATTTGATTTTGATTTCAGCTTTGGTCACTTCTGAAACTGTCTTCTTGATGGAGAAAACTGAGGCTTGAAAACCCAAGCAAATTCTAATGAAAAACCCAAAACTTTTTGGCAATATTCTCCCCTGGTTATCCTGCAGGTTTGCTCTGTTAATCTGGTGGTATTTTGCATAAATTACAAAATTCACCACCTTTGCCCTTAGAGTGCAGTTATTTTTTTTTTAATGGTATTGTCAAAAATTCCCTTTCCCGGTCTGTGAGCTCCTGATATGCAGGATGTGATATATCAGAGTGGGTTACCATACAAATTGAGCTGGGGCTGCTGCTGTGCACTGGCACCTTCTCTTAGAGCTGTTCTTTTAGTGCTGAGCCTCATTCCGTGGAGAGAGGACTCCCAGAAGGAGCACAAGTCAGTCCTGATGGAGTGCTGAAACATTTAAAGCACTTTGTGACACAGAAACATACTTTGTTTTGGATATAAATTATCAATTCTCTACTTTAAAGAAACAGTTACCTCGGCTGTAGAATGTGGGTAACTTAAAGCTTCCTTCTCATTTTTCAAACAGCCCTTTCCAACACCTGCAAAAATCTTACTTCTCTCGCAAAGAGGAAAAAAAAAAAAAAGAAACACACCTCTTTCCTGCTTCCAAAGTGACTTATTCCCTTGTGGGTCTTGTGCAGCCACACATCAGGTCTACCAGCACTCTAAGGCTCTGTTCACGACCAGAAATTGGTTATATTCCTCATTAACAGCATTTTGAGCCATCAGATAAGATTATTTACTGGCGAGGATGTAACCAGACACTGTCAATTCCCTTTAAACACCCGGAACAGGAATAATTCCAGCCTTAACAATGACTTACCTGTCGCAGTTTTATCAACAGAATTACCATCCTCAAGCACAGTGTCTTCAATCACAGTGCTCTTTTTCTGACACGGCTCCAGTTCCCCCTCCTCACGTTCCATAGAAGGTCCATGTAGGAAATGCTCGGCCCGGGTTGGTGAGTGCCCCTCTGTGCCCGTGCCAGGCATGGTTGGGCATGGATGTGACTGGGACATGTGGCACCGTCTCATCCCATGCTCGGAGCAGCGGGTGGTGGATCGAGCCCACACCGTGCCGGCTCTGCTGGGCCACGGAGCATCTGCCACCACGGGTGGGGTGCCAGGAAGGGCTCTCCGAGGGGACCCTTGTGCCACGTCAGCCACGGGGTCCCCCTGGTTCGTGGCGTCTGCCCGCACCGCGGGGTCCTGCCCCTGGCACGACCCTCTCCAGCACGGGGAGGCAGATGGCACAGGACGGGGGGTGGGATGTGCAGCACCTCGGAGAGCAGCACAGCAGGGAAAGGTGGCCAGGGCTGCTCTGCTCCTACACGGGGTCACACCAGTGTGTGCCAACAGGGAATGAGCCCCAGACGCTTCATTTAGCACAGAGGGTTCATCGCATTTTTTTCTTTATAGACTTGGAAGTAATCCATAACGTGTCTTGTAGATTTAACAGCTTCATATGTTGTATAAACTATAATATATTCATAATCAATAATATATTTTAATATTTTATAACACAGTAAGATACAAATATAAAAATAATTCTAGTCTTATATAAAGAAATATTTGTAACTAAATAGAAATATAATAAATATATAATGATTTTAAATAATAAATATAAAATAAACAAATATCTATCCATAAAGATTTCTAAGCAACTATATCCTTGAAGGGAATTTGCTGTTCCCTATTCCTCCCTGGAAACCAAAGCCACACTGTCACCTTCTCTTTTTAACCAGCAACAACAAAGGGTTTTTCACTGGCCTGTGCTCCAGAAATCCATTATTTCCCGAGCACCAGACATGCAGGAGCTCTGGCTGCTGTCCCAGCCCTGACTTCACCCAACAGTTAATTGCTTGTACCACGTCCATTACAGTTGTCCAAGCTGACCTCCGGTGGCGCAGCAGCCTCGTGCCACGTTCCCAACTTTTGAAAGATTGTTTTATCCCTCCTTCCTGTGTTCCTTGGCTCTTTGCTTTGCTTCCACTGGTCGGTTGTAACATGATTGTGTGTTCACTCTGCCAGTTGCCCAGATAAAAGCAATGCTTAATTATACAGGAGCTCTGTAGATGCAGGAGATGCTCCCATGATGGAGACCACGCTGCTCCCCAAAGGATGCCAGTGCTGAGGCTGATTCCTTCCTGGCAGGGCCTTTGCTTATCCAGGAACAATTTGGCTGAATCCACCGTCTTACTTGACAGGCGAGTTAAGAAATGTTTTTGAATATGCTCGTGGATGTGTTGAACCACTCTTTGCTTCAAAACAAATTCTCTTTCTGAAAAGATCAGACTTGGTTTGTTGTTTGTCGTTGTTGTTGTTGTTGTGTTTCGTTTATTTCTCTGGTGAATTTTTGTTTTGATTTGTGGTTTGTTTCTTGTGGGGTTTTTTTTGTTGGTTTTGTTTTGTTTTTGGTTTTTTTTTTTGTGAAGCAAACCTCCAGAGGGAGAGATGGAGCATGTCTCCAGAATTGAAAAGTGTCAGGCAGTGGGACCAAAGCCATGGGTGGTGGAGACACTGGTGGGACTTTCCCTTCTGGGTGCTTGGTCCTATCTAGAGTGGTAACACTGCATCAAAACTCAGTGCCAACCTTCCTTGTTTGAGAAAAGCAAAAGAGCTTCATTCTTGTCCCAGGAGGTCTCCAGCCTGTGCTGGTGTGAGGACACAGCTCCCAAGGTTGAACAGGGCATGTAAAGAATGTGTTCACCGTCTCTGGGAGCTCAGAGTGACTTGTGCCGGGAGTCGGGTTTGGTGCACGAATGACTCACTGGGAAGTGAAGCACAAAACATCACATTGAAATGACTTTCCCACCATTCCCATATGCTTCTGTCAACATTCCCATTAGAGACACAAACCACTGGTTTACTGTGATAGCATCATTTTCTGAGTTGTTCCAGATTGCGGCTCCAGCTCTGCCTTGATTTAGTGTGTCATAAGTGGAAACTCTTGCTGATGTCTCTGAGGGTGGGGGAGCTCAATTGGGGTGGACATGACTAAACCTTTCTTAGGAATTGCTTGTTGAATCCCATTAGTTGGCTGTTCTGGTGGGCCATGAGGGAGGGGAGGATATTTTTCCTCCAGTGGGATAAGGCTGTCTCACAGCTCAGGTGTGATACACTCACTGTCATGTTTAGTCAGCACTGTCTCAGCCCCAGGTACTCAGCAATCCAAACCCAAATCAGAGAAGCACAGAGTCATTTCGGTTGGAAAAGGCCTTTAAGATCATTGAGTCCAAATACTTCTTCCAAGGAAAACATGGCAGTGAAAGATGCACAGGCTGCTATTATATTTGATTCCTTGTCTGAGAGGGCCAGAGTGGGTGTAGGTAGCTGACTGCTCGCAGTGGATGCAGCTCAGGTACCACAAAAGGGAGATCACTGCCTCTTTGAGGAGTTAAAGGGCAAGAGATTGAAAACTGATCAACAGGTTTTTTTCAGGTGATGTCCAATGGTACTTGTTACCATGGGAGTAAAGGACTTCACAGGAGTGCAAGAGGGACTGGGTGCTTTTATGGATATCAAGAATATCCAGAGTAATGATTAACTGCATATATTTTTGTAATGTAATTAGAATAATTTTTCATGCTTCAGGACTTAAATCAATTTCTATATCTGAGAGACCAGTAAGAGATTTATGGTAGGAACAGATTAAAGGCATCTGCATACAGCAAAGCTCTGGCCTTTTCTTCTGGCATATCTGCTATTCCAAGACAAGATCCTGGGCTAGGATGGATGCTGTCTCTGCCTCAATCAGCTGTTGAGAGCAAGGCCTGAGTAATGGCACAAGCTGGGTTACAATACGCAAATTACAATGAAATAATCTTTTGTGATGTTTTAAGTCCATGGAAAAACTAAATACTGTTTCCAAGCCCAAAAATTTATAATTTCTAGTGGAGAACTCGAGCTGCTTTTATTGTTGTTTATTCTTGTTATATCCTGGCCCTCCTGCAAATCTTCTGATGCGCCACATCTGTCCAGTTCTGCTGCTGCTCTCCAAATATCCCCTTTCACCAGGGAACATTCATTTGCTGCTCTGGTTCTGGTGGTATGTGAATATCACCAATTTGGAGCCCTTGCTTGTAGGAACTCCTGCCAAAAACAAGTGGATATAGAACCAACATAAAAGGAAAGAAGAAAAAGCTGGAAAATACAATAAGGACACAATTAAAAAAATACAGATATTTTAAGGTATTAAAATAGTTTGATAATTACTGGAAGATGTGGCACTAACCCCTGGGCAGCTCCATCTCTGTCAAGACCTGACCAGCAAAGCCACTCGCCTGTGTCTGCCAGACTGCTCACGCTGCAGCACTTCAGTGTTGGGAGATAAAATTTGGCTGGGCCAAAACAGATTAAAACCATCAGTTTTTACTGATGGTTTTTACTGTTACAGCAGTAACAGTTGTGTTACTCTGAGTTCACTGAAATATAATGTGTTGGAAATGAAGCAATCACTGAAGCTGTCCCTGAGTAACACTTCAGAGGAGTAGGTGGGCTGCTCAGGGTTCATGAGAAGCTCATCGTGTCCTGGCTCAAACCCCCCATGCCCTGGACTGATCCCACAGCGTGGGCAGCAGAAGAAGGGGGATTGTGCCCCTCTGCCCTCTTCAGATAAGACCCCACCTGCAGAGCTGCCTCCAGCCCTGGGAACAACAGCACAAGGACCTGGACCTGCTGGAGAGAGTCCAGAGAAGGCCCCGGAGATGCTGCAGGGCTGGAGCCCCTCTGCTCTGGAGCCAGGCTGGGAGAGCTGGGGGGGCTCATCTGGAGAAGAGAAGGCTCCAGGGAGACCTGGGAGCCCCTTGCAG
>JAWWEW010000023.1:1091312-1101539 GCA_035583185.1 Anabacerthia variegaticeps | reverse complement strand
CAGCCCCCGGCAGGGACCGCCCGGTTCCGTCCCTATCCCCGTCCCTATCTCATCCCGTCCGCATCCCCATCTCATCCCCCATCCCCGCCTCCATCCTCTTCCCTATCCCATCCTCATCCCCATCCTCATCCCCATCCCATCCGTACCCTCATCCCCATCCCACCCCCCCCCCATCCCCATCCCATCCCACCCCAGCCCGCTCCCCGCCGCTCCGGGGCGGTGCTGCGGGCGCTGCGCAGCGGCGGCGGGCGGGGCGGTGCGGGGGGCGGGCGGCCCCGGCCCTTTAAAGCGGCCGCGGCGGCGCGGTGCCCAGCGCCGGGAGCCGGGAGCGGCCGAACCCCGCAGCCCTCCCCGGCCATCCCGCCCGGCCCGGCCCCTCGGGGGCGCGGGGCAGCGCCGGGGGCGGCGGCGGCATCACCATGGTGGGGCCGGGCCGGCTGCTGCGGCTGCTGGCGCTGCTGGAGCTGCCCTGCTGCCTGCTGGAGCTGCTGCTCGGGGAGCCGGCCCGCGGGCAGGAGATGTACGCGCCCCACTCCATCCGTCTGGAGGGGGACATCACCCTGGGCGGCCTCTTCCCCGTGCACGCCAAGGGTCCCCCGGGCTCGCCTTGCGGGGACATCAAGAAGGAGAACGGCATCCACAGGCTGGAGGCGATGCTCTACGCCCTGGACCAGATCAACAGCGACCCGGACCTGCTGCCCAACGTCACGCTGGGCGCCCGCATCCTGGACACCTGCTCCCGGGACACCTACGCGCTGGAGCAGTCCCTCACCTTCGTGCAGGCGCTCATCCAGAAGGACACCTCCGACGTGAGGTGCACCAACGGCGAGCCGCCCGTCTTCGTCAAGCCGGAGAAAGTAGTTGGAGTGATCGGGGCGTCGGGAAGTTCCGTGTCCATTATGGTGGCCAACATCCTCCGGCTCTTCCAGGTAGGGCTGCCGGAGCCCCGGGCCGTGCCGGGGGGCTCTGCCGCCGCTCCCAGCTCCCCTCGTGCCTCTCCAGGTGCTCCATCCGCCTCCCTCCGGAGCAGCTGCCTTCCCTCCCTGCCGCCCTCCCCGTTCCAGCATCCTCCCCCGGCTCCCTTCTCCACGGTGCGTGGTGCTTTCTGGATTTATCGCCCCATTTGCACGAAGCGATCCCTGAGGGAAAGGAGAGAGAGGAAAAAAAAAAAAAGCAAAAGCGATAGCTGCGCTGGATCCGCGTTAGGGAGAGCCGTGGCTCGGCGGGGATGCGGGCGCAGGGCATCCCAGCGGGGCACGGCCGGGACACCGCGCGTGGAATCGCCGGCAGTGCGGGGCAGGGCTGGGGGGACGCGGCCGCCCCCGGTCCGGGGGTCACGGAAGGTCTGGAATGGCCGGGGGGGCTTTCCCCGGGGCTCTTGGCTGAGATGGGGCTGTGTGGGGCTGCTCCAGCACCAGCCCCTTCCCGGGTCGGGGTCCCGCCGCCCTCCCGGCCCTGCCCGGACGGGGCGGGGGGCGCAGGGAGAGACCCGGGGCTGGGGGGCTGCAGCCCGGGAGCGCCTCTGCGCGCCCGCCGGGGCTCCGGCAGCTCCGGGAGGAGCCGAGGGATGAGCAGAGGAGGATTAGAGAACCGTGTGTGTGTGCGGGGAAGATGCTCTGCAGCGCCTGCCCGTTCCCTCCCCGCGTCTTCCCTCCCCCGCCCCGGGGCGCGCTGCGATCGTGCCCCTCTGGCCCCTGGGGCTGCACCTCGGTGGGGATCGGGGCACGGGGACTTGTCACCCCCCGCTCCATCCTCCTGCCCTTCTCCGGCGCCCCGAGCCCGGGAGCGGGCATCTCTCCGGGGCCGAGCCGGTTTCGGTGCCACCCCCGACAGATGGGGGTGTCCCCCCGGGATGGGGGTCCCCCCCGAGGCCCCGGTGCAGCCCCCGCAGCGAGCAGCGGGTGCCCCTCGGCAGCGATCGCGGGTGCGGTGACAGTGACAGAAGCGCCACCAGATGCATCGTGAGCAGCGAAGTTCCTCGTTCCCCGTCCTACGCCTTCGCATGCGGAAGGTGGTGGTGGGGTTTATTTTTATTTTTGTGCAGCGGGCGGAGAAATCCCCCGCTTTTCCCAGCTGGAAACTTGAGGATTTCACGGCAAATCCACTCCCTGCTGTCAGCAGCCTCCGATCCTCCTTATTCCCTTCTGGCCGGCCGTGCCAGCTCCGGCCGCTGCAGCCGAGGCGAGCGGAGCGGTGCGCCTTTCCCATCGCTGCCCCTCGCTCTGCTCTGCTCTGCCCAGCCGGGCTCTGTCCTGCCCGTTTTCCTGAAGGAACGCTAAGGATGTGTCTTTCCCCCCGCTCGCCTCCCCCCGTGGGCAGATTTAAGCTCGCCGTGTCGCCGCGGATCCAGCGCTGGGCTGAATCCCCGAGCGTTCGTGCCGTCTCCAATTCGAGGAGCGCAGCCCCGCTGGTGCGTGTGAGGGAGCCTGGCAGCGCTCCCGCCCCGGGCTGCCTCCCGCTCCACACTTCTCGCATGGCAAACACCCTTGCCGGGCTGCAAAGCAGATGATCTCACGTTCTGCGTGCGCCGGAGCTGCGAGCGATGCGAGCGGCGCTGAAGTTGTGCTCAAGTGCCGGCTCGGCGGCTGCTGAGCTGCTCGAGGCTCCCACCAGCCAGGAGGGTGGAATTACCCTGCTGTTGCACACCGGGTCTCCTCCCGGAGCAAATCCTGGGCACTCCCCACAGAGGTCTAGTTAAGAAGGAAATCCTGGGCACCGGGAGCCTTTTGGATAATGCTACAATACCTGAAAAATCCGTGGTGATTCATTACATAATGGAGTTTGCAGAAAATAAGATACTTGGACAGTTTCTGCATGTAGGGGTATTTATATAAACTAAATATTTTAATGTATTGTGACTAAACATCTGTTCAAAACTGCCTTTTAACCAAATCATCCAGAAAGCAGGAACTGACCCATACTAAGAGATTTTACTGAACATGTATTTTGCAGCTTGGTTTGGCCGCCTTTAAGCAGACCTTTCATGCACTAAAACGGTTCCCTACTGTCCCCTCCTGCTTCAAAACACAGTTCAGAATATGTTCCAGCCAGAGAGAAATAGAACTATTTTAGGAAGGGAACTGGACCTGATAAGCAACTAAGCAGGTGGGTGAGAAGCTGCAAGTTACTGGAAAGAAAAAAACCAAGTAGCCAATGACAAAAACCTGAACCTGTGAAATACTCAGGAAATAATGAGTGTTGCAGCGAGGTTGCTTTTCAGGGGTCACTGTGGGTTTTACTGACTGTGCCAGTGGGGTGAGGGCTGCGCGACAGGCTCTTGAACACTCATGTTCATGCCTAAAATGGCTTTTCCCTCCCATCTGATAGATAAAAACTCCATCTGTGGAGGCCCCTGCAAAGAAATCTTACTCGTGTTTTTATTTCTCTGTCAGCATCTTGGAAGTGTTTGTGCTCTGTCTTAATGTAGGGAGCAAACACGTGTGAATGCATAACCCAAACAGGGCACAGCGGGGGCTCCTCAGCCACATACTGATGCTTCTGGTGCTTTCTCCTTGGGGATGGGGAAGATTCAGGCTGCTCCTCTTCCTCTCTGCATGTGAAGGCTGGTATCTCTCCATGCAGCTCCCCTGTCTGTTCCCAGTCTGGCATGGAGGGGTGGGAGCACCTCAGCTAATGCCAACAGGTGGATCAGCCTGGGAAGGCAGTTCTGGGGTCCCCTGACTGGAACTCATCTCTAATTGCTGTTGAAAGCTTTGTAGGAGCTTCCTTTGGTAAAAAATAATGTGAAGGATCTCTGTGGGACTTGGGACCAGAGTTGCTCTCCCTGCCTCTGTACCTGTCTCCCCTCTTATCCCTTGGGTAAAATATGATGGGAAGAGTTGTGGTGGGGGATTCCTCCTGGAGCATGGGGATGCCATGGAGTCCCATCTGGTGCTGGAGCCAAGGGAAGGAGTAACTCAGTCTCTCCTGGAGGAGCCAGGCTGACACTCGGGGCAGTTGGAGTGGTCACTGCTCCCCTGAGTCACACGGAAGGTGTGGACATGGTGGTGGTGGGCACAGGAATTGCCAGTGGGGAGAGGATACCTCCTAAAGCCATGGGTGTGAGGATTTCTCTTCCAAAATGGCAAGTGATGAGAGATGGAACTGCCAGGGTTTGAGGGAGGGGAAGGTTTTACACCCAGGTTCAGTATCTGCAATTGCCAAGGACTTTGTGGGGGACCTTCTGTGAGTTACTGCAATTAAAATGTTCCAGAGCATCTTCAGGAGCAGATCAGACCCCACACCTGAGCAGGGCTGGATGTCTGACTGCCTCTGGAAGCCAGTGCAGATGAGCTCTCTCCAGCCTGGCCATGGCTCCCCTTGGAAGGGGTTGAGCCCCGAGGTGCCTCTGGCTGGATGCTTTATTTTTCCATCTCTGTTATTTAACTTCGTGCCCCTCAGCAGCAGGACAGAAGTGCCCTCTCTGAGTGCATCCCTGCTCTTGTGGGGGCTGTACCCCCTCCCCATGCAGCTGGGAGGGGGCTGCTCAGCCAGCAATTTGGGAGCAGGGCTGCGTGTTGAGGTGTGTGCCCAGCTCCGGGCCTGGCTGTGCTGCAGCAATGGGGATTAATGCTCCAGGAGGGAGAAGATGCTGTGTGCTGGAGCGTGGAGATGTCGGTGCACGGCTATTCAAGGATGTCAAATACAGGGACTTTTTCAAAACATGGTTCTATTAGAGCACACCAATAAATAGCAGGGTGATTGTAAGTTAAATATCTCTCCTAAAAATAACACAGAAACAATTTGGAAAGCTGTTTCCAAATGCATCAGGGAGTTCAAAGCTGTATGTTTTTAGGCTGCTGGTTTTGCTTCTGAAAAAATACTGTTCCTTTGCAGGGTTGTAGCTTTCCTCACAAATTGAACTCCATGAAAATTCAATAACTACTCTGAAAAAGCATTGCCAAGCGTTTCATATTTTCTGGGAGTTAAACTATTCAATATGGGGAATATCAGCACCCTCATTTATTTTTTTTATTCTAGAAAACTAATTTTTGTGCTTCCTTAGAACTACAGACTTGTCATGAGAAGCTTTAATAACAAACTAATTACTGCTTTGTGTTTGTGTCTTTGGTGGATGTAATTTGAAAGAGTCAATCAACAGTTGCTTGTTCTTGTCTAAATACCTTTGTGATTTTACCAGGTGTGGCTCTTGTGGCCCAGAAGGGGCTGCTAAAAAAATTAAAGGAATTTTTTAGTTAGAAAAGTGAGATAAAGGAGCGCAGTGAGGTTGGGAGTGTAAATTGGAACATCCCTGGTCTCCCTGGGGGCTGTTGGCTGCTTTTCCTTCCTGCTGAGGGAGGAAGATGACAGTTGCAGTCCTGCCTTCTGCTCTAGACACAGTAATCACAAAAACGGGATTATTTGGAGAGGGATAGAGCTTAGAAGTGCAGCTCTGAGTTGGATGCCACTCTTTTCTTGAAAAACACACATCCTTTTGCAGGCTCTCTGAGGGAGGATGTTTGGGCTGAGCTGTGGCTCTGGGTTCGGTGGGGATGGGGTGGGATGGGCTGGGGCTCTGCCTCGCCTGCTGTGTCCAGGGAATGACGGGAACCTGGAGCTGCTCCTGCCTGGAGTGCAGCCCGGGCACGGGGCAGAGGGGCTGTGGGAGAGGGGCTGTGCAGAGCCTGTGACCCCATGGCCGCAGGAGATCCTTTGGAAGTGTTTGTTTGTTATTTAATTTCGTGTTGCTCATCAGTTTCTAGAAACTCCTTCAATTTCCAGAAAAATGTTTGCAAACTGGTTTTTCCTCCCTCTCTCTGCCCTAGTTTGCTCCCTGCAGGAATATGGGATATAGGCCCATTCTATGGGATGTTTCCATCCCAAGGACACATACTGAGCCCCTCCTGCTGACCTTGACCTAAGGACATGGTGGGAAATGGCCAGTGTAATTGATTGCAATGTACCCGGGCTGCCACTGGTGTTTGGGAAGACAACTAACACACTTCAGCAATCTTTTTCTCTAGATGCTAATTTATTTTGAACTCATTACCAGATTATTGCATTTTCCTCTCTTGACTTTAAATAAGACAATAGTGGTTTTAGGAGATGGAGTAATGATTCATTTTATAAAAGACATTTCAGGAGACTCTACGTTTTTCAGTTACTCGTATAGAGAATGGAACAACAAAAAGCTGAAAACAGAAAACAGTAACTTTAATTCCTTGTCTCTTCTCAAAAACAAACAACAAAAAAAGGGCTTTTGTGTTCCTCAGCAAGCTTTCATTTCATCAGCCTCTAAATATTTGTCCTTGTTACTGAGGCACCTAATACATGTCAACATGCTGAGCCACCCGGTTGTGATGTGTTGTGGCTGAAATATTAGCCTGCATTGAATGGATGTGGAATCTGATTTTCCCTGTATAAATCAAAAGGAAAGGAAAATCCTCCCTTCAACAATTTCACATGTGGAGTTACTAATGGGAGGTTGGAGGTGCTGTGAATATATTTCTCTGGAACACGGTGTTTGGAGGTAAAATTCATTTTCTTGACAAGGCAAAATTCAATATTAGCAATAATCTTGGTCCTTAATCTGTTTTCGAGTGTCTCTCTTGAGGTAGAAGGGACTGCGAAGAGTCATTTGGAAGGAGAGTGGCTCTGCCAGGAGAGGGATGCTCGTCCATGGAGGGGACAGGAGGGATGAGGGGCAGAGGATTCAGTGGGAATCGGGGCAGAGCAGGGCGTGCAGGAACAGGCAGCTGCTACAGGCAGGGCAGATATTCAGCAGGTTCACTTCTGCAATTCCCAATTTATTCTTTGAAACAAAATAAGGTGACCTCTCTGGAATGACAAATGGAGGGATCCTTTCAAGGCATTAATTTTTATGAAAGAAATATTGATCTGGTTTTGAATCTCATAACACTAATACTACAAAACTACATGTGCTATATTCTGTATTTTATTCCATTAAATGAGTTTTGCCTGGAGGCATTAAAACCATCCAACACAATACTCTGTTTCATAATATCAGATGTTGTTATTTCTATTTATAGTGATATTCAAATTAATCTCAATGAGTGACAATGCTGACTGTCCCAGACGTTGGACTATGCTGAATTTTATCATAATATTGGGAGATACGAAGCATGTAATTAAGGCTGTTTGGAAAGCATGGAATCCAATATAGTCAGGTCATTAGTGTGCTGGAGTGGGTATCCAGGCAGAGAGAAATCTAAAGGAAAGCAAGTATTCCTAAAGCTTTCCTTGTTACTGATGATTCACAAGGTCCTCCAGAGCCTTGTGCTGAAGGCAGTGGAGTTATTCTGGATCCTCTTTAGCTGGGAATGAAGGCTGGTCCCGTTCTGGACCACTGAAGGATGGTGCCCTGTCCCACCCCAGGGCACAGGGCCCTCCTGCACCATCACCTCAGTGACCTCAGCCCTGCAGGGCTTGCACAGCTTTTCCATGCATGGGTGCTCCACAAGGAGGAGAGACTCCAGTGACAGTGAGGAGTATGTTGGGATGGTCTGGGAGCTCTTTAATGTCCCCGTGTCCCCATGGGACGGGGCCATCGTGCCACCCCTCGTGGGCAGCACGGCAGAGGTTGCTGTGCCCTGTATTCTTTGCACTGGGAGGCTGCTGGCTGGGCTGGAGCCCATCTGAGGTGGGTGCCCAGCCCCTGTGGGCTGTGTTTGCAGCACAGCCCTTTGCCAGCACCGTGCACGGGCAGACCCGGGCTCAGGGTCAGGATGGAGCACCCCAGGCGGCCACCGAGACCTTCCCACGGGGCTCTTGCTCCTTCTCCAGGGGCAAGGTGACAGGGTGTGACAGAGTGACTCCAGCAGCACTGCCCAAGGCCCCTCTGATTTCGGCTGTGTGTGAGGAGGGATGTTTTGCTGTGTCATTTGGGATGCTGAGAGGCATTAACATGCAGTGTGAGCGCGAGTGGGCTGCTGGATCTCCTCCTCTCCCTCGGCTCATGGGCTGGTGCTGGCCAGTGCCTCCCTTCCCAGCCCTCTGAAATGAACTTGGCAAGCGTTCCCAGGCCTCTGGGACGTGCTCCTCGTTGTAATTTGCCTTTCTCTGTGCTTTGGGATCATTTGAACACTTGGACTACCTGGCCTCTGACTCCCATGGGAAGAGGAGGAAGCTTGGAGACCTCCCCTTGCCAAGGCCATGCCTGGTGTGGGGCAGGTACAATCCTCTCATATTCAGGGCACATCCAGCAGCTCTATTTGGGCTCTGGTTTTTGTGAAAAGCATTGCCTGAGCTGTGGGGGAGGAGGGGACAGTTCAAGCACTCATGGATTGCAAGATTTCATCCTCATGATGTGTCTGCTTAATGCCTGTGAAGGTGGTTGTGTATTTGGGTTGGTTTTTACACATATAAAAATAGAGATAGACAAAAATATTATTTTTGGTAGATATTTATGCTGTAAATAAGACCTGTTTTTTAAGGCCTTGCTCAGAGAAGGGGTTGGAAGGGGAGAGCAGGAACTAGAGCTGGGCTGTGGTGGGTGAGGAGAGGATGGAGCACAGCAATGTGACCGTGGACTGCCACTGCTGTCACTGTGCCCACAGCTCTGTCACCTGCTGCTTTGGCTTTTCCATCCTGTCTGTCTCACATTATGATGATGTTCAGGCTCAGAAGGATCAATGATGTGATTAATGGAGCAAAGATGTGGTTTAGGAACACTGAGCCACCTCAAAGATGTTCAGCAGCACCGGGTTGTGTTTGGGCTTGGCTGCTCCTGTCTGGGAAGTGAGTGAAGGGTGGACAGGCAGAAGCTGTGATGGAAACCAGGGACAAGAGTGTGGAGAGGTCAGAGTGTGGCTCGAGCAGGGTCAGGGTGCTGGGAGGAGGGTGAAGAGCCCTCCTGCTGCTCACACCTGCAGGAGCCTTGGGCAGCAGGTACCGGGGGACCATGCCTTGGACCCTGGCATGGGCAGAGGGGTACACAGCAGGGCTCTGGGGGCTCCTGCCATCGTGGCAGCTCCTGCCCATGTGCCTGCCACCTTGGTCTCCACTGGAGGCTGCTCACGGATCAAAGGGAATGCCAAGGTCAGGGTCAGGAGCTGAGAGGGGTCACTGCAGAATGCCAAGGTCAGGGTCAGGAGCTGAGAGGGGTCACTGCAGAATGCCAAGGTCAGGGTCAGGAGCTGAGAGGGTCACTGCAGCCGCATGGAGTGGGATGAGCAGAGCCCAGGCAATGCCAGGCAGTGACAGGGGAGTCCCAGGGAGAGGACAGCCCAGGAGCTGGCACGGGGCCCTTGCTTTAGCCCGAGGGCAGTGCCTTGCTGGAGCTGCTTTGCTGCTTCCAGTTCAAAAGGCAGCTAATCTGGGCCCGGCTCGGTGTGATCCTCCTGCTCCCTGCCTGTGCCTGATCTCCCTCAGATCTTGTCTCGCAATTTTACAGCTGTTTTGGCTTTTCACTCGCAGGTAAAACAACTGCTGACAAAGCCAAACCCCTCAGCTGTTCTTGTCCTGAAAAATGACTCACATCCAGGTTCTCCTCGGGTGGGTTGGGAAAAGCATGGCTCGGGACAAATGTGGCTCCCAGCTCCCTTCCTTGGAGATGTCACGTTCCTGTGGCTGCAGCAGGAGGTGACCAACAGCCCAGCACTGCTCCAGGGACCCACAGCCAGCAGCATCTGGCCACTCAAACCCCATGGCATGGGCAAGCATTGCCACTGGCTGTGCTGCAGCCTCCGGGGAGGCTTTAAATCTCCCTTGTCCCTGGGAATACTGATTATAACGTGGTTGTAGAGGCTCTCCAGAGTGAGCTGGACAAGTCATCCTGATTGTCATAACCCAAATTTCAGTGACAGGAGTGCTGGTGTAACAGGGAGTATTGGTCCCTGCAGGTGGGTTTGTAGGAGCCATTTATTACTGTCCTATACAAAGGCCTAATCCCAGCTTTTCCTGGAAGAGTGTCTGTACATAAACAGGACTGTCAGTGTAGAGGTGGTGGAGGATGAAAACACGCACTTGTCTCAGTGCAGTTTTCCAGCATTTTCTCTGGATGCTGCAGCAGTGGCTGGGCTTGGTGGGAAGGCAGCAGGCTGGGCAGGGATCTGGCTGATTCCCTTGGACAGTTCTCCCTGTTTCATGAAATCACAGGACCGTTTGGATTGGAAGGAACATTAAAGCCCATCCATCCCACCCCTGCCATGGGCTGGGACACCTCCCACCAGCCCAGGGGGCTCCAAGCCCTGTCCAACCTGGCCTGGGACACTTCCAGGGATCCAGGGGCAGCCACAGCTTCTCTGGGCACCCTGTGCCAGGGCCTGC
>JAWWEW010000023.1:1058250-1073470 GCA_035583185.1 Anabacerthia variegaticeps | reverse complement strand
AGGGTGGTGGGCACTGAGCAGGCTCCCCAGGGCAGTGGGCACAGCCCCAAGGCTGCCAGAGCTCCGGGAGGGGTTGGGTGATGCTCTGGGGCACAGGGTGGGATTGTTGGGATGTCTGTGCAGGGCCAGGGGCTGGACTGGATGATCCTTGTAGGTCTCTTCCAACTCAGAATATTCTGTGATTCTAAGAGTAATTAGTGCAGGTTTTGGCTTGAAGATCAGTGGTTGATGGCATCCAACCCCTGCCTGCTGCATCTATTAACGTGGCTCAGGATAGAAAAAATCCCTCAGTTTTGTTTAAAAAGCTTGCTTATGGTTCAAACTCAAATGATAGAGCATAAAGTGTTGGGTTGGTCCCCTGATGATCCTTCAAGTAAATTAATCTGAAAAATAATGAAAAATACTTGAAAAAAAAAACCCTCAAAACATCTACATCCCAAAGCACATTATAATGAGTCTTTCTCGAGCACAAACAACAGAAATCAAACTCCACCCTCTGCTCTTTTTACAAGAAAAGCAACATCAAAGCCAAGGAGAAAGTGTCCCTGTAATTACCGACAGCAGAATCCTTTGGGTGTGGGGCTGTTCAGCTCCTGGGGGAGCTCTGGGAGTTCTGCATTTCAGAGCAGGGTCCCACTGAGGTTTGTGTGTGTCTGTGGGTACAGGGGCTCCCTGAAGGGGTCTGTGCTCTTAAGTGAGTCCCTGAGAAGAGTTTGAGGAGAAAAGCGATGTATTTGGAGCAAGGGTTAGTCCTTTCCTTACTTGCCAGGCTCTGCTGTACCTGACCTGGAGCTCCAGGGGTCCTCCGTGACCAACAGAGATGAGCTGGGCTTTTGGGCAGGAGCTGGAAATGAAATCCAAGTGAACATCACAAATTACAGAGCTCCTGAGTATTGGAATCTGGGTTACTGCACACTCCAGAGTTAGAGGGGAATTTTTTATTGGCTTGGATATCTTTTGTCTGTGGTGCTACGTCAGGGACCTCTCCTGGGTTCTTAGTGCTCTGTTCCTGGGTGGAGTCTGGGGTATTTAGGAGGAGATCACCAAGGCAGTGGTGGAGTCCCCATCCCTGGAGAGGTTTAAAAGCCCTGTGGACGTGAGCCTTGGGGACATGGGTTAGTGGTGGGTTTGGCAGTGCTGGGGCATGGTTGGGCTCCATGGTCTTGGGAGGGTTTTCTAACTGAAGAATTCTGTGATTTGATAACATTAAGAAACTGGACTAGGTGATGTGTCTTCTCTGCATTGCTTTGTGGGCAGTGCCTTTGGTCCTCGTGTAACCAGAAGGGTGTTCAGCTGAGGATGAGCTGAATGCAGGAGCAGCATCTGCATCTTCCACATGCCCTGACCCTCCTCTGATAAGGCCCAGCAGCAGGGAAGGTGTTTGGCATCCCCTGTGCCAGAGCAACCTCTGAGTTTGATGCCTGAGCATTGTTCCTTAAGGAGCCAATTATTGTGGAGCTCCTTGGGTACCGAGGTGGGGAGGCAGCATTAAAACCCCCCAGGCTGTGTGTGCCAGGCTGGCTGAAATGGTGGCTTTTGGGTGAAAAAGGGGATGCTGGGGCCCAACTGCTGCCCATTGGGGCATTGCTGATGAAAAACCTGTGGTGAAGCAGAAAAATTGTACCGTGGTGCTGAACCTTCCCCAGCCTGACTCTGCCACCCCTCTCCTGCCAGGGTTTATGGTGGCAGTAATCCTGGTGCAGTTGGAAGGATTAGTTGTGGAGTTAGCTGCTGTTCAGAGTAAATAACTTCTGAAATCTGGCCTGATGTTATCAAAGAGGATGTTTCAAAGTCGTATTTATAGATTCACAAGTATTATCTGAACAAACACGTTGCCTGTTCCCTGCCCACACCGCGAGCCTCTGTCACTGCAGGGAGGAACACGGGGCAGGAGAAGCACCGAGCAGGGAATTCACAGGGAAAGGAGGATTTGTTAATAGAAGTGTGACTTTTCAATAGCTATTTTTGTATGTTGGAAATGTGCAACTAATGCTGGGATTGAAATGTCCCCCAGGGAAAAGGTGATTTTAATGGAACAGAAATGACATGGTGAAACCTTTTACCTGCCACGGTTCTGCAGTGCCCAGCAGCAGGATTTCACTTAGCCTGGTGTTCCCTCCCATGCCCTCCTCTCCCTCATGGGGAGAGCTCTTAACTGACGTGCAAGTGCCAGCACTAGGGAGGGTCACTCTACCCAGAGTGAATAAATCAGATGTTAATCTGTTTCTCAGATGTCTTCACTGAACAAGCATAATTAACCAGCTTAGAAGGTAGTTTTCCAGGCTGAACAACTGGATTTCTGTGGTACAGGCCTCCAAAGGAAAATACTGACAAACCTGCTGACTTTAAGTGGGAAAGTCATACCAAAAGCAGCAATAATTCACCCCTAGTCCCACTTCTCCCTGCAAAACAGAGGTGCTTGTACGTGCTCATCCATCAGCTGACAGCTCCTTGCTTACGGAAATGATGATTTTACATCAGACCACTTACATTTCCTTACTGCCTGTGTTGGAAACCCTTTAACACTTTTCACCACTCTCCTCCTTTCTGCTTGCCTTTTTTTGTTTTTTTGAACTAGACTGCTGTTGAATCTCACTTTAGTGTATAAAAGTGCACCAAGCTGGACATCACATAAGATAAAATATATGCTGATGCTTAGTAAGTGGGATGTGTGTTTGGGGATGCAAGAAAAGAGTGGAGCTGCAAACAGAAGTAGCTGTAACCCCAGAGAAACTTGAGTGGGAAGGTCTGGAAGTCTTTGTTCCAGAGGCCAGACCAGGTTGCTCAGTGATTTATCCATCCTGGTCCCCAAAACCTTCAAGGACAGAGCCTGGAGAAAAGGTTTTCTGTAATGCCTCTTTACAACTTGGCACATGACTATAAACTCATCCAGCATTTCTGTGGCACACTCAGATATAGAGCTGTTCCCTTCAGGACTGAGAGCTGATGGAGGGGTTATTTTTAGACTTAGGTGGATTTTTACATCAAGCCTCTGTGCATTAGGCAGTTTTTTACTGTGCATCACTGTGTGCCAGCACTCAGAGGACAGACAGGGTTGCAGGGCCACCAGACCACCCTGAGGTAGCTGGAGAAAGAGCTGGCAATTAAAATACTTCCCGGCAAAGGGCTAAAGCGTGGAGGAGCCCTGAATGGCTGTGGGAAAAATAAAAGTTAATGGAAAGTAATTTGGCAACTTAATCTGGAGGTTGGCAGGGATCCAAGTGGATAATAATTTGATTTCAGCTGCTTTTGTGTACTTAGTCATTCAGATACCCTGCAGAAAGTCACACTGAGCTGGCTGAAGATAAAGGGAGCAGCTTGTGTCTGGAGCTGGTCAGTCAGAGGTGTTTGTAGGGCCAGTGTTTCAAGATACACCCAGGGGGACAAAGGAAGGCTTGGTGGAATTTACCCTGAGGCATTGGTGTATGTTCTTGCTTTGCAGGGACATTTGATCTCCTGTCATCCTCTTGGACCAGCTTCCAGCTCAGGCAGTCTGGGTGTGATTCTCCCCATCTCTGTTCCCAGTGGTTCCTTAGAGCCCTGTGGTGGTGGGACAGGCAGCCTCTCCCTGTGAGGGCCATCCCTGGGAAGAGAATGAGGGAAGCCTGACTCAGCACTCAACATCTCTGCACATAGCACAAAGTTAAAGTGCCAGCTATTTCCCAGCCTTGGGAATATGCTCAATTCTCTTGCAGTGTAATTAAACTCCAAGGGTGCAATTGTTTTGCCCTTTCTCCAAGCTCACGTCAGCATCTTTGATCAACAGCTTGTTGCTGTGTCACATGGCTTTGCCTTGGGGATGCTGTTGAGTTTTTACCAGTGATGGAGATGTTCTGATGCACAATGTGCTGGTCTCCAGGAGTGAGGGCATGCACATCACCTGGGTTGCTCAGCTAAACCTAGCTGTGGTGTCCATCTGAGGGGTGTGTCGAGGTGTTATTCTTATCTGTCCAGAAACACCAGAGTGGGGCACACACAGTGAAGAAAAATACTATTTTTATATGTAATTTGTCTTTAAAAGTATTTTTCAAGTGCTGTTGCAATTAAGGTTCTTGCCACATAATTTCTTTAGCATGTGTGGGCAGTTTATGGCTGGGTTTATTTTACTATGTAATTGTTCATTCTAGTGAGTCCTGTGTATGTGGACTCTGAAGAATCCAGTTACACAAAGAAATGGATGGAGATCACTGTTCAGCTTCTAACAGAGATTTTCTAAGTCAGGGATTTCTCCCCAATATCTAAATTATATCTGGCTGTGAGGCTGGGCAGGCCCTGGCACAGGGTGCCCAGAGAAGCTGTGGCTGCCCCTGGATCCCTGGGAGTGTCCAAGGCCAGGTTGGATGGGGTTTGGAGCACCCTGGGCTAGTTCCAGACCCCTGATATGGGCAGGGCCACCTTCCATGTTGCTGTAGACATTTAGCACAAAACTCTAGAAAAATCACTGTCTTTGGTGCTCCTAATTGTTTATTAAATGTTTTATGGAGCCTCTGTCTGCCCTATCTAATGTCATTAGCAAGATAAGAAGGAAGGGAATATTAAGAAATAGGCTCTTCTTTCCCCTAATGTGCCTCTTCATGCCTTATGTGCCTCTCTCTCATTGCTGATCTCCTTGGCACCAAATTGCCCTTCACCACGGTGAGTGATGCTCTGTAGCGAGGGGAATGTGGCTGTGGAGAGGGACAATAAAGTGTCAGCAGCGAAATACTCCCCCATCATAATGTATTATTTAATTAGTGGAAATGGCTGCAAACTTAGGCTGTCTGGGCTCTCTGATGAGCCGGGCTCAGCTCTGATCTCAGCTCCCAGCTTGGTTAATGTCAATGCTCCGGGGCCCTGGCAGGGTGTGTGGCTCAGCACCCAGGAGGGGGGTGCTGCCCCAGTCCCAGGGGGCGAGGCTGGGGCTCTGCTCCCCATCCCTGCCAGCGCACCGGGGCAGCACGGTGCTTTGTGCTGCTATTTCATTCGGGAGGGATGGCAAGAGTGGGCACAATTCACAGACTAATTACTCGAGCTGGGTTCAATTAAGAGCAGGAAGAGCTCTGCGTTAGGAGGGGAGCAGTGGATATAAATTACTTGTGTGCTTCCAAGGCAGAATGTGTTCCCAACGAGCCCGGGATAAAGCCTGTGCGACTCAGAAAATTGCGGTTATTTTATTCTCTGGGATTCCACCTTCTGAAGCAAGACGAGGGCGAGTGGCATTGCCTTTCTCAGGGGTCTGAAGATTAAACTTTCTCTAAGACCTGAGGCAGCTCTTGCAGAATGCAGGGCAGGGAAAAGCTCCCGGAAAGGAGCTTAGCCTTTAATACCAGACGGAGGATGATAAGGGACCCAGTGATCAAAGCACTACCACTCTCTCAGGGCTGTATTTACCAATCTCCCCTCACACCATTCAGAGTGTCCCTGTATATCATATTTCTGTGGAACTGCTAAAAAAGGGTGCACATTTTAAATATGAAGTTTTAATTAATGCCCCTCACACCCATCAGCTGAAGGTGAGATTCCATAGATGTATTTTTCTTGTCCCAAAAAGTGAATGCTCCAAGAAGTTGAGGTGTTTCCTGAGATTTAATGCAGTTCCAGCAGCTGTTTGGTACATCCATAACTTCCTTGGCGTTTATAATGAGCTCTTAGAGTGGCAGAAAGAGCTCCTAGTGGTTCTCTGAGGCAAGGGAAAGAGGAATTATGTGATCACTGACATTTGTCAGTGCCAGGATTGTAGAACTTCACACAGTCCCATATGTTGCTGCTCCGTAACCTGCGAGCCCAAGGCAGAACCCCAAGCAGTGCTAAACCCGTCTGGCACGCCGGGTAAGGATGTAGATCCCAAGTGCTGGCAAAAGATACCATTGTTCTGCAGGGATTGAAAAAGACACTGTGGAAAAGTGTTTTACTGTTGTAGCAAGAAAAGTGTGAAGTCTGATGTAAATTATCTATGAGAGATCAGTGAGGGGAGGGGGAAAGGAGTAGTTAAATTATCCTTTTTTGACAGAAATTCATCAAAGCCCATTTTATTTGGCTTCTTTCTTTGAAGATTTCTCTTCCTAACCCAAGCTCATTTCCATCCCATGTTTCTTTTTCATTTTTTAAGAGAAGTTGAGTAAGGGCAAACCATGAAATAAGGAATGTATGATTTAGAGTTCTTAAAATTTCATGTAAGTTCTGTAGCCTGTTGACTAATTTCAAGGATGTTGAAAACTTCTGGATATGTTTTAGATCAAGAGCTGCCAATGAACAAGGTACATCATCTTCCCTGTCTCAGTCTCCACAGACAAGTAGATTTGACTGTGTTGTGGACTGAATTAGTGACTCTTACTTGGCATTTTGCTTGATCCCTTTACTGTGTGTTTTACAGTGAAGGAATTTTTGGGTGGGGACCATTAGCTGATGTTGTGAGCCAGTTATTGCTATGGGTCACATCATCCATTTAGGCTGTCATTACTATGTTGGATATAAACCCCCTTAAAATTTTGCTGACAGCAATAGAAATATGATCTCTGATGTGCCAAAAATAAAGTTGTGACAGTTCCTCCCATCAGTGTTTGAGGTGTTGGTCCTGCAGCCCCAGAGCTGCTGGGACTCTCTGGCAGGAGCACAAATATCCTTGGAAGGTCAGGTAGATGCTCACAGCAGCTTCCGAGAGGAAAAGCAGCCAAGATCTCTCTGGTCAAATAATTTTGCCAATATAATTTGTAGAGATGGAATAAAAAAATCCTTATTCTACTTGAAAATCTGGGGAAAGTCAGGTGGAGCAGGGGACCCAACAAAAGATGCAGCTCTTCTAGGCAAAGTTTGAGAGAAAGGATGTTTCTGATCCAGAAATCAAAAAGAATAAGAAGCCATTCTTCCTTTGAGCTGAGAAGCTGCATGAGAGTCAATGAACATCAAAAGTCATTGTGTTCCCCTGGCTGCTCTGGCTCTTGAAGGGCTCGCTGATGAATGGGAGATGATTTTTTGGCCATGCTGAGTTTCCTGCACTGTGGAATCCATCCTGGTGATAAACTGTCACATAACTCTTCCCCGCTTGTCGAGCGCTGGAGGCAACAGCCATAGCATCACACCATCCATCATTCTTTGTAATCTGGAAGTGCAGAAAGCTGCACATCCAGGCAGCAGGTGGAGGGCTGGATGGTCTCTTCCCACCTCTCCTTCTTCATGGATTGGATTTTCATTCTCTTGGCTGTCAAATACAAAGGTTACTGTGTTGTGCAGCTCAGCTGCCTCACCCTACAACACCACCTTGGTTTGAGAGGAGTCACTGTGTGTGCTTGAAATGAGGACAAACCATACCATTCTGTGTTTTAGTACGTGAGTGCTCTATGCCTCTCTGATACCAGCTCAGGGGACCTGGTTTGGCCAGTTCACGTTTGCATGCCCTGGGGGAGGAATGGGTGGCTCTGAAGGGAGGCAGCTTTTGCCATCCCTGCTTTGGAAGTGGAGCATTGGAATGTTCACAGTTGTAGTTCTGTGACTTCACAGTTCAACAGCAAACCAACATAGCAAGAAAGTCTTTTAAAGCCCAGGTTTTTGCTGTAATCTTTCCCATGATCACAGGAGTCATTCCAGGCTCCTTGGCTGCTCTCTGAGGAGCAGATGTTTGCTGGAGTCTCAGCTCCAAGGAGCTAAAGTTATCTGCTGCACAGCATTCCCTCTGAACCAGGTATTTTCCTGGGTGTGCGTAAGGTGGAGGGTATAAATTGTTCTCTCTTGGACCTCAGTGAGGGAAGCTACTGTAGTTTGGGGGAAGCAATCTTTACATGTGAGTGTCCTCATATCATCATTGTAGTTCTTTAGTGTTGGCAAAGCACTCAGAGATCCCTCTGCTGAAGAGACTATTAGATCTCAAATGCATTATTGCTCACTTTTATCACCAACAAATCCAAAGTGCTGCTTTGGCAGGAAGAGCACTTTGCAATATTAGATTTATTGACAATTGTTGTGTGTTGCTCTAGTCAGTCAGTTCTAGCAGTGAAGTCTGAGGCCAGGGTTCTGTTTGCATTATCCCTTCTTCAGGCTGAGTGCTAAATGGGTCTGTCTTGCCTGGAAAAGCAATTTCCTGGTGGCTGAGCCTGACTGTGGGTCCTCTGCTCTGGTGGCAGCTCTATGAGGACAGATGGTATTGTTGTTGATGATAAACCACTCTGAGAAGCTTCACTTAAGGAGATGGGTCCAGCACCAGGGTCTCCCTTCTTGTCCCTCCTTCTTCTGCCTTTTGCCTGCTTGCTCTGCCTCCAATCAGCCTCATTAAATAAATCTTATTATTCAAAAGGAGAATTACTGTATCTGTTCCTAGTGAGCAGCCACTGGTGGTTGGGTCTTACCAGCTGGTTTTTGATCCCAGGATTACTTTGAACATGTGGAGCAATTTCACTGTGATGCTGCCAGGTCTTTGTGAGAAGGATTTTAGGCAAGGAATTTTAATTTCAGTCAGGAAGTTTGTAATTATATTTGAAGTGTGCTGGAGTTACAGCTGAGAGCTGTGATATGAAATGCACAAAATTCTTCTCTATTGCATTCCTCAGATTTCAGATTAGACATAATTTGGATCATCCTGCAAGATAATTTTTGAAAAGAACTTTATTGATTTAGAGTGATGTTACAGAGAAGTGACTCCTATCTTTCTGGACTGACTTACGCTGTGCTCTAACTGACTCCAACATTGTATACTCTGTAATATCTCTTATTTCTCCATGTAATCAAAGACTAGAAAATAAAGAGTGGTGAGGAGGTTGTCTGGCTTTTCCCCCTGGAAGCTGGCTGGGAGCTATTAAAGTATCAGGGCACGTGACTAATTGAGTTATTGTCAATTAGGAAGCTGGGGAGGGCTGGCTGGCTCCTCAGGAGCAGGGAGGGCTGTCAGACAGTCACGTGTTGGGAGCGGGACATGGCGGGACATGGGCACGATTCCCCAGGAAGGCTGACAGGAGCTGTTGTGTAACGTGGCCTCGTCTCCTGCGTGTCACAAGTCCATGTGTCAGCTCTGGTTATTTTCAGCGCTTGTTGTTTCCCCGCTGAATTAACATGCAGAGTGCTTTGGGTTTCCTGGAGTGTTCCTCCCCACTCCTTGGAGCTCTTCAGTGGGAGCCCTGGCTGTTCCTTGGGCTTGGGGTTGGAAATGTCTCGGTTGTTCCTTCCAGAGTCTGAGTGTGCTTTGCAACATGTGCAGGTTTGTGAGTGAGGTGTCTGGGGACGGAAGATAATCTGGATCCGTGGCTGCCTTTTGGGCAGGAGGACTGACACACGTTCTTGGCAGTGCTTGCCCATGTCAATGTGTTGAAGGGCTGCAGAGATGCCCCAAGTGCTCCTGCCCAGGGTGGGCTGTGCTGGTTTCCTCCACTGGAACTGTTTGCTGGTGTTTCTTCTTCTGAGAGCTTGGTCTTCCACCAAAGAGTGGTCCTGGGGCTGCTGTGTGGGAGGTGGGCAGCACCGGAGGGAGGGAGGGACACACGAGGGCCACACGTGCTGATGAGCAGCAGAGACAGGTCTGCTGGGATACCAACTGTACTAGAAAACCTAATGTGAAACTGGAAGAAATGCTCCAAACCATGTCAAGGGGAGGAAGAGGGAGGAATATATTTTGGGATGTGCATTAAAACCTCCTTCTGGTAAAGCTGTCAGGGACTTTCACGTCAGGGACTCCAGTGTTCCAGTTGGGCTGGTGTCCTATATTTTTGTATGTGCTGTGTCTCACAGTAAACTCCTCATCACCATGAACTTTATATTCCTCAAAACTATAACAAGTTCACTCCTGGAGGGTTGTTCACCACTAGAAGGGGCTGCCCAGGGAGGGTTGGAGTGCCCAGCCCTGGACTGGAGGTGGCACTCCGTGACAAGGTGGGCATCGGGCACAGGGTGGGCTCCGTGGGCTGGGAGGGCTTTTCCAACTTGGATGATTCTGTGTCCAACTTCTGCTATTGCAGAATCACAGGGAGCCTGGAGATCCAGGCTGGAAAGGGTATGAATGACCACAACATGGTGTTCCACATTTGCTCAGGTGCATATCTGGTTCAGAAGCTTGTCACACACTCCTTAATTTCTTTTCCTCATCAGTCCTCCATTGCCAGTCCTTGCACTCAGCCTGGATTTAAGGAGCCCACAGCCAGCAAGGGGCCCAGGCCAGGCAGCTCTGCCTGTCATTAGATGTTGTACACACACACACACACCCCTCCTTCTGCAAGTTCATCCTTTGTGCCTGAGGCTGTGATGGAAAAACCTCCTGTAGGGCTTGGGCATGAGCAGGGAAACAGGCATGGCCTGGGGTGGAGGAGGACGTGCCTGGCTGGTTCTCTGTGTCCAGGACTTCAAGGAGCACCCTTCAAGGCTGTGGGGTTTTCACTTGCTTATTGGCTTCAGTGAGAACAGACCAGATTTGAGCTGTTCACATATATTTGATTTAGTACTGTCATTTCCTAAGTCTGGTAGAGACCTTCCACCTTGAAGCTCAGCTTGCTCTGGCCATCAACACTTGTGGCAGCTCCCTGTGCTAAAATTGTGCTGGAAGAATAAAATGAAATTTATTGCATGTTTAATTGGAATTTCACTGCTCTTGTCCACCTGATAATGAATTGTCTTCAGCACAGGAAAGAAGTAAAACTAGAAGAGATTCTCTTGCAGAAACCAGTTATTGCTGATGGTAATTACAGGCTGTATATCCAGCTAATGGGACTTTGAACTGTGCTGGGAAGTTCAGTGCTTGACAAAAGGGTTTTGCATACTCAGGAAAAGAACCCTGAGTTAATTTTAGTCTTCAAGGGCTCCCAGAAAATCGTGGTCAGTGCCTGGAGGTGCTGGGAGAGAGTGAACCGTGTCCCATGTGCTGGGGTTTGGAAGGAGCAGCTGCCCTGTCTGCAGCCAGGAGGGTGGTAGAGAAGGTCTTTGCTCAGTTGGGTGCTGGTCCTGAGGTTTTGTAGCAGTTGCAGCCACAGGAATCTGTACTGAAGGCACCTCACCGTGAACCATCAGCACAGTCTGCTGTTTGCAATGAACTTACTGCCAGTGGTTGAACATTCAAGCAACATCTGAAATGAAAACTTTAGTAATATTAATGTGAATGATAAATCCCCTTGCATGGTAGTTTCAACTCCTCATCTCTGAAATGACCTGATTTTTCCAGAAAGCTTCTTTCTTGATTTCCATACACACAAAACCTGAACCTGGTGTGTTTGGAGAGCCCAGGCTTTCCTGGGGGTGTCTGGATGATGTCCTATTTTTCAGCTCAGCAGTGGGGATGGTGCTGACAAAGAGGATGTAGAGAAATGGCATGGTAGGGACTGCCTGGGCTCTAATAAATCATCTACTTCATCTGCTCTTTGGGAAGAACAAGCAACTTGTTCTTGCTGTCCTGTGAACAAATGGGGAAGGGAAGAGCAGGGGGAGCCTCAGGAAAGCAGCTGGAGTTTGGTGCTGCTTCCCTTGGTTTGTATTCCAGTCCTCTCATCTCCCTCAGGAGTGACCAACTTTCCCTGGAGTTTGATGGTTCAGATTGAGTCTTTCTGTATGTGTTTGTTAAAATCTCAGTGTTGAATGAGCCCTTGATGTCACATTGTCCCTCTCAGATGGATGAGAGGCTTTGCTGCTGCAGCTCCTCCAGCACAACAGCCTGCACTCTGCAGGGGCAGCACAAACCAGTCCCCTGGAAAGTTTTTATTAATTAGAGAAACAATTGCAGGGACAGAGGACCAGTGCCAACAGATCATTCATGGCTGTGACAGAGCTGCCCTTGTTTGGCAGCTGTGGTACATCTGTGCACTGAAGGCATTGTCATCTCCAAGAATGGGGTCATTTTTCTAACCCCCCAAAATAAACAACTGCTGCACAACAAATATTACACACACACACACTCAAGCAGTCCAGAAGGCCTTCCCTGGCCACGTAAGCACAGCTGAAACCCAGCAGTGATGTTGTTTCTGCAGGAGCAGCCTCTGGGATAGGCGGGATCCAGGCTGGGAGGACGTGATGGGATGGGAGTGTGTCCACATGCAGAGATGAATGGGGTCTGTGGTGATGGAGTAGATGGGACCACCCCAAAGCTGGTGCCACCTGCTTCTGAAGAGCCCCCCAGCTTCAGCTCAGGGCTCAAAATCTTTTCCAGCCTCTCAGTTTCTCTTTAATTTCAAGTTGCTGGGGCTGGTGTTTCAGGCTGGGTCATGGTGGTGATGAGGTTTGTGGGTTATTGCTTAAAACACTTGTCAGAAGGGTCCCTTCTCCCAGGTGACTGATAGGATGGGAGAAAATGGCCTCAAGCTGTGCCACAGGAGATTTAAGGCATTTGGCAATGATTTTTGTAGCTAAATGTGGATGTGTGTGTATTCCTGATGGCTGTCACTGTTGCATGGGCTGTAAGTCCACTCTCAGCAGCAGAGGGTGGTAACTTCATGTTGGACTGACAACACAATTATTTGTAACATTCTTCTGGTTGTGTAAAAGATTTTTCCAGGCTTATCTGGTAGCTTTGCATTATCTTTTCTGAAATTTAGATCCTCTATAGTCACAAAATAAGAGAGTAATTATGAGCAAGTCAGGGGTTTAGTTTCGTTTATCCTGTGCGAGTTATATCAGGCAAGAATGTCTTTGGAAGCAGCTGACCAGCAGTAACCCCAAGGAGGATAAAATCCCTTGGGTTATTTTTACAGAACAGAGGATGTGAAGAGTTGGGAAGTGCTTTCCTTCTGTGGCTGAAGCTGAATGCTGGGAGGTGGTTGGTGCTGGGTCAGCCTGGAGCTCTGTGGGCAGGCTGTGGGGTGGTGACCTGGTGTGCTGTGCCCTCCCCAGGGGGTTCTGGGGGTTCTCAGGGCTGCAGGTTGTCCCTGAGATGTTAAATAGGCACTGAGTGTCTGCCGAGGTCAGCACAGCCACTGACACCTGGAGAAAGGGAATTGCTGCCCCTGCCTTGCCCTTCTCATCCATCTCACAAACAGAAAAATAAGTATGTGAACAGGTTGGGCTTCATCTAATTAAACCCCATTTGCTCTGTCAGCCTCAGAGGCTGAACCCGGAATTTTTAGTCTGTTAAAACACAGAAAAGGGATGAGTTGTGGTGGGTCAAGGTGTGTGTGCTCTGATTGCTCTATCAAAGGCAGTGTCTTAACTTGAAAAGTCTGCACTGATCTTGCCTGTGATCCATTGATTTAAATCAATTTCCAGAGGAACATCTGCAAGAATTAAAGAATTATAAAAATGAGTAATTTTTCTCAATCCATTGTTGGTATGACTGGAAAAGGGGCATGATTTACTCCTTGGCAATCTATAGTTCTGCTGGTTAATAGGCTGGGTGAAATCCTTCCTCTTTATGACAAGGGATTACAGGACTCTGCAGTGAATTAGCACAACCCCCAAATGAATCTGTGGCAAGTGGCAGCACAGATGAGGATGTATAAGGACCTGATCAGGGAATTTTCTGTCAAGATCTGCAATGGCACACTTGAGTTTGTGCATATTTCCCTCAACTTATGTTTAAAACAAAGATTCTCGAAATTGACAGCTGTTGTATCATCATGTGAAGAGTGTGGAAATACTAATATTATGGAATTAAAACTTCAGAATGGTGCAACACCTTTTAGTAAATGAATAAGAGAGTGTATTAATTAAGGCCAACTTTACTGTAGTTATTTGTTAGGCAGACTCAAAGGAGGATACAGAAATTTCTCCAAGAGCTGATTGTCACCAGTGAGTTAATTATGCACGGAGGCAGAAGGAGCACATCTTCCAAGAATGAGAGATCAGCAAGGGAGGCTTTGATATTTGATTAAAACCATGAAAGAGTTTGAGGAAATTAGCAGGTGCCTACGAAGGGAAATAAACAATGATCAAAAAGCAGAGGGTGGCAAAACCAGAGTGCTCTGGGGAGGTCCACAGGCTTGATGTACTGCCCGTCCCCAAAACAGGGGAAAAAAGATCTTCAGAGAAATGAATGGAGACTGTGCAGTAACAGCCTCACTGGGGTAGAGTGAAAAATCTTAAAATGAAGCATTTGGAGTGAGAGAGAAGAGAAAATGGGGATGAATTATTAGTTTGGGAAGGCAAAAAGTTGGATGAATTTCTCTATGTGCAAATGACTTGTATTTGCTGGCAAGGAAATAGTCCTAACAGTCCCACCAGTGTCCCTGGAGCCTTGTTAATTGGGTTTGTCTGGGCAAAGCAAAGTGGGGGGTCTGCAAACACTGACAGTGCCCTGAGGTGGGTTCTCCTCCTGAAGGGATCTGCTGCCAGAACTGGACTGGCTAAAGCATCCCCAGGCACTTCCCACTACCCAGGGATCCAGATCCTGAACAGTTTGGGTTGGGAGGGACATTAAAGATCATCCCATTCCTATGCTCTGCCATGGCAGGGACACCTTCCACCAGCCCAGGGTGCTCCAAGCCCCGTCCAACCTGACCTTGGACCCTCCCAGGGCTGGAGCAGCCACAGCTTCTCTGGGCACCCTGTGCCAGGGCCTGCCCACCCTCCCAGCCAGGAATTCCTTCCCAGCATCTGTTTGGAAATGCAGCTGTGGAAATGTATCCCTTAAAAATGTGGCTGTGGTTCCTGGGCACATCACTTGGAAAGAGGGTAATTTAATTATCCAACACTAGAACACGTAGGATGGAGAGTCTCTTCATAAAATAACAATGGTTCTGTAAAGCAATTAGAGAATTTGCTGATGTCTTAAGCTGCACAGGCACAATTTAAGAGTTTTTATGAGTTGTAGGAAAAAGAAAAACAGATTAAATTGTACACTGCTCATATTTAATTTGAGACCCTTTAGCTTTAGTTACAATGCACTCATTGTTGTTTTGTATCTTCATTGCCATCCTTGTCAGGGGAAAAAGATGAGAAGAATATATGGAGTTTTCAGGAAAGGGAGGAGAACAACAAGTGCTCTGACTTAGTTGTGCTTCAAAATTGTAATCATTTTCCAGGATATTATTGCAGTATCCTGAACAGAATTTACTCCATTTACACTGTCTGTGTCTTGCACATGCACTTTTTCCCACTCTCTTTGAGCAGGATAAAGGGAGGAGGTGGTGTCATCTGCTCAGGGGTTTAAACATACAGGACTAAACAGAGGGAGCATTCCAATATAAGGAAAATTTAGGTTGGATATGTGGAAGAATTTCCTCCCTATGAGGGTGCTGAGGCCCTGGCACAGGGTGCCCAGAGAAGCTGTGGCTGCCCCAGCCCTGGGAGTGTCCCAGGCCAGGTTGGACGGGGCTTGGAGCACCCTGGGCTGGTGGGAGGTGTCCCT
>JAWWEW010000023.1:1022066-1058150 GCA_035583185.1 Anabacerthia variegaticeps | reverse complement strand
GGCTGGTGGAAGGTGTCCCTGCCCATGGCAGGGGTGGCACTGGATGGGCTTTAAGGTCCCTTCCAACCCAAACCATTCAGCTGGTCCCACGTGGCAATCAGACTGGCAATCTGAGTTCTGGGTCAGTGTGGACTGTGCAGGACCTGTTGGCACTCCAGGAGTTCGAGCTGCCCATTCCAGACCCATGCAAGGCTCCCCTGCAGTGATGGGTGTTGATGTAACACTGTTGGATTAGTCCAAGTGTGAAAACACAGCTTTCGGGGGGGGGGAGGGGGTAAAAATCACAGTCAGGTTTCATGTTATTGCTTTTTATGGCAAAGGAAGTCCATAAACCTGGATGTATTCCTGGAGCCAGCAGTGTCTTTATGCTGCTTTTTGCTGGGCTGGATGCCAAGTGATGCCATTTGGCAGGAGAAGAGCTGAGCCTTGTGGGGGTGAAGCTGCACTCCCGGGGTCACTGCTTGAGCCCCAGATCACAGCAGGGCTGGAACAGCCCCACAGGGTCATTACAGCCAGCCCTGGGTGTCACCCTCGTGCTGGGAACAGCCCTTGGGCAGGGCTGGGGCTGGGGAACAGGGGCTGCCTGAGCTTGGAGCATCCCAGGGAAGCCTGGGGTTCTCACAGGGCAAAGGCTGAGCTCGAGGCAGGGAGGGGTTTGCACAGGGACATTTCCAGCAGAGCCCGTGTGTCACCAAGATGCCTTTCCTGGAAAGCACGGAGGGTTCTGCCTGTGTGACTCATTCTGTCACAAATCTGCTCTCCCCTTCCCAAAGCTGAAGCTGCCTGTTGGGAGAGTAGTGCCATGATGGGGTTTTTTGGGTTTAGTGTTAGTTGGGATTTTCAGGATTGGCAGAGTGGAAGCTCAGCTCACTTTTTTTGTAAGAAAACTCAGATTTCTGAGAGAAGCTGGGGCTGCCCCTGGATCCCTGGGAGTGCCCAAGGCCAGGTTGGACGGGGCTTGGAGCACCCTGGGCTGGTGGAAGATGTCCCTGCCCATGGCAGGGGTGGCACTGGGTGGGCTTTGAGGTCCATTCCAGCCCACACCATTGTGGGATTCCATGAGCACAGACACAAGGTTGTCAGAGGGACACCAGAAACTGCCTCCACAGCCCCCAGTTACTCCCCCAGTAAAATACAGGTGCCCGTGCCCTTCCTGCTGCTCTTGGTGAGCAAACGACTTCATTGCTGCTTTCCTGTCAGTTGTGTTGTCTTTGTTGTGACCTGATTTGCTTGTCAGCATCTTATGGCTGGAGCATTATAGTGCCTTACAAGGGTTTTGTATTAACTAAGTATAAGGCATTTCATAAGCTTTGGACTCTCCTAAGTTGATAGAGGATCACTTTATATTCTAATGAATGGTCCTTTAGGGTTTAAGGTGATGTAAAGTGCATTTAGTGCTTTCACCACCTTTGGGAGAGATGTGAGCTCCTTATAGGGGGGAAAAAACCTCAGAGAGATAAAGATGGGGCATTCTGGCAGAATATAGAGTTCAGTAAAAACCAAAACCAAGGTTTTTGCACATCCTTTGTGTGAATTGCAATCCGTTATAAGAATGGGAGATAATAAAACACCAATGGTAATCACTGTGTGTAAATTCCCTGCCTTAATTTTGTGCATAATGGGCAATACATGGCAGTACCAATTATCCTGTGTTCTCCATTTGCAGAGGTAGCACTAAAGATAATGTTCCTCATTGCAAATTCTATTATCTCTAAAAAGAAACAGTTAATTAACCCCATAAAACCATTAGTAGATCATTCTTAGTATTTAAGAGACATCTGGGTTCTGGGAGAGAGACTTTTGCCAGTAGAAGCCAGAGATATGAGCTTCAGGTTGCTGAAGAAGAGGGGTTTATGTAGGCAAATAGTAAATAACAAGTAAATAATGTGTTAATGTTCAACATTAGATGGGAAGGGGACTCTGGGAAGGTGTAGCCATGGCCAGAAATCTCAAAAAGTGGAATCCACCTGACTGGGTGATGCTGGGTCTGCTCTGCAAGGTTGCTGTAAAATAGGAAATCTTCATGCAAGTTGGTGTCCCTTTGGAATCACACATTGCTGTGGTGGAAGAACATCTGAGTCAACATAAATGATACAAGCACTGAATACTGAGTGGTTTTCAACAGTGTGGAGTGGGAAGGCTCCTTGTACTTAATCACTCACTGAAAGAAACGTCTCATGCTCAATGCAACTTTAATGTTATGCAAACAGACGCTTTGTCTCCAAGGGTTAATTCACATCAGGCAACCAAAGAGGATTTCAGTTATTTCCTTTGGTGAGGAATAAAACTGTCCAAAACCCATCCATGTCTGAGGCAAACTGTAAGAATACACTGGGCAAAGATGACTGTGTGAGTAAAACAGATAGTGGTCACTATCTATTTCTTTTCGATTGCACTTGCAGCCCTTCCAGAGAGCAATTTAAAGATAATAGAGTTGTCTTGGTGTCTCTGTTGTCACACTGGTGCAGTAGCTCTCGGGGTTCTCAGGAAAGTGCCCCTGGATGCTCAGTGGATGTTCAGTGAGCCCAGTTCCCCCAAAGAAGGTGGGGGATCAGCCCCAGAGGTTGGACTTGATCTAGGAGGTCTTTTCCAACCTAAATGATTCTGGGAAAACAACCTTCATCCCCCAGACCTGCAGCCCAGGAGCCTCTCCCTGTCCCCAGCCTGTGTTGTGATTGGACAATAAGGCTTCAAAATGTCATTTTGAAGTGATTTTCTTTTGTTTCTTTTTATTTTCTAAAGCTGCCATCAACTATTTCTAAATGATTACAGAGATGCTGGAGGAAATTAATCTGCTAACCAGATAAAGAGAGTAATATGTGGCTCGTTTCCTCCTCTCTTTGCCTGGCTTTCTCCAGAATCAGTTGGACTCTGCCTACTGATGGCTGCTTAATTCCCAGCCATTTCTGGGTGGATCAGATATGTCACTCAGAAGATATTACAGTCCATCCAAAAAAAAGATGTCATTTCTCAAGGTTAGATGATCACTAAGGCCTGACTCAAACTTTTGGTAGCAGAAAATGTTTTTCTAAGGGATTTTACAAGTCACTGTTTTTAATGCATTATGGGGAAACAGGATGGATTTCTGTAGATGAGATTTTAAATTTGTAAGTGAATCTTCCAGGCTGTGTGGGGAGAGTCTGGTCTTCTGAGAATTGTAATTCTGCAGGTCTTTAGAGCAACACAGAATAGGTTTGGAGCTTTCTGTTTATCAACTAAGTCCCTTAGAGTTTTTGAGGTTTTGCTCTTTGTGCTGCTGTTCCTTCTCTTTTTCCTCCTCCCTTCCAGGCTCTGCATCTGCCACTAAACCCTTGTCCCTGGGTCACTCTTGGTTTATTGCTGTTTGATATCGTTGGGCAATTTAATTAAGCTTCAGTGTTAGTAACTTCTCCTTGGGGGAGAGTCTGGACTCAGCGTGTTGTGCCCTGACCTCTCCGTGTGGATTCAATCTGTATTTCCATGAATAACCTGCCAGGCTTCCCAGAACAAGAGTTAAACACCCCAAAACAGCTGCTCCAGCAAATCCAGCAGACTGTCCCCTGCTCAAAGCAATTCAACAGCCTTTATTTACTTCCTCTTCTATCTCTCCATTGTTTCTTTGCCTTCAAGGAGCTTCTCACTGTAACTGTGACCTATTTTTGGCTCCTTCCAGTTTCCATTTTCTTCCAGTGCCCCATTTAAAAGTGTCTGTTCCCTCCAGAGTTTTTTTCTGGATTGGGCCAAGCAATGTCAAGTCCAAGGAAATGCAAGTCAAGATGTTCAAATTCAGCAAATCGCTGTCCCAGGTGACTGGTAACTATCAGAAGCCACCACAAAAAAAGTAAAAATCACAGATTTTTATGGGTTTACAGGGAATGGCTCTGACCTGTGAGACAACAGGGATATGAGAGAGAAAAGGGCACTGGTGAGAACATGGGAATATCTTGCAGGTCAATATAAACCTGTTTCTTAAAATATCTGCCTGTTTTCTACCCATGTGCACAGACAAATCTCAGGGAGTGCAGCTCGGAATAGGACATGCAGATCCTCCCCATCTGCTCCAAGCCCTTATAAAACTGTTCCTCCTACTCAGGGAGGAGGAAAAAATTGATAAAGGACTGGTGAAGGGGAAAAAGCCCTGAGTGTGAGTGATTCAAGGGGTTCCTTGGGCAGGTCAGCAGTGTCAGTGCTCGTGGCACCTCCAGACAGGGCACAGGAGGGAGGAGTTCTCACTCTGCTCAGCTATTGAGCCTCTCTGAGGAGGAGGACTAACCCTGGTATGGGAGGTGAGACTTAGATTGATGTTTTCAGAGCAAGAAAGGTTGTGGGGACTCTGAGCTGTAGATACCATCATATTTTTATCAACAATAATAACACTTTTTTATTGAAAACCTGTCTTCTGTAGCCAAGCTGGAGATTACTCCACTACATTTTGGGGAGAATTTGACTTTATTAGGGCTGTAATCTATTGGCTTTTTCTTTGGACTGCTGGCCTGTATATTCTCCCCATTTCATGTTGAGAGAACTCTTTAAAAATCAAAATAATGCCTAAACATGAGTATCAGAAGTGGTAGAAAAAAGAAGGAATATCCCCTGAAAAGCACAGCCATCTGGATGGTTCTGCTCTATCACCTGTGTATGGTTTATATGGCCTGCTCAGTAGACAAAGACCCTGTTTCTGTCTTTTCCCACTTCAGGATGATGGATAAAACCTGTTTAAATCCAGTGTGTATTTTACTGCAAAAAGTTTAGAAATAAATCGCTATTTTAGTATTTACTAACAAGCTATCTGTGTGACAATCTCCAAGAAAGAAATATCCATGTAAGGACAGACTGTACTGAGCATGTGTTGAGCATCTCTGATTTGAAAAGCATTTGGAAATGCACTGGAGAGGTCACAGGTTCCATTTAGAAGGGGATCTCAGAGGGTCTTTCTGCTCCCTTGTAGGCCTTCTCCAAACACTGAATTCCTTCAGGGAGAGATTCCTTCCTTTTTAAAGCCAGACTCTGGTTTTAACTTTCCCCATCATGTCATCTGGGAGGTAAAAAAATTGTTTGGCTGGTGTTTGATGAGCAAACAGCTCCCCCATGTTGTCCCTCCCTTCAGCAGGGCTGCAAATGTGTTATGGTATGGGAGTTTCAGGAAAAATCCTCTTCTGATGGAATTGTCCTGGGCAGGAGAGTCCTGGTGGCATCAGTGGGGTTAGCTCAGCCCAGCAATGGCTGAAAGGCAAATCAGCTGGGGAGGGGGAGGACATTTTATGTTCCCCTCTCTTTTAATCAGGCTGTCAGTTTGGATGGGTCAGGTTTTGGAAGAGGAAGGGCAGAAGTCATGATCATGACTGGGTGCTGCTCTGCAGGCAGTTGCTCCACTCAGTGGGGGTGGCAGCTGGGTTATGGCCCTGTCAGATCCGAGCCCACAATGCTGTGAGGCCATCGAGTCACTCCAACCATTTCAAATGGAGTCACTTCAAAGGAATGGAAATTAATGGAAATGGATAATGGAAATCATTGGCTTCAACAGAGATATAATGTGTTTAGTTTACATGTGTCTTAATGGAAATTGATGGTCCTCAGTTTGGATTTAATGGAATTCCTGCAGTCTTATTGCAATGTAATAGAAAATAATATTCTGTAATTGAAAATCAATTCAGATAATTCCTATTAATAATTAACACTCCTATCTCGGAGTTGTCTAACATCTATAATTTAGTGCGAGGGGAAGAAGTACCTCTGACAGTGAGGGCAGGCTCAGTTTGGGGTTTCAGGTGTTCAGTTTGCTGAGACAATCAGGAGCTGTGCTGGGAGGGAGCAGGTCCTGGCTGTGCCCTGAGCTGCTGGGGCTCCGTGCTGCTGCCACCAGCCCTTGGGGATGTTTTTGGAGTTTGAGCTGAATTGAATGTGACCTCAACTGAGGGGTGGGTTAAGGCACCTTTGTCCCCTCACTCTGCATAAACCCCAGCACTGCCCCCAGGCAGGCTCTTGTCTTGTGTCCAGCTCTGTCCTTCTCATTTAACCTTTCCTGGGTGAGTTGAGGACCAGAATCTGCTCTGGGGGTGCCTGGTGTGACCAGGGTCATGGCCCATCACCTTCCCAGTGCTCCAGAGCCAAGGACAGAGCCAGGACTTGCCATAATGTTTCCCTTTCCTGAGTCTAAAAGGATGGTGTTCATCACCTCTGGTGGGTTGCTTGCTCCAGATCTTTGCAGGGCTCAGGATCCCCCTCAGCCAGACTTGTAGCAGAGACGTGCCCTGACTCACCCCACTGTTCCCATCAGCTCCCACGGGAAGGTCACTCAGCTCCAGGTGACTGCAGCAGACAAGTCTAACACCACTCAAGAGGAAGCCCATCCCGTTCCCTGTCTGTGCTCCTGCCTCTCCCACCAGCTGTTTGAAGTGTTTAAAGCAATTTGCTTTCTCCAGAGATGTGGAAATGCCAAGATGAGCTGCAAACCTTCCTGCCCACAGTGAGCCAGGACAACTGTGCAGCCTCACCACCTCTGCATCCCCGTGGGCTGCCTGCAAGGGCAACTCTTGCCTAAAATAGATTTCCTTATAAACTTTCTGGAGGAAAAGCCTCTCTGACTGCCTGCTGAGGGCCACGGCTGTGCTTGGTTCCTACTCTGAAAGCTGTCTGGTATAAAAATAACAAACCTCTTCAACTTCCCACACGCTGTTTATTATTTTCAGATGATATTGGTGGGGCAGAATGTGGATGTGATGGTCCAGATTAAAATTCCAGCTCTGCTTGGAGCACTGCACAAAGGCCAGTGAAGCCCTGGGAGTTTGTTCTGGAGGATGAGAAAGCCTAGCACGTCATGGCTCTGGCCCTCAATTTCCCAATTCAGTGAACAATTGTGTTCCTGAAGAGAATGGCAGCACAAAATGCATTTCAGCTGATAAGTGATGGCACTATATTGCAAGTATTCTAATTGAGAAGCTTTTTTGTTCAGGAGCCTTATACATTAGCAACATTTAACAGCACAAGCACCCATTTTCCCTTTCATTTTCCAACTACCAATTCGAAATAATTAAAAAATAATTCCCCTGAATACAACTTTTCTCTGGTTTACAATGAGATTATTAAGCAGTGTCACTTCAACAGTGGCTCCCTTCCTAATTATTCATTCAGGTCCACAGAAATCCTCCTTTCTTTTTAATTACTCTTTGACATTCGCTCTACAGAATTTTATAGCTACCAGTCATCAGTTTGCTTTTTTTCCCATTTCCTCCATTAAACTGATACACTGGACTGCTTCTCTCAGAAACTTTGTGTTCTTGACTTTTAGAATGGCTGCAGAGCCAAATCTCTGCTGTTACACTTGAGCTGGAGAGGGAGCTGCAATTCTCAGTGTAGATCCACTTGAGCAGCCAAGCCTGGCAGCTCTTTGCTCTTCTGAAGATAAGGTTGCTTTGCATCATCTGGGCTGTTCTGCTCCAGGGGAGAATCACGGAATCACACAATGGTTTGGGTTGGAAGGGACCTCAAAGCCCACCCAGTCCCACCCCTGCCATGGGCAGGAACACCTTCCACCAGCCCAGGGTGCTCCAAGCCCCGTCCAACCTGGCCTTGGGCACCTCTAGGGCTGGGGCAGCCACAGCTGGAGCTTCTCTGTGGTGTTTGAGGTATTTAGGTACTGAAGTTTTGCTTTGTATTTTTAAAGCATGTAAGAATTTAAGTTTAAAGGAATTTAAGAAGAGCTTTCTATTGATCTTCCTGGTATCAGGGAATGGCTTATGAATTCCAAGTTACATATTTCTCCTGGATCCTCAGACAGGTATTGCACACACACTTTCCTCCCATTTCAAACAGCAAATGGCATCAATTTCATCTTGAAACTTCAATTCCAGCAGATACTACTTAGCAGAGTTGGTTGTTTTCAAGTAAATAAGGTGCATTATCTGTTTGATCAGCAGGAAGAAGGATGTGATTTTAATCAATGAGATAATTTGAGGTTTCTTGCCCTAGCTGATGTGGATAATTTTGTCAGTGTGAAATGTGTGCCCTGTTTTGGATTGTTTTACCACTTGTTTAATGCAAAGGCACCCAGACATTACAGAGAACATTTATTCATGTGTGAGCTTAATATAGTCCCTGTGTAAGACGTGTGGAGGAGCCTTAAAGTAGGACAGCATCAAACACTGGGGAGAGTGTGATGAGCCTGCTACAGACTAGCAGCTGTATAATATCTCTAAATGCTTATCTGAAACTAGAAAATAAACCATTCTCAGCGGAAAACTGACATTCCCTGAAAAAAAAAGGGGAAAAAAGAGAATAATTGAAGTGAAAGTGTGATGTCTGCTTTGGAATGTTCAGCACAGGGAAAGGAAGAGGAAACTTCAGAGGGAAGTGCTTAGGAGGACGTTTCAAAGGCCCCATCAGATGAAGTTCTAAACTGTGTCCCTCGGGGAGGCTGTGGAGGGGTCAGCCCTGAGTGTTTCCCTGTTGGGAGCTCTGTCTGTCTGTGGTTACACACACGTCCTTGCACCCAACTGGTGTTTTCAGGTGTGAATGTGGGCAGTGCAACTCACCTGGGGCAGGGCTCTAATCTTTTGCACATTTAACAGTCTTGAAGGTGACTCCTAAACCCACACATTCCTGCACTGCCCTTCGTGTCTGGTCATCCCTGAAATTGATCAAAACATGAGTAGACCTGGAGCTTCATAATTTGGTTTAGTGGACATGGTGGTTGCTCAAAGGTATGACTTGGTGATCTTGGAGATCTTTTCCAACCTTCATGATTCTGTGATCCCTTCCACCAGCAGTGCAGGCAGGCAGGGAATGAGGCTTTCTTCTCTTTTAAAAGGTGTTTCTCAGGGGTAGAAAGAATAACCAGAGAGAGGATCCAATGCACTGCAACGAACTGAAGTGAGGTCCCCTTCCTCCCCCCCTGCCGTGGAACTGCTTCTTTGGTAGGATTAAATAATCTACAAAAGCAAATAGAAGTGACTCAAATAGTTGTTCTTAGAGTTTTGCAAGTACCAGCTGACAAGAGACCTGTGTAGGATTGTTGCTCCTGGTGGGAGGCTGGACATGAGCCCTGTGGTGACAAGTGATGAGGTGCTGGTTCTGTCAGCCTTCAGGCTGTGCCATCCCTGCCTTATCCCAGCGGGAATGGAGGGTCTGTCAGTGCTGAATCTTGACCCAGGGAACCCCTGGGGCAGGGGCTGTGTCTTGACCCAGTGAGACCCTGGAGCAGGGGCTGAGCTCAGAGGATGGAATCCTCTGGCACGGAGTCAGTGGGGGTCCACAATGGGAACTGGGAAAGAACAGGAGTCTTTAAAGGAGCCAGCCAGAAGAGTTGTGAGCACAGCCCTCATGAGCTGGAGTGTCCCCTGGGACCCAGGGCAGGGCTCTCGTGTTCCCTGTCATTTCCAAAACAAATTTGTACTTTCAGCAAGGAGTACAGGAGAAAGCAATGGAATAACTTCAAGTAAGCTTGTTTTTTTTCTGGGGTTTTGGGTGTACGATTCCTGGCAAAACACTGTTTAGATGAAAAGTGCCATTTTTCATTGTGTTCTTCTGAAGTGGATTTAGGTAAAGAAAAACCTTCATTATCATGGGAGTTGGTAATAACATTTCCTCTTCAGGCTGGGCTGAGCTGAAGTGAATAATAATCCTGTGCATGGGAATGGCTGTCCCTAGGTAGGGAAAATCAGTTATTTTCTTACTTATAGTAATATTTTGTTATGTGCAGAGTGCAATGAGGGGTCAGTGAGTCCAAATAAGCTCATTAATGAAAATGTACTGCCCTGGTTTCTGTAGAATCACAGAACCATTAAGGTTGAAAAAGACCTCCACGATCGAGTCCAACCTTTTGGTGCAAGAAGGAAGGAAGGAAGACCAGCATCTCCCCTGCACGGAGCTGTTTTATGCTGGTAACAGGAGAGCTGGAGAGGGACTTTAGACTAGAGATGGAGGAACAGGACAGGGGAATGGCTTCCCACTGCCAGAGGGCAGGTTAGATGGGATAGTGGGAAGGAATTCTTGGCTATGAGGGTGATGAGGCCCTGGCACAGGGTGCCCAGAGAAGCTGTGGCTACCCCTGGATCCCTGGGAGTGTCCAAGGCCAGGTTAGACAGGGCTTGGAGCACCCTGGGCTGGTGGAAGGTGTCCCTGCCCATGGCAGGGGGTGGGGACTGGATGGGCTTTGAGGTCCCTTCCAACCCAAACCATTCTGGGATTTTGTGAGGAATCATCAGAAATCCAGATGTGATGCACAAGGGATTTGTTGTCTGGAGGCTGCTTGGGAGGCACATCTCAGTGCTGACACTGATGAGGCAGAGCATGACAGAAAACCTGCCTGGCAGAGAAATGTAGGAGAAAAAAGGGTCTTTTGGAGCTGTTTTCTCTGAGGTGTATCCATTTCAAAACCAGAATCAGCTAGGAGAAACTTACGATCAAAGTGTGTGTCTGAGGAGACACTGCAAATGAAATGGGAGATTAAATATATCTGGCACCATGTGAGAAGCGATGGAGGGTTTGGAGCTGGAGACCAGCAAAGGGAAGGAAAGAAGGTGAAAGGAAAGATGAAACAGGCAGCTACCTGGGGGAAAATGGGCTGTGGGTGTGTTTGGGGCTAAACCAGGATGGTAAAAGAAAAGCAGCATGTAAGAGTGGTGTGTAAAACCCTCAAGTATTCATGTAGAATGTAGAAAAAGTAATAACAGCGCACAGGAGATAAGCAAGATTGTGCCTTGGAGGTGCAGCTGAGGTGCTGAGTGCCAGCATCAATAGGCAGGTGTAAAACCTGGAGGAGACAGAGCCTGTGGAGAGCAGCTCATCTCCTGAAGCACCAGAGTCTGAGTAAATGGGCCTTCCAGGGCTGCCAGACAGATCCCAGGCAGTGAGTTGCTCTGGGTGAGGAGGGTCTGTCAGGGCAGGGCTTGCGGAGCCAGCTCAGTGGGTGCAGAGGGGCCCAGGCTGGCACAGCAAAGTGACATCTCAGTTTGGCACATCAGTAGGAGGTGGGAAATTCAGGAACCCCAGGAATAATGAATTTCATCCTGGTCCTGGGGCACAAGGTGATGAAATAAATGCCATATTGGACACCCAACATCACTCTCTGGTGACAGGCAGGGCACAGCCACTTCACTGGGGGAAGCTTTTTCAATTTAATCCTAAAATGTGTATTTATATGTGGTTTTTTATTCCATTAATCAGGTGCCTCATCACTGATGTTTTGCTCTGGTTTTAGACAATTCCAGGCAGTCTTGCACTGCTATAATAGAGATTGGAGGCAGCTGTTGTTAAAAATACCATGAAACAACTGGGAAAAATGGATTTATGAGGGGATGGGCAAGGGCCCAAGACCCTCCTGGATGGGAGGAAGGTGCCCCAAGGCTCTCCCAAAGCCTTTCTCTTCTACTGTGTCATATTCAGGCTTTTCTGAGTCCTTCAGACTTCAAATGATAACACAAATATTCTTCATAGCTATGAAAATGTGATTAAGCAAAAGAAAATCAGAAATACTGGAGATTTATACTGTATAAGTTTTCTGCCATAAGAGTATTTAAATTGTGTTTTGTTGCTTGTGATGGATCTGTCACCCCAGGAGCAGCAGATCTCCTGAGCTTGGCTCTGGGAATATTGAAAATGCTCTGCCACAGGTTCATATATTTCAATCTTCTGGGACTTGCTGGGCTGGCATTGCCAGGACTGGCAGCTAAGTGGGTAAAAAATTAGCTATTTCTTTATTCCCTCCCTCCTGCACACTCCCAGTAGGGGTAGCACAGGCAGAGTGACTGGCACTCAATCTAATAAGGGATCCACTGATTGTATTAACTAACTTTCTCCTTGGAGAAAAGGGTGAGGGACTGAACTGACAGTTTTGTTTGTTAACCTTGAGTGTGCCTTCTCCTCTCTGGGCAACCTGTGCCAGGGTTTCTACCTCCTCCTCAGGGAAGAATTCCTTCCCGCTCTGCCATCTAACCCTGCCCTCTGGCAGTGAAAAAGCCATTCCCTTGCCCTGTCACTCCATCTGCAGATCCAGCAGTCCTGCCCCTCTCCATGGATTAATCCATAAAAGCATCAATGCAAAATGCTGTCATTTTCTCAGTAATCTGCTTATTGATTGCTGTGGGATTGCACCAGGATTAGAGATCCGTGGGTGAGCTTGGAGGAGAGGCTGGAGCCCAGGGCTGTGAGCCCAGGGACCTTCCCGTGGTGAGCACAGTGCCCTGCCCCTCATCCCCAGTGCCACTGCTCCCTGACTCCACTCCCAGCTGGGACATCTCCCCAGAGGTGCATGGGGCTGAGCCTGCATCTCCAAGTAGGTAACCTTGGATTTTCACTTTTAAAATTCAAATTAGTCACTCTTGAACATCTCCAAGTAGACTGATGATTCATCAGCTCTTGAACTGCTTAAAGCTGTCAGAAAAAAACTGCACTTGTTGGGCTGTGGTTTTGAAGATGCATTCTTTCCCACATAATGCTCGTGTCGGAGAGATTTTCCCTTTCTGTGGAAAACGTTATGCTTTTCCTAAACTAATCCACTCTTATTTGAAAACTGTAAAGTATCAGCAAAACAAGTACAAAACCCAAGGACCAGAAATCTTAGGTGTGTTCTGTTTTGTAAATCAAAAAGGCTTGGTAGGGATTTATCATATTTTTTTTCTTTTTTGATTGGCAGGAAGTTATTGTGGGGAACAAAATGAGGAGAGGGTGCAAATTAGAGAGGTTTTCACTAAGTACTTTCATTTCCAAATGTCCCATTTTTCCTGGTGCTCTGAGTAAGATTCACCCCAGGTGTAAAACTTACATTTGGGAACCTTTTCATATCTCTATTTTTTCCTTTTGCAAGGGTAACTATTGATTTTGGACTGAATAATATTTTTTAAAGAGGCTTCTAGGGGTATAATAAACCAGGCAGGAGCTTTGCTGTGATATATCAACCTATAATCTGTAAATCAATGAAAAACTTTATTTAATAGTTTGAGAACAAAATGAATTCAATGTAATTAATGCTGCAAGCTGTAAAGGGTATTTATGAGAATGAAATTTTAATATATATTTCCTGAAGGCACGATAAAGCTGCTTTTCTCTTAAAGCAAGATGGCATCTCCTGTTTGTCCCCCAACTCAGACAAGTTTTTTTGGAGGAAGGAAGAGCAGTGACAGTTTCATTAAGAGACTTTGAGTCCAGTTTTCTCTCCCCCTCAGCACTCTGGTGTCCTTAGGAGAATGGTTTGTGCCATTGATATTCTGAGCAAGAGATCCTGATCTTTCAGGGAAATACATTTGAATATACACAGCTGCTTTCTTCGTGCACCTGGACCTTTGCCCACCTCTGTAACATCAGGGCAACCCCTTCCCTGTGCTCCAGGCCCCAGGACAGGGGCTGCTGGTCCCCCTGGGTTTGCAGGCATGGCCTGAAGCACCCAACATTCCAAGGGCATGTTTTTCAAGTGCTTCCTTCTCTAGCTTATCTCAGTGGCGTGTTGCACAGGAGCTCTGCTCTGTGCTGAGGGTGCACCAGCCCTCAGTGCCTGGGGGCTCAGAGCAGGTATGGGGGCACAGAGCAAGGTGAGCCTGGCACAGCACTTACTGACCAGGGGTTCTGGCCACACCATGCGTGTCCTGTCTGCCCTACATGGTCCCAAAGCTCAGCCAGGGCTGGAGGGCTCTCAGGGAATGGTTTGGGCTGGAAGGGGTCTGGAAGTCCAACCCCTGCTGGGGGCACCTTCCTCTAGACCAGGTTGCTCCAAGCACTGTCCAGCCTGACCTTGGCCAGGGTTAGACCATGGTTGAGCAGCCCTGGCCACCTCTCTGGTCCAACACTGGAGGGAGATGATGGTCCCTTCAAAGCTGTTCATTTCTCCTGCTTTGTTTGCTCTCCTGCCTGGATTTCTCTTCCAGTCTGGCCCTGCTTGTTTGGGGCTTGTGGAGGTTTGTTCAAAACACTTTTTTGATATTGGAAAATACTCTAATGAATTCCTTCAGTGCTGCAAGGGCTGTAAACGAGGAACACTGCTCAACAGCAGAATTATTTTATTGTCTGAGTTTGAGGAAAGGTTTCATTAGCAAAAAAAAAAAAAAGATTACATGAGTTGATGTTAAATTTTCACTGTAAAATTTGTCAGGAAAAAGCTTCCAGTGTTTCAGACTGAGCTTTTCCTTTTGAGCAGCTGTGTTGCAGAGCAGTAAGGAGGGAAGGGAGGGCAGTGGATGGAGGGGACAGTGCCTAGCTCACCTGGCAGCTCCCTGCTTTGCCCTCAAGGGAGGAGAGCCATGAGCGAGGCGCTGGAAAGCACCAGCACTCGAGTCTTTCTGGGCAGAGCTGTGGGAATTCCTCTGGCCAGGGCAGTGAGTTGCATTGTCCCTCCTTCCCAGGGTCTGAGGGCTTGCAGAGGGTCACAGCTGACCAGATAACCCCTGCCTGCTCCAATAGAAATTAAAGAAAGGACTCTAAAATACTGTGAAATGCTGTTCTGACAACACCAGTCAGCTGTGCACTCATAGAATCATCAAGGCTGGAAAACACCTCCAAGATCATAAAATTCCAGCCTTTGACAGAGACCCCCCCCATGCCCATTAAATTGTACCACGGAGTGCCATGTCTGCTTGGGTTTTGAACAATTCCAGGGACTCAACCACTTTCTGGGCAGCCCCTTCCAATACTTGAGTGCTCTTTCAGTGAAGAAAGATTTCCTGATGTTCAGCTTGAGTTGGGGTGTTCCGAGGGCTGGGGCAGCCGTGGTGCTCAGAGATGGGCTCCTCTCAGAGCCTTTGGAGCCATCAGCCCCTGCTTTGCAGCCCTCCAACACCTGAGAGAGCCTGGAGGGACAGAAAGATGGAGAGCAGGGAGTGACAGGACAAGGGGGAATGGCTTCAAACTGCCAGAGGGCAGGGTTAGATTGGATATTAAGGAGGTGCCCCTGCCTGTAACAGGGGGTGGAACTGGGTGATCTCTGAGGTCCTTCCAACTCAAACCCCTGTGTGGTTCATTCCCTGCTTCTCTGTGGCTTCAGGCTGAGCTGTGTCTCACAGCACATGATGCTCCCAAGTCCGTGTGTTTATATAATATGCAGCCCTAGTGTATTTATAGTTTTGTCACTGTACAGTCAAGCATCTGTTCTCAACTGTGACACAATTTCTCCTTGGGTGGAGATTTGGGTGGGTTTGTTCTGAGTCAGTGAGCAGGGCCAAGACCTCGGTGGTGCTCTGTGCTGGTGGACTTTGTCCATCTCCCCTCTGGGGATGCTGAGCAGCCCAGGGGAGGTCCTGCCTGCCCTGTGGCTCTGCTCAGGTTGGCTGGATTTGCCTGGCACCAGCTGCACTCCTGTCTTGGTGCCTCTGCTAATGAAATTCCATTTCATATCGTGGGAGCCGCTTTACAAATGGCTTCTGGTTCTTTATTAATTTCTGTTTGCTCTTCCTGACACACGGTGTGCCACACTCGGGCGAGCCCCAGTGCCTGTGCTGTGGATCTTCCCCTGTTTCCATTTGTCACCGCAGGGCAGCAGGAGATCCTTCAGGGTGTTCCTTTGCTTTTGAGAACAGTTGGATCAGTTCTCAAGTGCCTGTGGGGGTGTGGGTTAGTGGTGGCCTCTGCAGTTCTGGGGGAACAGCTGGACTTGATCTTGGAGAGCTTTTCCAATCTCAATGATTCTGTGATTCTAAAAATCACATAGGCTATTCCTGGAAAATTATGGCAATGAGATGGGCCTCCCAGATTTATGAATCCATCCAGCCTATTCACTGGTGCCAGAAATTTGTAGCTCATATCCCTTTTTTCAGTGTTACTGCTGCAACCACCACTGGCTGTGGCTACTACAGACTGTCCCTTGGATCCTAAAAGGGAGGTGCCATAGACGTTCAGCTGGACCTGGGAAAAGCATTACCTTCCTGTGGCTCTGCTGTGCTTCTCTTTTTCTTTTACTTTCCTTTCTCTTTTATCTTTTCATCTCGATCTGCTTTGAAAACATATGTGATGAACTGTACTGACCTTCTCCCAGATGAGAAGACACTGAACTCTCTAGGCCTCACACCTTGCCCGGGTCTGTCAGGGCACTGAGCAGCCCCTTCCACTTCAAACATGGCACTGAAACCTTGGAAGTGTTGTGTGAAGGAGTCGGGGGAAAATGTGCAGTTCTTGGCACTTCTTGGAGTTCTTGGAGCTGAATCTCTCATCTCAGTTATTCACCTCGGGTTGCTTTTGGATTTTCTTTGAATTTAGCAATTAAATATATATCAAAAGCCTCTTGGTACTCTGACATCTCTGAAAGCTGGAGTGTTCAAGCATTCTTATTTTCCCCTGGAGGAGTTCAGCCACTGCTTGTGTAAACTAATTCAGTGCTTTGCTGGACAGCATAAATTTGATAACATAATAATTTTTTTCTATTGGAATTACTTTAAAGTTTGTACTCCATTTAAATCTGGGCTGGCAATGACTGAAACCAATGTCTGGTGCTGCTTCAGGGGAACCTCACACCTCACTGAGCTGGGAGGGAGACTGGAGTGTGAGTTTGTAATAAAAGAGGTTTATTGGCTTATAAAACCTACTGAGCAGAGAGAATTGGTACCAAACGGAGTTTTTTGGCAAGTCACCTTGTGAACTTTTTGTGTTCCTTTGTTTGTACAAGAGCAAATGATGCGTTGGCAAATGCAGCTGATTTCTTACCCTGCAGGGAGAGTGTAGGGGACAGAATGTCCTCAGCCCACAGGGCTGGGGGAGAAAAGTGCTGCTGAACTTGTGCAGTGTGCTTATTTCCCAGGAGCTGGGACGTGGTGGGAAGGTGCAGATCTCGGCCAGGATGCTAAACAAAGCAGGCTGTTTGTGGGCAGCAAAGGCTGACTTGCATTTTCTTTATATTGAAGCCATAAAGCTTTATGATGAGCCTCAGCTCGTTCCAGTGCCATTCCCTGAGCACGGGAGATTCCTGGGAGACCTGAGCCTGCTCTGGGATGTCCCAGCCCCTGGGAGAGCAGCAGGAGGGTCCCACTGGGATGTCACACCTTCGGCCAAGGGGTTTGCTGTGCACTGAACCTGCCCGAAGTGGCCTCTGTGGGTGCCCTTTAGTTTGGTTCAGAAGTGCAGCCAGTGCCTTCTGTGCCCTGCCCTGTGCTCCAAGGGCTGAGCTCCTGGTGCCACCTGCCCTCTCTTGGGGCATGGAGAGCCTGGAACACAGCCTGCAAAACACCCTGCCTGAAACCTCCTTTCAGCCTCGTTCGTTGTGACTAACCCAGATTTTATGGTCTTTATATCAAAGCTATATTTTGCTTTAAGTGGTGTTTTTGTTTAAAAAATGCAATTTAGCGATAAGCAAATTGTTCTCATTTTCTCCTAATGATAGAGTACAGTAATATTGTTAAATTTGCTTTCTCGCTTATGCCCCATCATTTTGAAATCAGATCTGAGAACATCTTTTACCTTCAAACCTTTATTTTCCCTTGCCTTTGATACTTGGTTTTTATTATCCATATCATTTAATTACACGTACGGCACTTTCGGGTAGGACTTGTGTGAAGGGGTGTTTTCACAGCAGCTTTGCTTTGTGCTGGAACCAGAATATGATTTTGTGTCTCCTCAAAGCTTAATCCAGCATTTCAATGCACAAGGCCTTGTTCTCACTCCTGCACGATTACCTGCTGCACGGAGATGCAAGTTTTATAGCATCGGTGTCCGTGTGCCCTGGGGTGTGGATGCTGCTCTGTGAGGGATGTCCCTCCCCATTCCCTGTGCTCTCCTGGCAGTGCCCATGGTCCCCTTGGCACTCAGCACTGGCAGGGTCCTTCAGGTGCCACATTTTACTTTATTTGCTGGTCAGACTCGTGTCAGTGACCAGGACAGATGACAAATGGGTGGCTCTGTCAGACCAGCAAAAGGCAAAATAAATTCCTGATGTGTTCTTGGACAGGAGGTTTTGCCCTGCCCTGCGAGGTGGATCAACCCCCAACCTCCTGTAGTGGGCAGGGGGCTGAGATCTGCCCAGTGCCACTCACCAGTTCTCACAGGGCTCTCCTGAGGACCAGCATTGGAGTCCAGTGTGGGCTGGGCTGGCACAACTCCTGCAGCCACTGCATGCATACTCTGGGGTCCTGTGGCCATCAGAACCCCACCATAAATAGCAATTAACTTAATGAGAATTGTTCCAGTGGCTGTAGTGGGTTTGTCAGCAGCTGTGAGGGTGGTCAGGTCTGGGTGGATGCTGGAGGGAAGGAGGGTTTGACCTCCTGGTGCTCCAGAACATCCCTCTGGGGAGCTGCAGCTCCTACATCCATCCCAGCAGTGGAGGGGGACAGACCTGGATGTGGATTTGCCCACAGCATTGAAGAGGAAGGGAATCTCTCTAAAACCTTTGACTACTCTTAATTTTCCTGCTTATTTTACCCTACAGATTTCTTTGTGGTCCTTTAGAAAAGAGGGAATGCTCTTCAATAGTTCCCCTGTTATTTGAGCAGAGTGTGCTGAGCTCTGTTGGTGTTCCAGGTGGTGTCTGTGCTGGCAGAGCTGCCCACGAGGGCTCATTGCCATAGGAGTCCTCACAGAGGGGCACGTTTATGGAGAGACATGTAGGGTTCCTAATTGCCTGTGAAATGTCCCCCAGCCAGGCCCTTGCTCAGCCTGGATGTCCTGGTTTACCTCAAAGTGCTCTGAGTGGGAGCAGCCCCGTTCCTGAGGGTGCCCCAGGGTGGGACCACTTCAGCCAGCCTGAAACCAGCTGCACATTCAGTGCACCTCGTGTTTAAGCTGTAGGGAAGACAAGTAGTTCATATGTAGAGTTGAAAATCAGCAACACTTTTAGTCTCACCTTAGGATCAGGTCGGCTTTTTGGTGAAAGGTTTCTGTTTAAAGTGGGAAGGATGAGGAGTTTGATTTATATTTATTACAGCCCACGAGAAGGCAGATCAATGCTGCAGTACACCCTCATTACACCCAGGAGTCAGGTTTGGAGCTCTGGTTTGAATTACTGATGTAACTTCCTGGGAATGATCAGCAATAATTGGGAAGATGAAAAGAAAACAAAGTAGAGAACAGAGGTAGTTAAGTAAATGTGTGGTGTATCTGCTGAGTAGGCAGTGGGGAGTGTGAAGTCTGTGACTGATGCCTCTGAAAATTAAATATTCTTGGATCTGTGTGACTGTTGCCTCTGATAATTAAATAGTTTTGGGTACGTGTACATATGTGGTGTTCCAGCAGCTTTAGAGGTGGTTGAAGATCTGTGAATCCAGGAGCTGCTCAGGATTAAGCAGCATCATTGGGAAGAGTCCAGGCAGGACTGGAGGGAGGTGGGTGAGGCTGAGGCTTGGGCTGAGCATCCACAGAGGTGGCACCACATCCCAGGGGTTCCCTGAGCTCCTCCTCCCCTCTGTGCTGGGAATGGACTCGAGGGGAGCCACAGCCTCACCCCTGCACTTCAGGGACACTTGGAAATCCGGAAGGGTCCCTGTGAAACCCTCTCCCCAGCCTTGTCTACAGCACCCACAGCAACAGAGCACCCAGAGACTGCTCAGGGATGGGGACTCACCTGCTGGGTGGCACCTGGGCCATTTGGCAATAGGTGTGGTGAAGGAGAAGACAATAGAGGGTGGAAAGAGATGGTGGCAGCGGAGAACAGGAGGGATTTTGTTTGCAGGGAAGTGAGGATGTGGCCTGGATTGGGAATGAGAATGCACAGGGAACTGCTCAGGAGCACTTGGTGCCTGTGCCCAGAGCCACCCTGGCAGCTGGAATTGCTCTGTCCTCCTCTGCTGTGCAGAGGAGGGGGCAGGAGGGTCTGGCATCTCCCTCCTACATCAGTGCAGAAGGTGGAAGAGCCATTGTTTAAAGCATCTGCTTCAGTATTTCTGAAGCTGTTGCTGGATTCCTTCCAGATGAATCTAAATTGGAAGGTGTTGCAAGTGCCAGATGGAGCAGGGATATGTAACAGAGAAGTATGAAAGGCTTGGAAATACAGGCAATGTCTTTAAAGATAAAGCCACAAAAAGAAAAGCTTAACAGGCCTTGAGGGGAAGAAACCACAGACCTGGTCCTTGGTGGGAGAGAGGGACATGAAAGGAGCTGTGACAAAGGATACAGGCACCTCTAAAGCAGGTGGAAACATTTTCATCACTGTTCTTTGGTCTAAATGTGGCTGGTTTATTGTTGTTGGGCACTTTTGTTTAATTTTAGCCTATTAGGTCTGCTGCAGCACTGATGAATATGAAAAGGGAGAAATAAATTCCTTGTTCTGCCTCAGCCCTGGCTTCGGGAAGCTTTGTTTTTCATCCTCCCCCTTCCTGTGCTGCAGGCTGTTCCTCCCTGCTTGTCCCAAATAATGGAATTATTTAAGTTGGAAAAGTCCTCTGCGATAGTCCAACCATTCCCCAGCACTGCCAAGGCCACCACTACCCTCTGTCCCCAAGTGCCACATCCATGTGCCTTTTAAATCCCTCCAGGGTGGGGTCTCCCCCAGTGCCCTGGGCAGCTGTGCCAGGGCTGGACAGCCCCTTCCATGAAGAAAGTTTTCCTTATCTGAACATACCCTGGCACAACTTGAAGCCATTTCCTCTTGTCCTCTTGATCAGCTTAGGGCCTTGAGCATCCATGCAGTGCTTAACCTGCACATCCATCACTGCTCCCACTGCTGGGCAGGAAGTGTCTGTTTGAAAACTGGTACCTGGATATAATTCCTCAGGAGAAGATGCAAATTATCTTATGTTGCTGAATGACAAGAAAATGGCAATTTCTGTGGAAATCATCATTGTCCTTTATGTGAGTGACAGTAAATGGGACCTGCAGATGCACCTCGGAGCTGGGGGTACAACCACTGCACCCCAAGACAGCACAGCTGGTCCTGTGTTTAGAAATAGCTGCCTTTTGAGGATGTGCTTCTTTCCCTGGGCTTGCCAAAGCCACAAAACTTGGGCTCCAGCTCAGCCTTATCCTTGGCTACCACTGCTGCCGCCTCCACGATGCTCCCACGTGGGGCCAGTTCTGCTGGAAACGATGTCCTTTGGATCTGGGTGATAGAAACAGTGTTTGTGAGAGGCACTTTATTTAAAAAAAAAAAAAGAGTGGAAATCAAGAGCAGGACTCAAATGAAAGCTCCTGCTTGAAGGGTACAGGAGCTCCTGTGGTGCCACATTTGTTTTGTTTGAAATAGCCTTTTGCAGTATTTTTGCTCCATTTTCACTGTGTGTATCATGCCATGATGTCATTAAATTATTAATGCAGAGGCTGAGAGGGCTGTGTGAGCAGCTGAAGTGCATCACTCACTGGGCTTTGATGCTTGCCAGCCTTAGACAGGAGCACCTTTGGCACGGGACCTGTTCAAGAGCTGCTCTCCCTCTGTGAAGCTGGTTGGGGTTGGGGCTCTGGGCCCTTCTCCCAGCTCTGAATCGAGGCACAGCCCGGTGCCTGCAGGGCTGGAGGGGGCCAGGCTGGCTCCAGGCTCCAGCTGGGACACAGGAAGGGCTCCTCCATCCATGGCTGGAGCAGCTCTCCTGTGCGGCTGGGTCAGGTGATGGGGCTGAACCTCAGCAGGGCTGAGGCTGTGCTGGACACAAGAGCTCCAGGAACTGGGAAGGGCTGGGATAGACGTGGATCTGGGAGGTGTCCACCCTCACAGTGCCCCCCTGCAGCAGGGGGGTCAGGGAGCGAAAGGGTGTGGTGGCTGCTCCATCCCTGGAGCAGGTCAAGGGCAGCTTGAGCAGCCTGGGCTAGTGGAAGGTGTCACTGCCCATGGCGGGGTGGAACTGCATTATCTAGAAGGGCCCTTCCAACCCAAACCATTCCAGGATTCTGCCCTCTGATCTTCAGGAATTTTGAACTTGTATGAGAAATAGAAAAGTGGCTGCACAGATGTGCCAGAAAGAGCTGCTTTTATTTCTTGGGTTTTCTCATTCTTTTCCAACACAGACCTTCAGGGTTTTTTAGGGTATTCTTTGTTTATTTTGGGTGATAGAGCAAATGACATTTGAAAGGGTGCTGTACACCCCAGAAATAAGGTGTGTAGTTATTTGACATGAACAAGGTACTCTCAGTCCATACCTACACTTTGGGCAGCATCTCCAGGGTTTGTTGTCCAGGAGCAGAAGGACAGAAATGGTTCCTGTGGTGGTTGCTGCAATAGATGAAGCTGATTTTTAGCAAGTGCAGTTGATCTACATTAAAAATCTGATTTAGGTACTTGAATGAACATCACAACAGAATTTGGTTCCAGTTCGATATTCCTCTGTGAGCAAAGTCATTAATAGTAATTATTTCAAGGAACAATTTTCATGAGTTTCTTTCAATTTTCAGTCAGTGTCCCTCCTGGGGCAAAAAAAAATCTTCTGAAATATATTGAGATTGTTTTTCACCCCAAAAATTATTTGTGAACTGCTTCTTCGTTGGCATTTCCATCAAAATGATGGCACTGTCATGAGGCTGCATTTCATTTTTATTTTCTGTTTATGCTATGTGTAATAATGTCCAGTATTTGCATATGAATTTGTCAACACCACCAAAGGAATGAATGTGTTGTGATTCAGAAAATAATTGTAAAACATGACACTGTGGCTGCGTTTACAGAAAGCAAAGAGCTCCTGGGTGTCCTGTTGTGCTGCTCTGGCAATGTCCCAAAGCTCCAGTGCAGCCACTGGGCTTTGGCCATGGCCATGGTGGGGGATCCCCAACCCATCCCTCGTAATTCCCACAGGTTTTAACTCCTCTGCAAGGCTCATCTCCAGTGAAAATGGTGATGTTGTGACCAGCAGGTGGAAGCAGAGAAAAAAACCTCTCCAAGGCTCCTGCATGTTTCCAGGCTGCTCACAGGGAAGCTGCTTTTTAAAACTGCAGACCATTAGGACATGTGAAGTCCTGTCTCACTTCCTGGCTCTGGCATCTGGCCCATCCCAGCCTGGTGTGGGTGATGTGGAGCAGCTTCCTCTGGTGCTGATTGCTACCAGTGGGCTTTTTGCTTTAATTCTTCCCTACTTTTCTATATGCTAAGCACCAGGAAAGCAAATCTGCACTTAGAGCCTGTGCTTGTGCTGCCATTTATTCTGTTGTGTTCCCATTTCCCTGAAACATAAAAGATCTTGGTGAAGCATCAGGCACAGGGTCGGTACAGACACTCCATCTTCAGTCAAGTCTGCAGTGGTAGGACAGGTTGGCACTATCAAGATCAGATTTGCTTGTTTTAGGAGCCTGTGGATATCTCTCTAAAAGCTGTTTGTCAGTAGATATTTGTCTGCTGTGAAGTGCTGTTGCCTTGTCCTGCCCCCTGGTTCCCCTCTTTCCTGTAAATAAAGACAAAAGATGAGTATTTGCATCGGTGTGAGAGAGTGGGATGGGGTGAGGGCTTGCAGAGCTCGTGGTCTCTGGGGTTGAGGTGGCCTTTGTGTCATGGTTGTGGTGTCTGGCCAGTCAGAACTGGGAGTTCATTTCTATAACCATCACACATGTGTGTTTTCTTTGGTGAGAGGTAAGTTCTGGCTGCTCTGATTAGTATGTCAGATGTCTGACAGTGCTGGGAACTGATGAATTATGTATATCCATAGGTGCTAGTTAATTAACTTGTGGGGGACAACAAGCAGTGGTCTTCAGCTGGGGAGCAGAAGTGATGTCTTACCCTGGGTCTGAATCAGTATAACTTGATCATGTAATATAAATGTATCTCGTGGCTCTTTCCTCAGGAAATGGTTTAATTTCTTTGTAATTGCAGTAGTTTTTAGCTTTATCTTTTCCAAGTATTGGCAGCATTTGCAGAGAGGTAAAAAAGCATTGCAAAAGGAAATAAATACAAAGTTGTCATGCTTTATGCATAATAAAAGTGCATTTAGGCTCTAACATGTCATATAATCATTCAGCCATTTCATAGACTGATGAATTCCTGAGCTCAACCACTTCAGAGGGGGAGCAGCAATGTGAAATCCAGAATAAAGATCCCAAACCAGGAAGCAGCTCACTGGTTTAATGGGTCTTTCTGTCTTTCTCCGTGCTTGAGAGTTCAGGGGCAGGAGATGACAAAGCTCCTGCTCTCGGGCCATGATGAAGGAGCTCCGTGTGTGTTTATAGCAATATTTACACCAGAAAGGCAGGTGGTACCAATGCTTGAGGTGCAGAGCAGAAGGGAATGCCCCTCACTGCTCGAGCTGGAATGAGCCACCAGCCCATAGATCACAGTGTTCTGATTAATGGCTGTGAAAGCATCTCTGAAAACTGGATGGGATGGTTTTGTTTGAGTAAATTATGATGGCATCTTTTATCCTTAAAATGTTTACAGATTTTTATCATTTCATACAGGGAAAAAAATTACCCTTGTTAGTGTCAGCTGAGGCATGATGGAGCTCTAGGAGCAGTTGTTCTCACTCTTATTAGAGAGATCTTCATATCAATCCTTGCTTTATGGATTGTAATAGAGCTGCTGTAACAGCAGTAATTGGGGAAATTAGTTTGGACGGTTGCATTAATATTCATGCATTCCTGCAACAGCTCTGTGCTAATTAGTGTCTCTTCCTGCTCGATTATGGTGGCAAAATGGGATGGAATAAATCTCCAGGGTTAACTTGTGCACTGAACGTGGTCACCAGGCTGAGATGGAAGTGTTGGGGTGGCTTCTGCTGGAGCTGCTTCGTTCCTGGGAAAGAGCTTTGCTGGAGCATCTCAGCCCAGGCCAGGTTCTACAGGAGCCCTAAAGTTCCTGGGTGGGACAGGGATGAGGAAGTTTGCTTCTGAGCAAACACAGAGTCATGTTCTTGGCTGTGATTATCCTGCAGTAAGCAGGAGAGATCTGGGCTCTGGGGAATACCCCTCTGCACTCTCCAGAAATGGGAGAGGTGGCTGGAGAGAGTCTTTTCCATCTCTAATTTCCATAGTCCTAGAAGGTACCAATGGGAGAACTGAGACCTTCCTGCCTGATTTAATGAGTTTTGCTGTCATATTTTTGCCCCTTCTCACTGAGAGCTCTAAAATGAACACAGTGAGGTTGGTGCCATCAGTCTGGGGACAGCAAAGGGGACAGTCCTCCCTCACTCATTGCCTGGGATGTTGATGCTTTGTCTGGCTTTGTAGGTGGGGAGCTCTGACACAGAGGATTTGGGAATACATTGCTTGTACACAAAGCCTGTAGTCCCTGTGGGGTTCAAATGATCCCTGCCCTTGAGGAACCCATGCAATAGTGTCTCATCTCATAGCACTGAGCCCAAAGCCGTGCTCTGTTCCCCTGGTGGGAGCTGTGTAGCTGTCCCAGGAGCAGAACAGCCCCACCATCCCTGTGGCACAGCTCAGAACATGCTCCCCTCAGTCACCTCGTTTTCCTGCTGGGCTGGGGTTGTGTCTGGGGCACCTGCAGGAGGCTGTAGGGATGGAGAGAACCTCGTCAAGAGATCTGCTGGGCTCTTGCCATCTCATTAAGCAAAAAAAACCCCAACAAACAAAACAAACAAACAAAAACCCAAAACCAAAAAACCAAAACAAACAAAAAACCCCAAACAAACAAACAAACAACAAAAAACTGTGGAGAGGGGTGGTAAAAGAGTAAATACAGAAAATTCCAATACCCCCTGATCTGTTTCTCCAAGCTGGGAAAATGGAAGGTAGCAGACAGATGGGAAAAGGAGGGATGCAAAGACCATTTGTCTCGTCTGTGCTGTCCTGTGCCCGGCACCTTCCTTGGGATCTGCCCTTTGCCTGTGGTTGGATACCTGGGGCAGCAGGGGCTGTGCCCTGTCCAGGGGTGCTGTGCCCTGTCCAGGGGTGCTGTGCCCTGTCCAGGGGTGCTGTGCCACAGTCACTCTCCTGAGCATGCAGGTGATTACAGAAATGCAGTAGCATTGCAGGGACTGTTTGCTCGAGCCTGGATTTCTGCACTAATTAATCCCGGCTCTCTATAGGATTGCTCTCAATTACGCAGTGCTCCTTCCTCTCTGTCTCCTGCTTTCCCATCCCACCTGGCATATGGTGCTGCAGTCTGGGCTGCCACTGGAGCTGGGTCAGCCTGGAAAAACAGTCCCCATGCATGTATGAGCACCCACAGGTGCTGGGACTTGTACAACATAGACAATCCTCTTAAATTCTGGTTTTTCCCTCTTTTTCTTTCCTTTTCCTTGACAGGAAAGGGATGTGATGTGCTTCACTCAGCCTCTCTCACAAACAAACGAATAAATAAAATAAAGCCGTAAATGATTCGAGCATTTCTCTTGAAATCTTGAAAGGAAGAAATAAGGAGAAAATGCTATTAGTTCTATTTTTAAAGACTTGAGAGCTCTGGGATGCCATGGTGACAGAATTGGTGTAAGCACCTCGATAGATACAAATCTCCTGCATGTCTGGAATAATGGAGATGGACCAGGACAGTGTGCAAGTGCAGAGGATTCCTGTTTATCTAGTTTCCCTGTCAGCTTTCTGTTATTAAACATGGTGATTTCCAAGCTGTCAGAATGGATGTTAAAATCCTCTGGCATTTCTGGCTATGAGAAGCGTGCAGGAAGACAAAGCCCACGAACACTGCAGCTCCACACGTGTGTCCCCCAGTGCCGTGGGAGCAGGGGCACCACCCCTGGCCCCTGTGCAGCCCAGCGCTCTGTGGTACCTGTGCCTGCAGGGGTAAGAACAGGAGGATCTGTGCAGTAGGTGCTGCTTTAGTGGAGAGAGTGGCTGACAACCATTTTGAGGAGCTCCCCAGCAGCTCCAGAAAAGCCTTGCAAGCCCCTTGGTGAGGGGTGTTTGGGGGGCTCAGTGCAGTGTTGGAGCCCAGGGAGGTGAGCAGCATCCTGGGCAAGAGGGGGTGGCCGCTGGGGTCCCCGGGCTCTGGGCAGAGCTGCTGCACCCCTCAGTGCCAGCTGTCACTCCCCAGCCAGCGACAATAATGCTCTGCTCTGTGGTGGTGCCCCGGAGCTGGCAGCTGGCAGCAATGCATAGCTAAGGAAGGATACTCCCAGAGCACTGCTATTTAGGAGAGGGGGGGGGGAAGCAGAAGAAAAGAGAGAGGCTTGAGTCACTCGGTTGTGACCATATAATGACTCTGTATACAAATTAGATGGATTCACATGGTGCTTATCTAAATGAGGTTGCCATTTTACAATGCTAATTTTCCTGTTGGTTGCTTGTGATACCAGAACACAGCGTTGCAAAAAAATTCCTGTGCTTCTGGGCTCGGAAAACGTGGTGTGATGCAGTGCCTGGGTGAAGTGCAGGGTTAGCACAACCTGCTTAGCCCATCCTTGGGAGCTGCGTGTCAGGATGATAACTGTGACTGCAGTAATTAGCAGCAAGTCTGCAGATCTTGATGAAGTATGCACAAGGGGCTTGTTCCTCTGTGCTGTGCTTTTACCCTCCAGAGGAATAAATAACTGCAGGGAAGGGAATTGGAAAAATCAGTAATGAAGGAGAAGGAAATGAACTCCTGTGCTCATTTCTAAAGCTGACACCGAGGGATCTGATAGACACTTGTAAGATCTAAGTGTAGTAAGGAGGTGGCATTTCAAAAGCCACCAGCATCTTGATAAAATGCTGCTGTGCCAGAGTCAGAGCAGGAGGTGCAACAAAGGAACAGGAGTCATGTGCTGAGCGCTTGGAAAAGTATCTGGGCTTTTATTTGTCACTCATGTTTGATTAGGGCTTATCACAGGGAGAAGAGACAGTCCCAGTTTGCTTCTTGCCTGGGAAAGCTCCCACTGACATTTAGCATTTGTGTAGGTACTTGTTTGAAATTGTCAGTGTATTTTCAAGGGAAGAATAAAGATCCCTTCTCCCTCTTCCCCTTCTCCTTGCCTTCTCTCCCCTCTCCTGGGTTTGTGGAATCGGGGCTGGAAGGGCCAAGCTGTTCCTGCAGTGAGCTCAGCTCCTGCGATGGCTTCGGGCTTCTGTAAATTGTGTAAACACGGGTCACGGAGCTTGTCTGATGCCTGTCAGCCAGGCTGATGTGCTGAGCCTGGCCCTGCTGGGGACATCACAGCCCATGAGCCCACCCAAAGGAGCTCCCCCTCCCACGGACCTGCCGGCACTGCCGCCTTGGTTCAGCTGAGCTGCTGAGGACCTCTTACACTCAGCTGCTCAAAATGATCTGACACCCGACATTCTGCATAAACTTTCTTTCAGAAATAGCTATTCAGGGAGAAGTAAAAAATCTGCAGTGATTTAGGGTATCAACTGGACATGCATAAACATGAGGTGATCTCCAGAGTCACGGTGCTCATTTTAATGTGGTAAATACAGATGCACAAGTGTTTGCAGAGCACCATTCACGGCTGTGTTAATTTTGTGCATCAGCTCTTCCAGCTGTGGGATGTTGTGGAGCTCCATTAGGGCCAATGGCAGTTTTCACCAGCTGTGGATGTGATACTCTGTGTACAGTTTTACTTCATAAAAGGGAAAAGGCATGATACCACGTCATTCCTTCTTGCCTGCAGCTGTTCCTCAGCTCTGCCTCCACTGCTCCCTCCCTTCATGTGGTTCCTGACAGTAAACAGGTTGCTCTGCTCCATTGGCTCCAAGGCATTGGTGCCTTGCAGGATCAACCCCTCAGTGGTGCTGAGCACAAGGAACTCCCAGCATTAGCAGCTTTTCCATGGAGCAGGGATCTTGAAATATTTAGTGCTTTCCAGAAATGGGTTCTGTTCCTTTTATCTTCAGAGCTTTTCAGGGTCAGAGCGATCTCTTTCATCTTGACAAAGCTCCCTCGCCCTGTGCGTGGATCAGCTGGAAAACCTTACACAGAGCTGCAAGTCAGAACTGCCAGCGAAATCCCCAGGACTGAGAGAGTCAAACATGGAAAGAAAGGTTAGGAAAATACAAGGCTGCCCTGGGAGCCCATTAGTTTGATCTCTCAGAGCTCAAGCCAAGTTGCAGGTGCTGTGTTGAACCAGCCAAGAAGCCCATCCAGTGCCAGAGAGGCCAAGTTGTCAAGTTGTTGAAGAAAAAGCTGTTCCAAATTTTGATATGTGGATTCTCTAGGTGCTGTTCACATTTCCAGAGTACCTGTATTTTTCCTGCTAAAGGAATTGCTAGAAGGAAACTATCAAGTTTGTTTTGAAAGTGTATTTTAGAATCGGAGTGAAAGTGGCTTTATTTGCACTTGATTGTCTTTTCCTTTCATTTCAAGCTATAAATAAGCCTGGCTCTCTGCACCCATGGCAGGGGTACCAGGTCAAGTCTCCTGTAACAGTTCTGCTATAAGGAGAGAAAGCAAATGACACCTGACTTTGGGGGTAAATTTGCTTTAGGCTGTATGTACATGTTTTCTTTGGTTCTCAGATACATCTAATATCTGTTGGACACTGAGAGCAATTTACACCAAATGTGCACATATAAAACTTCCAAAGGACACTGGGGGTAGAGATTTGAGATCCGTTTTTAATGGCTCAAAATTCAGCTTATGCTGAGCTAGCGTTGTCCAATTCAGCAAAGGTAAGAGCAAGGCAGGTGAGGACTAGCTGTGGGTTAGTGGTGGCCTTGGCAGTGCTGAGGGGGCTTTTCCAATCTTCACAATTCTAGGCTTTGAACTGATCCTCCCCTCTCTCTGTTTTGGCTGTGTTTTTATTTTTAAAAGAAGACCCTGCTCTAAGCTGTGCAGCTTCTTCTGCAGGTTTCTTGTTGCCCAGAGCTCACTGTGGGCTCCTCTCCCTTGCTCGAGGTGAGGGAAGGAGCTGCTGCTGCTCTGGGCTCTTCACCAGGGTGGGGAAAGACTGAGCTGGTACAGACTTTTAAAAAAATGAAAATATTTCTATATCTGCTTGCTCCTGCATGAGTCTAATAACATGGCCCTTAGAAAGTAATTTGGATTAATTAGAATGTCCGGGCACTTTTGCGATAAAGACATGCTGAGTAATTATCCAGTGTCCAGAATAATCTATTGAGCTTGTGAAGTTTAAGTCTGAAAATTATTCTCCCTTAAGTATTCGTCTTTCTAGCTGTGTTTCTGTTATTAAATTTGTTTTCCCATAAGTTAGATAAGGAGAAATGTAATTATTTAGCTGGCAAGCTTAATGTTGAGGTGAAGAAAACCAGTGAAGGTAAAAGTGTGATTGCCTTGTGTTTTCCTGTAATAATGCATAAATATTTATATATATGTAAAATTACATGGTGATGATGCACTTTGTAAAAGGCCAGAGATGAAATATATGGAAATAAAAGGTATAGATAGTCACTGAGACTTCGTTATGCCCTATAACTCTTGTATATGTGGTTGAAGAAATGTCAAATGCAGATTTCTCCCAGAATTACAATCCACTCTCCCTTCCATCTCTCCTCGCTGCATTTCCTCACTCTCCTTCCTGCCTCAAGTCTGTGTCCTGAAGGACCTTGCTCAGTGTCTGATGCTCAGAGGACACAACAGGCCTTTTTACTCTTGATAGTGTTTATTTTGGATTAAAGAAAATATGAAATCAAAGGAGTCTAAATATAATCCCTCTGTGTCCCTGGTGGATCCATCCCCACACCCCAGGTCAGCACAGGGCCCTGCGGCACAACCTTCTCCTCCTCTGAAGGAACATTAAATGACTGGGATCCAAGGGAGGGCATTCTTGACCTTGTGGGCAATGGAGGCAAGTGGAACATTTTGTCCTGTCTGAGCTCATCCCAGGGGTGCCTGTCTCTCCTTCACGACAAGGAGGACATTGAGGGGCTGGAGAGTGTCCAGGGAAGAGGCTGGAGCAGCAGGAGGGGCTGAGGGAGCTGGGGGGGCTCAGCCTGGAGAAAAGGAGGCTCAGGGGGCACCTTCTGGCTCTGCAAGTCCCTGCCAGGAGGGGGGAGCCGGGGTGGGTCGGGCTCTGCTCCCAGGGAACAGGGACAGGAGCAGAAGGAACAGCCTCAGGGCAGGGGCAGGTTGGGATATTTGGAAAACTCTTTCATGTAAGGTGTTGTCCAGACCTGGCACAGCTGCCCAGGGAGGGGTGGAGTGCCCACCCCTGGAGGATTTAAAAGCCATGTGGATGTGGCACTCGGGGACTTGGGTTAGGGGTGGCCTTGGCAGTGCTGGGGGATGGTTGGGCTTGATTGGCCTTAAAGGGCTTTTCCAACCTAAGTGATTGTGTGATTCTCTGATTGCCTCTGACTCCAGCACCGTGCTCATCCTCAGGAGACAGGCCAGCAATGCCTTGGATGTAGGGGCAAAGAAAAAAGGGTGCAGGAGTCAATCTGGCAGGGGAAGAGAGAATCACTGTGAGGGATCATGGGGAGGAACTGTTGGGAGAAGGCAGTGACTGTGAAGGGCCGTGTGTTGGGTGTCCCTTGCTGGGAAGGTGCGTGTCTGATGGTCATGGTAAACTTTGTCACATTAAGTTCCTCTTGCTGTGGCTTCATAGCCAGAATTTTCTCTGGTGGTTGCCAGTGCTGCAGCAGTGGTAACTCACTACAGAGACACAAGTGGTTTATCAAGGATTTGGGTACAGAGGCAAACTCCAGTATCCTGGGCTGTTTCTCAACCCTGACAAAGGGCTTGTAAGGGCTGTTCTTACTTGGAGAAAAATCTCCTTTCATCTGACACTGAGAACACGTTTATATCATATGTTTACTAAAATATTGTGTAGGAATTCCCTGTTGTCTGCAGTTTGTAAGGTTTATGAGGTACCACATAGCTGTGCTCTCCCCCTCGCACCCTTGGCTGTAGGGAAGGGTTGTGTGCTGTGTGTGCTGCCTGCCACCAAACCTTGGGGCATCTGAAATGATCTCCTGGATTTCATAACATAAAAGAAGTTAATTTGTGCTGATTAGAAAAGAAAGACTGGACAACTTAGATTTTCCCCTTGAGTTCCTCTGGGCTGTGCCTTGTCTCTGGCTGTTGTTGGAAGGAGTTTGCAACAGGAAGGAAGTCTCACCTGTACACACAGATGTGGGACAGTCAGCTCTGTGTGTGGTCTCATCCTGACTGATGGGAGCATCAGACAGCCGTGTAACACTCAGGATGTCCTGGATGGCTGTGGCAGGTTTCCTGACCCCCCTAGCCCCACACACTGGGCCATGTGGGTCCTCACACACCCTGGCAGCATGTGGAGCATCACGGGCTCGTCAGGAGACCTGGAGCTTACGGGGAGTTTATGTCCCTGCCGTCACTGGGAGCGCTCCCAGCAGCAGTGCTGCTCCCAGAAGGACAGGCTGATGTCTCAGTGTGGGGAGGTTTGTTGCTCTGCTCATAAATGAGGATTAGCTTTACAGCTCTGGATTTGTCGGCTCTGTTGTGGTGATGACACCGTGGTCTCACCCTGGACATTGGCTGCTGTCACTGCAGGGAGACTGCAGGGGGGAAGGGAAAGGTGGGACAGCCTGGTGGGGTCTGTAGGGCTGAGTGACCACAAGTGAGGTTTGAAGAGGGGCTTACACATTCTTTTTCATCCACAGTTTTCCTTCTGCCTTAACCTTTTGATAAGGTGCCAAAGCAAACCAAGACACTTGGAGCTCAAGCATAACCATTCAGTCAGGCACAGTGTGTGAGCAGGTTAAAAATGCAGGTTTCTGTAAGATTTGACACCTTTTTAATTTCAAAAATACTTCCAATATTATATGGAAAGAAATAAGGAAAGGTGTGAGCTCCAAAAACTGTGTTTAAGCACCATTTTACTGCAGCTGGTCCTCTGGAGGGTGTTTGTAGGGGATCCAGGGAGGGCAGCTGGAGGAGATCATGCTCTGCAAGACTCTCCTTTAAGGTGTGAACACTTGGAGACATTTTAATGAGAACAAACTCTTTTGCAGTATCTGATCAGTGAGAGTCATTCACAGGAACTCAGTTTGGTTTCTTATGGTATTCAGCTGCTTGCCCAAAGTTTAACTGTGCAGTGAAGTTAGAAACAGCCACTTCTGTAGACAGATGTGCATTGCCAAAGTTTGGATGTGTTACTCTGCAAAGGCAAGACCCCAGGCTTGATTCTCCTTGACTATCAGACACTTGGCTATATTGAAAATTTAGGAATAAATATTCAAATCACGGCCTTATTTTCCACAACATAAACACGGATGCTCTCCTAGAAATGCAATTATGAGATTTGCTCCAATCCCAAGTTGGCAGCTTTCATTCAGCCTGATAACTCGTCTCTGAGCTGATTGTCTCCCCTTGTACCACACTGCAATTTGTTTCTGCCGGGTGGGTTTGTGTGTGTGTTCGTGTATTACTTTCAGAAAACTGTGCTCTGCTACTGAGCTCCTCTGCCTTTCAGCCTGTCTGCTGAATAAGCCATTACTGGTGTTGTCTTTATCGGGCTACTTTCAAAATCAATGAGATTTATACTTGCAGATTAAAAACCTTTTAAAATATGCATAGACAATATAAGGTTCAATTATGTGTTTGGGATGAATGGAGCAGTGTGTACACATAAATAAAACATAAAAGCTGCTTCACTCTGTTTATCTTCTGGTTCTGATTTATTTTCAAAAGAATTAGAATTGGTGAGTCCGTAGTTGGATGTGAGAGCTCCAATCACTGCAAACATGTTTGTGTTTGTATTTGTGCTTGGTGTCCATCCATCACTGCTCTGCCTGTACACACAGACTGGCCTCTCAGGTTTTGGGAATGCAGACAGGGGATGGGAATGGTTCACGGAAAAAGAGGTGACTGCACATTTACCTACAGCTGTTGTGTCCCAGAACTGAGCATGGGGCATGGACAGGCTCTGGTTCTCTGCTCAGCACTTGGAGTGGTTGAAATCAGCTTTCTGAGAATGTCCTGCTTGTTGGAAATCTGAATGCCATGGGAGTGGGAATATTTTTTGACATCTAGAAGATCTTGACTCTGTTCACATTCTGCCTCCTTCTGCTTCCTTGTGCATAGAATTGTTATAGAATCCTGGACTGGTTTGGGCTGGAAAGGAACTTAAAGAACATCCAGTGCCACCCCCTGCCATGGGCAGGAACATCTTTCACTATCCCAGGTTACTCCAAGCCCCGTTCAACCTGGCCTTGGACACTCCCAGGGATGGGGCAGCCACAGCTTCTCTGGGCACCCTGTGCCAGGGCCTGCCCACCCTCCCAGGGAAGGATTCCTTCCCAATATCCCATCTAAATCCAGCAGCTTTCAGCTTAAAGCCATTCCCCTCATCCTGTCAAGGACAGGACTGTAACATGTAAGGGACAGACCTTGGTTTCTTCCCTTTGAAATGCTGTTGCCTGTTTTATCTGTTGGTTGTGTCTCTAGTGCCTCCTTAGGCTGTGGCAGAAGTAAACAACCCCAAAGCTAGTTCCAGGCTTAGTACATGCCCACTGAGCACAGAACAAGTCTCTTCTGAACTTGTGCATTCTCTCTCTTTCATGCAGTATCTTTGTAATTATGTCTTAGACATTGGGATGTGTCATGGGACCAAAGTGTGACAGAATATCCATGTGTGTTATTTGTAGCCTGAATTTGAATCCCAGCATGAGGCTGAACAGGCTATTGCTGCCTAAGCAGCTTTGTTGTACCACCTGATTACAAAAATGTGGCCATTAGAAGGGCTGTAGGGTCCCTGTGCTCCCATCACCCGACGTGAGTTCAGCTAAAAATTGCCTTGAAGTATCAGCTCTTAATAGACCAGATCCTTTGAAGCTTTGTTAAGATTTCAAACTGCCTCTGGCAAAGCACCATCTATTAGTTTAATATCACTCTCAGGCTCTCAGTCTAGCAGGGCTGGAGTTAAAATATGAAGAGCTGTGCATTCTTGCATTGCAATGGATGGGCCATCACCACTGATGTTCTAACTGATGTATCCTAGGAGGAATATTCTAGTTAGTGTTGTAAAATCCAATGTGCTGTGCTGGTCAGAGCTCATCCACAAGACCTGCAAACCAGGAAAGCTTCCTCCTCTTTCTAATTTATTGGCAAGCCAGCTAAAATACTTAACGAGTTACATATTTCACTTAAAATATTCAGTGTGGAAATTTCATCCTTGTAATGTGCCTTTGCCTTCAGTGTCAATAATCTCTGGTGCAGCAGATAAATATTCCTGTTTGGGGATGAGAGCTGTGAGAGGTTCCCTGTACCTGGATGTGTTTGTTGAGTCACTCAGGGAAAATTTTGGCTTCTGTCTGTACGTCAGGGAGGATGGCCCCGTCCTGCTTGAGTGAAGGAGCCTGGGCTGCCTCCTGCCTGATCAGGGCGGAGCAGAGGAATCTCTGGAACGTGCAAAGAATGGGGGAGGTTGGAGTTCCCGGCCCTCAGCCCTGGCGTCACTGCCCCTGTCCATGGTACTGGAAGGGATCCGGAGCCTTCCAGCCAGCCTTTCCTCAAATACACAAGGATCTTGCATATCAAGGGTTTGAAAACTGTCATTGAAAATTATAAATTAGCTTTTGACTTTAATATTATTGACTCAAAATATAGATAAACCAAGGGAAATTAAAATGTGAGTAACATAAATACAAGTTAATTTTACTTCTGAGGAGTGAGATCACTTAGAAAGGATCTTCTTCATGATTGCACAAACACAGCTTTATTCCCAAAGAGGAATTTGCACACACAAATCAGACAAGTGTGTATCTAAAAACCTTTTTCCATTTCAGTATAAATTCAAATACTGATTTCTGGCCATTTTTTCCCTCCCAAGGAAAGGTTTTAAACAAAAGAAGTCCCAAGGTAGGACAATTTACTGGAGAAATTAGCAATTCGGGTGGTGAGGGTTGGTCCTGCAAACACAAATAATACCTGCAAACAAGAGGAACCTATTTTTGATGTTGCTGTGGGTGTGCTGGAACACAACAGCGAAGGGATGGCAAAGAACACGACGTCTTTTGCTGCACAGAGGAACATATTTTTGTCTCTTAAGGGAGGAGGATTCAATATGTATGAAGCTTTTGTGTCCAAGCTGCAGCAGAGATGGAGGTTTTTATTTAAGTAATTCTCTGAAGGCCACAGAGTGAGAGAACAGCTCAATTCCACTCGGGCCTCACCTATTTCTAAGACAATGTGCTGTATCAACAGTGGTGCTGAAACCCTGCTCTGCCTCCCTCAAAGGGCTTCTATTTCTGTCCTGGCAGTGCCGGGGCAGCTTCCTGGCACAGCTCGGGCTAAAGAGCTCAGTGAATGATTTTTAAGTATCAGAAACATTTTGAATTGGTTCATAGACCCAGCTCAGAGGAGCCTGATTGCGAACAGTGCTTTTTGCACTGGAGAAGAATCTCAGTCACAGAACAGTCTGGGTTGAAAGGGACCTCAAAGCCCATGCAGTGCCACCCCTGCCATGGGCAGGGACACCTTCCACCAGCCCAGGGTGCTCCAAGCCCCGTCCAGCCTGGCCTTGG